>CM054063.1:14251121-14557619 GCA_028641055.1 Alopecurus myosuroides
AAAGCTTTTGAGACCATTAGAGTGACTAGATGGCCCCGCACGCACCCGATTACGACATGGCATGGTCGCCGATCACGGGAAAGATGTAATATTTTGTCCAATAATTTTACAAATTAGTTGTCCAATAATTTTAATATCGACAAGTCAATATTTCTTTTGCTTCGGGCTCGTGGGATGTCGGCGGGGGTAGGAGCAAGTGATGGACAAAGTTGTTAGTAGATGCCGAGCTAGATCAAGATACAATACATATGCTGCTAAATACGTACTACACGTGTATGTTGAAGCAAACGACATTGGTTGGTCGCGAGCCAACGAGAGAATACGCGTCATCAAGTCTCAAATGGAAAAAAAAAGACGAACGAAAATACGCCTCGGATGGATGAGCAAAGACGGGAATTAATAGTGGCGGCTCGTTTTTTTGCAGAGAAAAGCAAAGAGGGACAGAAGTCAATAATACGCCGCGCGTCATCAAGCCACGCCTCTCGGATGGATCCATCCCCTTTCTTCCTCCTCCCCGACGCCGCCTCTCCATCTCCCGGCGCCCAACGTCGCAAAATGGCCGGAGAGGCCGTCCGCGAGCCCTTCCCCAACCGGCACCATTCGCTCCCTGCAAGTCCAATCCGCATCCTCCGTAGTGGCCGATTCCCTCGACGCCGGCCACCCAATCCCCTCCGCCCTCCATTTCCACGCAAGCCAAATCTTCAGATTCGCCTGCTGGACCCTCCGCTGCAAGGAGACGGCCTCGACCACCAAATCTGGGAGGACGGCCAAGGGGCACGCCAACCTTCTCTGCTCCACTCCCACCGACGTTCAAGGCAACGGCCTCCCCGAGCTCGCAACTCCGACCTGCAGCGCAACGCCACGACGCGCCATGCTGCTCCCCTTGGGAAGTCGACCGTAAGTTTTCTCTCAACTTGGTGCTCTACCCGATTACCACTTCCCTGCACAGCAGCTGCGTTGACGCAAATCAACGTGTGCAGGCCTTCCGTGTCCGCGCCCCGCCGCCTTTGAGTGTCACCAGGAGAAGCTGGGCATCCTCGGTCGGTCGGGGGGCCATATCTCGCTCGCGCCTGCCACTCTCTGGTAAGACAGAAACAGAGCGCCACTCTCTGTACTGAAACGCCGGAAGAAATGTCCATTGATTGGTCGTCGTCGTCGCCGTGATTGTCGGTTATCTCCTGCCATCATCTCAGTATATCATGCTCAGTCTGAATACCGGGTATCATTGATTTATTATGTAGACTATGATGATGAAATGCTGAAATGTTATATGGGCAACCCAATCAAATCTGCTCTGTTTTGTTTTGGCTCTGCTTGCTGTGGTGTATTCATTCACAACTCGTCAGATGCCTCACTCGTTCCCGTGCTAATACTATATATCTATGCAACACTGTAACTCTAACGCTGCTACTCAATAATAGTAGTATTTTCCTAGCAGCCATCCAGTTCACCAACGCTCTCAGTTTTTTTTCCTTGCTTGCCAAAGAACTATTAACTCTTCAAATGGTTGTTCCATATATATAATTCCCCTCCTTTTAGGTGCATATATGGAAAAACACACTGCCTTGTTGTTCAGCAATTTTCTGATTCTTAATAGAGCTATTCAAAACTGTGAGCTAGTAGCTTCTCTCACCTTGAAAACTGTCGTGCAAGAGCAAGAATAGCTAGCTCCTACTGTCTGCTAGCTACCAACCATGAATGAAACTTTCTTGCTTTGCTGCCTGCCAACTCATTTATCTTCGTGGCTGAATGAAGGCTGCAGTACATGCTGCTTACTTGCACAGACTAACGACCAAGCCAACTTCACTTGATTCGTCTCAAGATTGATTGCTTCACTACAATAATGACGTCTACCTAGCCACTTCAAGTAGCATTCAGTTTATGCCTGGTATTTAAATTGATCGTACCGCTATTAGACGGTAACTTTCATTTTTCAGCAGTGTACATTTGTGTTAATTTTCAGTGTCAAGAAGAGAGTGAAAAGCCACATCTTCCACCTCATCCTTTGAGGACTGAAAACTGACATCCAATCTCAAAGGTCTGTATTCCTTCGATCCTTTATATTATCGACACTACTTCATTTTTTCTTTGTATATGAACATCCTGTTTGAGTGATGCAACTTGTTGATTGTGTACTTAATTTCAATGAATAGCACACGACAATTCTGTATGTTCCACATTTTTTATTTTATTTTGTCAACCTGATGAAGCTCACAGAATAAAAAAGAATGTTGATTGTTTGGATCGTTGTAGTCATCTTCGTTGGTTTTGTTTGTGTACAGGTAGGATGATTCGGTGTATGTGCTCTCATATTGTACTTGTGGATTCAAATCCAAATACTATAGCCGCCTGTTGGTTCATGTAGAGTTGTTGATACATTTTAAACCTGCTGTCATAGATTCTCGTTTAGCATCAGATTATTCCTAGGCTGGCCGATGGTTTCATGTTGGATCCTATTTATTATTGATTGATGATCTACCTTATTATTGTCTCAATCTCTGTTTTGCTCTTCTACCTTGTTGATTGCAGCTGTGAGGTACCTATACACATCTAATCCAAAGGCCAGACAGGAAGCATCCATGTCATGCAGGAGGTCGAGCTGCTCACGCTTCCAGGGCATACAAGAGGTGACCTCGACGCTGCCGTGCGAGTGCTCCTCAACATCAGCACCCCAAGGTAGAATTTTTGTGTGTGTTTGTGCTTGAATCGATTGCTGACATGCTTCTGTCAATAAGGCTTCCATTGGCTTATTTCTTGTTCTGAAATGTGCATCAGTAGTAATCTGTTCATTTAATGTGCATGTTCTGAATGTGCATCAGTATTCAGTAGTAATCTGTTCATTTAAAATGTGCATGTTCTGATGTTCATATTAATGTCGATTTAAAGTAATTCAAAATGCTACCTGAAACTCGCCCCTTGTAGCTATTTTATGTACTGAGTTTGTCGGAATAAAATTTCTGCGTATTAGTCATCATGGTTTGATGAGCTAATATTAGAACAGGGGACAAACTTTTTTCGGTCATGGCTTCTTGTAGGGCATTTCACTAGTTGAACCTGAATGTAAGCATGTTGTTTACTCATAGTTCATTCCAAATATGGATGCCCATTCATTTTCACTGGGATATGTAGCTTTGTTATTATCACCTGGTTGTCCTGGCATTCTCTTGAGATGCTTGGAATGGTCTGTAGTAGGTTCTAACTAGCAATGGATCCTCATCTTTGTATGGAATCCTGTCGTGTTTGTCTAAGTACGTGGCATGGATACTAAAGCTTGAACTCGCGGATATCATGCCAAATTTTAATTCTTTGATGTGCCAAAAAAAACTTGAGTACTTGATGCTGATCAGTGGTCGTTGTCGTGTACATCGAGGACAGAGTATTAATTGCAGCCATCATGGTTATTTGCAATGCTTAGGAGAATTACGTGTATGTAGTAGCTTTGTATGTATGTAAGCCTCCAAGTTGTGTTTGTGAAATATGTTCACTGGATGGCAAAACTCGAGCTCATGGTTATTCCGTGCATGTTTTACTGGATGTGGATATTTTGCACATGCCAAACAACGATAATTGGGATGAACTAGGCATAGTGTATTGAACTATTGACTGAGTGATCAGCGGTACATTTATTTGAAGTAGAGATATCCATCAAAACCGTAGCATCTTTATTTTCCTGTAAAGCCTTTTGTCCATATGTTTGATATTATGACGTAAACAATCGAATACGTGCTCAGCAAGTTATTGAGTTGAAATTGTTGTTTTTGTTTTTGTTTTGCTATCAATATTTGGTTAGTCTGAAATGAATAGATGGTTATGTTTGTGAACTGTCCTGGCGTTGCGCTTTCCATCTACTTCAGGGGATGGTAAAACTGACGGGTTTCTTTCTAAAGGAGGATCAGACGTGTCCCTCCTCTACGTACCGGCGATACATGCGGACGAGGCTCGGCGGTGTTGTTGCTGCTAGGTTTGTGCGCGGTGCTCGCTAGTAAACAGTGAGTTTAATTCCTTGGAGAAGTTGCATGTAATAATGGTGTAGAAGTTAATTTCGTCCTCTCCCGAGGGGAAGTGTGAATCTTGTGCTCTCTTTCTTTCATTGTTTCTAGAGTAGGAGCTGATGTATGGCCGGTGATGATGTTCCGAGTCCTGTAATAATATTCAATGTAAATTCCGGGCAGAATCGTAATAATAGTTTGGTTTGTAAGTTCCAGTCTGTTTGGTTGAGCTTAATTATCGACTACTAGCTAGTCTGTGCTTTAGTTACCTGTAATCCTTATTCGTATCTAGTGGTCCTCAAGAAATGATTTCATGGTATGCTAGGTTGACCGGCAAATCTGTCTCCTCACGTAAACGAAATGCAACGATATCACCAAAAAAGAAAACACGGTTAGGCAGGCAGATTAGGGCGGGAGTCGAAATGATTTACGATTGCTACGGCCTTTAGCTGCGACGAGAGAAATAATTGAAGAAGTAATCGAGAACAAATTAAAGCGTGAATAGACTGGAACAAATCTGAAAAATATATGTTACCGGTTTCTGTGCCTAGAAACTGGGAGTTGTTGCTGCCGCCACCCCCAGTTAATCGTTTGCTGGGATCGAAACGGTAGCATGCATGCCTCATTTGTTTAATTGGGTCACTGCCATGTCATCGATCCACGGCGCAGGGTATACATCCCGGCCGTTGATCTGCCGCTCGGGACAGAACGGAAGAGATAACAACCAAAGCGGTCGTAACTATCCGCTCCATTCCTGTCCTAGCGCTTCCTTCTATTTTGCCTCCAACTTGAATGGATGGTTCTATAAATATAGGTCTGTCTTCCCAAGCCGCGTGCGGTTGCGCGCAGAGGCGGATCTAGGGGGGGGGGGCGAGCGGTGGCCAGGCCCCCCCATGCTTCGGCCCTCCCCAAGCATATGTAGCGGTGGCCACTTGCCCATGTGCTTAGCTTAATTAACTCTTGCCTAATTAATCTTCTAAACCCACCTGATTCCGTGGTAAATTATGTGGCCCAAGGCCCAAAACCAAGGGCCACACAATCGTATACGTGATAATTGATCTGGCATGTCCTACCGAGTATGTTCGGTACCTACACCATCCCCACGACCGCACGAAGTCACGACTCACGATCGCATCTAATCTCGAGCAAGGCTCCCGGCCGCCGCCACAACCCGCAGAGTCGTTGTCGACGACTACGACTTGCCGTCACCGCCGGCCGGACACGTCGGCCAGTTCCCTGTCTCCTTGATCCTCCAAGTGCAAGGACGAAGCCACCAAGGTATTGCGGCTGATCATGTATTCATCTTTCGGTTGTCTGTCTAGTTTGATCGATTCAACGGATTACTACTTCCCAGATTGCTTAACTAGCTATTATTGCTTATTAATGATATTCTGCTAGTAGAGCCGTTAGTATCTGAAGAGGAAGATAATACTAATTTGTTATTATTTTAAACCGGTTGATTCAAGCTCCAACTCCGCGGCTAAAAATACAAATCCTTCCAACGAAAGAACGACTACAACAGAATTACTATACATGATGATTCCGATCCTGGCCACGTTGGTGTGCAACCTTCAGATCAAAATATTGAGTCATCTATTGCAGAGGTGGAACAAGCTAGAGTCGGAAGCACGGAATTTGAAAGAGGCCCCGGAAAGCGTCGACCGTCAACAAATTTACGATTTGCTTATTGATAAGCAAGTGGAAGCACGCCAATTTGATGTTTTCGAGGGGCCATACCAGCCATACATAAGGGAGTATCCATATAATGCCGATGCACCAGAACATGGTCGCCATTTCAGTTTGGTTGGTTGAAACAATTTCCCTCGCTTTTATGATCAATGTTCTGCCCGGCCCCCGCCATGCTCAAATCCTGGATCCGCCCCTGGTTGCGCGTGTGACTTGACGCGACTTGAGCGAATTGGAGAGGAGAGGTGGTGGTGAAGAGGTTGAGTCGACTATTTCTTCTCGGGTTGGATGGATTCGGAAGGAGGAGAGAGCCGGCGTGGATGGAGCTAGCTGGCATTTAGTCGGATGGAGCAGTGTAGAAGCGGCCAATAATCCATGGGAGTTGAGCAATCCAGTGCAAGTTTGTGCATGTACTGCCTTTTTTTTTTTGGAGCATAATCCATGTACTGCCTATGCTACGTGTACGCGTGCGCCAGAGCGAGCAGGTACGATCGTATATGTACCGCGTACGCGCGCAAGGTTGGTCGTACCTACTCCTTGCACCTGCTGCCTTTCCTTGGGCCAATTTTCTACAATAAAAATTTCGAAAATAAATTTGTATAGATGGAACGTACCGTATCGTGCCAGGCGGACGAGAGAGCAAAGAGATGCCTCGCTCGGTTTTCTAGTCTAGGACAAAAACATAGCAGGCTCCGTTCTCGCCATCGATTTGAACCAACCTTCGGTAATACGGAGGGGCGCTGCTCGAGAGTACGCCCTTTGCATCCTGCTCGATTTTCAGCTTCACCTCATGCATCCAGTCGCGCGAGCCGCCTTCTTCTATCTCTGGATCTACGCTTCCCACCGGCATGCCTGATTGATGCAAGGGATCTTGTTCTATTCGAGCAAGGAACAAGAACGACTGGGATCTGGTTAACTGGTTTGCTATACCTGGGCGTCTAATCTCTACCGATGCGATGTGAAATAAGTACAATACGTGGTAAGTACACCAACCAATTAAGGAACGAATCAACGTGCCATAAAAAATACTTGGTCAATACACCACGCGCGCCAATCATGTCATAGGGACGTGCCGGGAAACTTGTCTAGTTGTATCTTCCAACACCAATGAATCACTCGACCACTGGATGCTCCGGAGAGATATTTAAGCTCCACTTGAGCGTGCCAAATAATTGAGCTTTTGAGAATTGATCAACAATAACTGGTTGTTTTATTTTACGTACGCGTGGAGTTTGTCTCATGGGAGTGAATCAGTTGATTAAACAGGTCAACCCATCTCATAGACCTAATTGGTTTGTTTTTATCCGCAGCAAATCTTAACAAGTTAAAGTCTCCACCCACCAACAGAGGTAAGCTCTGGTCTGAACAGATATTAGCCAGTTCAGAAAGAAACTCACTCTTGTCACTTTCATGTGCTGCGCCATAGACTGTAACCCAGCACCAGTCTACCTGCATTTTGATATCTTTCACCACAATTTTCACATAGAATTTGCCCATGGAGATATTCTTAATATCAAATCTTTCCTTCCTTACCCCCCCCCCCCCCAAGATCCCACCTGCTTTGCCAAACTAGGGCAGCTATAGTAATACAAAGTGAGCATGTAGAGTTAATTTAGTAGTACAACAGGCAGAATTCATAGCAGCAGTTAAAAATCCTATAGTAGAGGATATGCTATCAAAGATCTCAGTGCAGACCGAAACAGGAGCAGTTGGCCGAAACAATCAAGATCTCAGTGCGCAGCTATGAAGCAAGATGAAGTATTTTGAAAAGAATCGATACAGGCTGTGCAACAAGAACTGATGTCACCTGTGGCGGGACAAAGTTCAGGACGGCCGGTTGCAGGTCCCTGCTCGGGTACGCAGTCAGGGGAAGACAGCGGGAAGCAGGATGACCTTGAGGGTCGGCTCATCCACTGCTTGCCGGAGAAGACCGGCGGCCCGTGAGAAGAAACGGCAACACGGACGTCCCATCCTCCCTGCAGCGCCGCGGTGGCCGGCGTGTAGCACCGCTGCCGCCGGAAACCCAAGAGCACCGCCGCCGTCTGCCGTCCTGGTGGCCGGCGTGTAGCACCGCCGCCGGAAACCCAAGGGCATCGCTGCAGGCGAGCAAGCCGTCCGCGAGATCGTGGCTCGTGGGCATCTGCGCATCTGTCGATCTGCTGCGGGAGGACGAAGGGGAAGGACTTGGGGGGAGGAGAGAAGGGCTCAAGGGCGGCGTTGTGGATTTGGATGGGAAAGAGGGAGAGAAAAGGAAAGGGGGGAGAGAAGAGAGAATGGAGGGCTGAGATGCCTCCTGCAACGGATTGGTGATGCGGCGACGGCCTAATTAATTAGTAGTGCTCATTGGTTTCTCTTCCTGCCCGACGCATGGGTTGTGGAGAATATAATGACCCTCTCTTAAATGCCTCCTAGATAACCGGTTTCTTTGTTTTTTATTCAACCAGTCCCGATGCAGGAAAATTTTCTCCCAACATCTGCTCTCTTTGCGTTTGATCGATTTGGCATGATAAAAAAACACACTCATTTCGTGTCATTTGTGCATTCCTTTTTCTTTTATGTTGCTCTAGCTCAAAAACACGAGCGGCTCACCCTACCATCCCGATCCGCCTCGCCATCACTCCTCTTCCCGGCGCCACCGGCACCGACGCCTCCCATCCCGATCCATTGCATCGCCGCTCCTCTGCCCGCCGCCACCGATCACGCCGCTCTGTCACGTCCTCTACTCACCGACCACGTCGACCTCGCTCCCTCGATGTCTATACTCCATGCCGACACCGAGACCTCGCTTCCCCGCCATTTGTCGTCCTTGATGAGGCTCTTATTCTCCAACCTTATCTATTTATGATTATATTTGATTGGATAGGAGTCTGCTCTTTCCCCACCCCTGTTTTGAGAGTTGACCTCTGCTTCCTGGTTTCCGTCCCGGCGGGCTTCCCTTTCCTCCCCGGCGGCGCGGCCGTCCGACATGGGCAAGGAGGCGATGCCTGGGCTGTAGATAGCGTAGCTAGTTTGCTTTTCTTTTCTTTGTTTCAGGTTGTGACTTCGAGTAGAGTACCAGTTCTCATCGGCCAGATCTGGTGCGAGCTCGCCGTGGCCTTTGTCGCTACGAAGCTCTGGTGGCAGGAGCTTTTGCTGGCGGTGGAGTTCCGGGGAGCCATCTCTGTGTGTTCGGCCGTCTTCCCCGCTCTCTCGAGTTATTCCGTCCCTGTGCTTGGGTGTGGTACGGGGAGGTTGTGGCGGTGCTCCTTCTTCGAGCTTCCATGGTGGGAGAGAGTTGAAGGTTGTGCAGGCGCAGCTCGATTCAATAAGCGCCCTGTATGCCTCCTTCGTTTCGGTTCTGCGGCTGCTCTGCTCTCTCTGCTACCAGGTCGTGGTGGCTTGTGATGGAGGGGCTCGGTGCTATCGGTTTGCGGCAGCGGAGGAGGTCGGGATGATGATGGTGCTTTTCTTCCGTGGAGTATACTCTCGGCGGGCCAAATTGGGGCGCCGAATGAAGATGCTGTCAGGCAGCAACTCCAGGTCATGGCGACGGTGGTGCGCCAGACTTCCTATAACCTTCTTCGAAGGTTTCTTCAAGGTCGTTTCACGGTGTGTTATTCCCGCCCTGCAGCAAGTGGTTTTGTCCCCGCTGTTCGTGTGGGGAATCGTCGAGCGGCCTTCATCTTCTTCATCGACGATGGCGACGGAGCACTCGATTGCGTTTTCAGTTCTCCGTCCAGGGTTTGTTTGCTTTCTGTAAAGGACCTCCCTGCAATACTTTTATTTTTCGAGGTCCACTTTGTACTTTGTAACCCACCGCTGATGAATATAAGCACTGTCTAGACCCTTCGGGGTCGTTCCCTGTTCAAAAAAAAAAGAAGATCATATTTGATTTAGTTTAAATTTTTGGGCAGGTATGCAGAAGGAGGAGGGCAAGGAGGTCTTGATGTCGCAAGCTTCGAAGTTGATGCAGGTGACGGCTGAGCTCTACCCCCATGCTAGAGGAGCTAGCAACGCGATCAGCCCGATGAACACCCTGATGATCTCTGGCGCTTGAAGTTGTCGTTGGAAGCGCGCTGTGTGCGGTTTAGTGTTGTTGCTGGTCGTCGTTTGGTGCTGCTGGTGTTTTCACACCTGGAATTGTTCTTGTTTCCATTTTGTTTGAGTACTCCTGGGGTGTGTTCCCTTTTATGTTTAAGTGTTGAACTTTAGGTGGCAGCAGGTTTTCGCCCCATAGTGGGTTTTTTCGATCCAAGAAACTCATAGTGTGTTTCCTGCTGCTGCTCCAGCTCGCTTCTCCCCCCCTCCCCTATGTTTCTCTGTTGTACGTTGTATTTCCGTTTTTTAATAAAAATGGAAAGGGGTGTGAGGCCCGGTTGGGAAAAAAAGTTTAAATTTTTTGGATGTAGTGTGCCCGACTAAGTTGGTTTTGATTTCCATCAACAACCCTACATTCGACGAATCAGATTAGATATATATAGTATAATATCTTGAGCACTATTACTTTCTATTCATATTTAGCAATAATATATACATAAAATTGGACATAGATATTCCTATTCAGGATTCCATATGTGAGCCGGATATGAAAAAATGACTTGCAAATATGTGTTAAGAAGTTACACCTATTCTCAAAAGAAAACCATAAATTGAAGTAAAGAGTGAAGAAACTCTGAGAGAAAAAGGTGGTATTAGAGTTGCATGTTGCCGGTGTCGCCCATGATCTAGTGCATGTTGCCGACCGGAGATTACGAAGATTAGAAGATATGTTACAGTAACCAAGCTTCTAATCTTTCGTAGGTAGGTAGGTATTAAACTACCTACAAAAATTAAATATGGTTGTTACCTTGTTGGATAATTTCGTTATGCTTTTGAATATTAATCTTCCGTATGTAAGAAAACACGGTGTGCCCGTCTATAACTACTGGGTTTGAAATATTTAGACATGCAATATTTTAATGTAATAGGATAATGTGTGTGAATTATGTCACTCCACATGCGCGATGGGACAGTTCACTGTATTCTCCTTCCTTATTCATCTGCGAGAGAGACATCTTAATTCAATGGTAATTAATTAACTCTAATGCATTATTTTTCCCGTACACATGTAAGTTGTGTTTTAATTTTACTATCTAATTAAAGTTTTTTTTTGTTTTTTTCAAAGATTATACCATGCACTCTTAGGTTGCAGTTCAATGAGTTAGTCGTCAATATCGTGGTATTTGATGTTTACGGGAGAGTGCAACTTTAGGGTGACTAAAAGGAGCACCAAGACATGTTTGCATGGGGAAGGACGGGAGCAACTCGTCGACCATATGGAATTCATCGGCGGTAATATCATGTATTTTTCTATGGCAACACGATTATCTATCCAAGCTATCTATATGGAGTATGACAACAATGGTGACAAGGAGGAGAGTGATGAGTTTATGGTTGAGTCGAACTACTCATTGCGCTCTGTGGTCATATCCTTAAGATCCAATCTACATGAGAATGAGAAGAAGCGTCATCACTTTGTCCATTTATATGCACACTATGATCAACATGAAAACACATGTACATGTTTAGGTTAATTTTTTCACAAAAATTAAATACAAGACGTCTACATCATGGAGTCATACGTCCGGGCAAATAAGGTGATACATGGAAATAGGAAGGGTACCTCAACATTGATGGATCTTGCTCGTCGAGGAAATGTTTTCATTATGAATGTATACATGCATAACCCAGGATCCCTGGAAGAACGACCTACATCATCACAGACGGCGTGATGCCCGTCGTTGAAGACGGCGGATGCATCAACGAGCACTATTTCCTATTTCATGTGACATTGCATTGTCGCGTCGTCATTACTTTATGCAAGTGGATAGGTATTGTCCATAATTTCATGTGTTGTTTTCTTGTTGAATGTTATTATTTTTATGCATGAAATGGTAGCTATTATAAGTTGTTTCATGTGTCATTTCATGTACTCGGAGCGGACCAAGTTGTGCATAATTTTAAGTCCCGTTGAATTGCCGAGATCCTTAATTAGGCTAGGGCAACTGTTGCCCATGATTTTATGTGCCTTCTATAGGTTGGGAGTTACCATTATATGCCCATAGATGAAACATAATTATCGGCATAGGGGTGGCAAACCGCCTATGCTAGTGGCTCGAGCAAGGGAGCGCGACATGGACGCAACCCACGAAAAATATGTGACAATGAGTTAATTTGATTCATGGAGGTGAGATTGTCGAGTGAACAAAGAAGACGAAGCATAGGAAGTTATGGCTAGATAATTGAGCACGGTGTGTAGACCAACAAATCATGTGTTGAAGGTATCGATCGAGAACCAAATTAATCAAAGAGTACATTTGTGCAGTAGGCCGAAGAAGGTGCACTAATAGGTTCTTTTTGTCGTATTACTTGTTGAAAATCTATCGCCCGGGAGTTTATGAGCACCTCATCATGGGATTCCCATTCAAATTGCAACTAAATGCATTTTCTTTCACTCTTCAAATATGTTTTAATAATTTATGTTTAAAAAGGGGACTAGAGGGGGGTGGGCTTAGTCCCGATTGGGATGTCCCGGTTGGAAAACCGGGACTAGAGGCCCTTACCAACAAGGACAAAAGCCATGTTCTCCACTAGTGCCAACTTGTAACCCAAAGTATTTCTTACACTGTTAAAATATGTTTTAATAATTTTTTAAAAATATATTTTGTATTACACTTTCATTAGAAACTAGTTGCATGTTTCCAAAAGGTGACTTGTTTTCTGTGCGCAAATGGGTTTTATTTTATTTTATCTTGACTTTCATTATTCAGTTTTATATTATTTTTTGACAACTCAAATTGTGTTTTATGCTAATAATTTTTTTGAGTTGCTTGATTTATTCTTTTGCGCTTCTGTACCCGAATGTAAAATATTTTGATCAGCATATAAGGATAATTATTTTAAACAATTAGAACAAGTCGTACCATTTTTTATTATGGTATTAAATCTACTGTATATTTTCTCTTGTCTTACATTTACACACTTTTGATAAATGGTAGCTGAAACTTTTTGTTGTCAGTATGATAATATTTTTATGAGTGGATGAATTTATTTGTTTATGTTTCTCGGCGGTGGTGTAAAAGATCTAGTCACAAGGAGTGTATGATTTGTTCGGCGACTACACCGGTGCGCCATCACCTAAATAATTAATGGTGTCATTTGTATTTTATTATTTGAATTTGAGAGTTTATTAAAACATATGATGTTGATCAAATAGAGCAAAAAACCTGAATATTTGATAAACAAACAGAATAAAAAAAAACTTAACACTCTGTGAGGGATACAAGAAAATGTGTGCATACATGTTTCATCGAAGAACAGAAAAACATCCACGGTTTCTCCGCTATTATAGATAATGCATTTGATACATTCACACAAGCAAATATTAGTCCTGAAATATAGCCCATAACCCATGTGGTATGTTGTGGCAGAGGAGAAACCGTTCATACTAAATTCCTTGTCTCGACAAGGTACGGTGTTGACGACGAATGGTGCTTGTGGGTTTAAATAAAATCCTTGTCAATTTTTTGTCGTGATAATAAAAAAGAAAGTTTTGAAAAAAATGGCTTAGTTGCACATGCGCTGTGACCCTATGGTGGTTACCTAAATATTGCCCTAAATCCTCGCGGTCGGTGGCGACAATAAATTTACGGAGGTATGATACCAAGGAATAAATAATATCTGGAATTACCCTATGAAATATTGGCATGTCGAAATAAAATAAACATAAAAAGACACACAAGTCTACAGATGTGTCAAGTGTTAGAAAATGTTACGAGCGATCAGTATAAAAACAATTGGATAAGTTATAATCTTCCAAAAGACTTCTTCTTCCCCGATGACCATGGCTCTTAACGGTCGTCGTCAAATTTTGTGACGTAAGTAAACAAGTTTAGGTAAGGTTCATGTCAAAGGTTAGATGTTATAATCAAAAGGGAAATTTCGGAAACAAATGGCTTAGGTGCACACGGTCTGCATCGGTGGGATAATATTGACCTAAATCTCCGCTGTTAGGGTGGCGGTAAAAGGTATTGGATCAAGGAATATTGCCGACCTTGTTTGCGATACCCCGTGGAAAGATTGGCATATTGACATTAGAAAACAAAAGGAAATACACAAGAGTAGGAGTAGGTATGAGTTAAGACTCAAGAGTACGATCTTGGGTAGACATAACTAGCGAGGGCCAGTTTTGCACGAGTTTGTGGCATTTGTTACTCCCTCTGTTTTTGTATACAAGACCACTATCAAAATACAATTTCTATCTATACAAGGCCGCTACTCCTATTTTCAAGAAGAATTGATTATAATTCTACCTCGTATAATGGTGCTCATTAATGTGAATGTTGCATGCAATCATAGAGAAAGAGACACCACATACAATATGTTTAATTAGCACGGAACACAAGAGGTTTCCCACATAGTTATTTATGCTATTTAATAGTTGATTTTGTTTTCTTGTTATCTAGGAATTGAGATAGTGGCCTTGTATACAAAAACGGAGGGAGTAGTTTGTTTCGATTACAAGCTTAATTTCCTGATTGTGGTATTTTATTTCCTATCCGGCCATATGCTATAGCTCCTTGCACGAATGATAAATGCAAGTTTGTTTGTAGGAGTAGCTTGGATTCACATACCGATCGTATGCTGATCGCTATGTACTTTGTTTCAACTCTAGCTTGTGCATGTATACCACGTACTGAGTTCACGTTTTGGATGGTACACATGCATGCATGATGTCATGTTTCGGCCAGGAAGACGAGCTTGCTAGCACAGCTTCGTCTGGAACGCATGCACTTCGCCAGCTCTTTTCTGTCCTACATCTAAGTGTATGTAAAAAACAAGAAGACTAATGTTGAATGTTATTGGGCTTGTTTCCATGTGATAAGAGTTTTTTTTTTATATACTTCAAAGTACATTGGGAAGATAGAAATGCTTTTTTTGAAATAAATTAAGAATGGTAAACATCCACTCATTTGACGATAGGTAAGTACTAGCACACTATGCCATGTACTCCCTCCGGTCGTATTTAGTCTACATCTTGGAAAATTTCACACAAATTAGTCTAGCATTTATTAGTACTAATTTTGCACATCCCAACAGGCATCACAATTATGATCTCACGGGAAACAAACACCCATGTGTTAAACTAGGCTTAATTAATGCAATCCATACATGGGGATTGGTTCATGGTGTTTGGCCTCTCTCTCATCTAAATTACCGACATGGAACCCACTCAGGATGTAGACTAATTCCGAACAAACTTATGAGCAAGAATGTAGATTAAATTCGAATGGAGGAAGTAAAAATTAGATAGCCTTTGCTCATGCTTGTTGCTCCGCAAATGGCGCTAGGGCATGTCTTGCTTCCTCGAGTCGATCATTTGCAGCTAGTTAGGGCAATATTGGCACAATTGACTCCCTAATTTTCTCACTGCGTATTAATTACTCGGGTTGGTGCAATAAATTCCAGATTCAACTCCAATCTCAGAAGATGCATTGGATAATTTTCTTTGGGTGTCTATTTCTCTACCCCAAATTATTACTCGCATAACTAATTTTCAATTTGCCCGACAAACATCTAGGGTATGTCTTGCTCCGACAAGTCGTTTTTTCCAACATACAATATGACTGACGCAATTACTCCCCATTTTTTCCAACGTAATTAATTTTGTTGGCATAATGAATTTCATATTTCAACCAACCTTACAGAAACGCTGTGCAACCTCTAACTAATTCTCATAAGTAATTTTAAATTTTTTCGGCCGATTGCAAAGATAGAAAACGACACACATGAACACCTTGTTTGCAAGGGGGGATTAATTTTTGTTGCTAGCAAAAGATAATTAGAAAACCCGACAGATGATGCGCCTATATGCACTGATTTTTAGGGAATTAAAGACACTCTCTCTATAGTTTCAAAATATCTCAAAATGTTCTTTTAATTAGATCATGTTCCATGGCTTGCACTTTTTTTAGCTAGTTATTTACTGCTCTACGGTTCAATTACAATCAAGTCCGCCCATTTGAAACTAGCTAGCCACCATCGCCTTTTCCCTGTGTGAAAGGAAACTTAGCTTGCATCCAATGCTTCACCGACGAAGCCCGCGCTTTGTTGAGGGCCGTTAGGTCGCTCCGATAGTTGACGAGGCGAGGAGGAATTGTCTCAAGGGGCCAAAGAGGTAAGATATGACGAAGAAGTAACCGATGAACATCGAGAGAGAGAGAGAGAGAGAGAGAGAGAGAGAGAGAGGCAACATACAAATCCGAGAGTGCTCATGCGGACTGGATTCGGTGGTGTCATGGTGAGACGACGATGGGAATTTGTTCTACTCATTTGATTGGATCTGGTGGGGCAAACATGTTCTGTTTGTCGTTAACCTATTTGACGAGGTGCATCCTAGCCAAGTCATCAGCAATGACGAGCTACTTGTCGTTGAATGGGCTGATGAGGTCCATCACGTTTGAGGCATTAGCGGTGACGAGACAGCCTCCGTGGATGGGGGAGGAGGATCCTAGGATGGCATGGTGAGGTCCCATGTACACTGTTATGGATACATCTTATTTCTAGTGTTTTGCCACCCATTTTCCGGGGCTATAGCCCGTGGTTTTGTTTTGGCTTTTCCACCCCGATTACAGGGAAAAACGCAAAGCGTCCCGGGTTTTTCACCCAATTTTTATGGCCGGTGGCTGCAGGAAAACAATTACACATTACTCATAATTTCATGTTGCAAACGATTGTCACTTGTTGGTATTTTATGTGTGCAATGATAGCTATTATCTATCATTTAGTGTGACGTCTCGTGGCCGAGTATTACCGGGGCGCTTATTTCATGCTACCGAGAAGTGCATATCCTTCCATGTGCCATTTTATTCATTGGGCGCCTTATTTTATGATAGAACAACAATTGCATATGATTTCCTATGACTATTTGATGTCGTGTATTACCATTTTAAGATGGCGTCGAGAAAACAAAACCTCCTAGACCTAGTGGGATGGTCGGGGTGGCAGACAACTATGATGGCAAGTCAAGCAAGGGAGCACCACATGGAAGCCTCATGTTGATGACGAGTGCCAGTTGGTTAATTCGGTGGAGGCGATCATGTCCTGGAGGAGGAGTCCTAGAAGAGGGGTATCTCATTAGTGCCAGAAAACGAACATTTCAGCACAACACGAGGTAATGGGATAGCACGAGCACCGATAGACATGAAAAAAGGTCGAAAGTATGCATTAGCGCATTAGGCCCAAGATGATGCACTAACGGATGATTATTTTGTCGTCTAGTTTGTACACATAATTGCTTTATTACGCTGCTAAAATATTTTAAATTTATTTATTTATGTTTTTAAACATTTATTTATTTATATTTTAAAACTCTAAAATCTATAAAAAAATCATTCGAAATTATACTCGAGTGCAAGTACAATGGTATAATGTACATATCACCATTGCTTCGTTGGTCAAATTAATAGTTAAATATAAACCTCAAAAAATGAGTGCCACCTAAATGGGGTGGATGGAGTAAGAGATAGCAACTGCCTATAATTTAATGTACCATTTTGTTGCTGGGCTCCTTATTTTATGATAGCACAACAAGAACATGTGATTTTATCTGCCTAATTTAGTTTTCGTGTTACCATTTTATGCCCGCCTCGGGAAAAAAACATAACTCTCGGGCCTAATGGGGTGACCAGAGGCGGCTGGCAGGCTATGGTGGAAAATCGAGGAAGGGGGCACGACGGGGACGCTGCCTTCTAGTGACGGGTATGAATTGGTTAAATCTATGGAGGCGGGCATGTCGTGGCAGAAAAAATAGACATATCTTATTAGGGCTTGCCAGCAAGAGTTAATGGGTTGGCAAGAGCATGGACTGAAATACAAGTGTAAATTAGTGTATGAGGCCGAAGAACACACCCTAACAAGGATTATTTTGCTATCTAGCATGTACACAAAATTATTTCTACAGTACTAAAATATGTTTTAGTATTTTATTTTATTTTTTAAAACTTTGTTTCCTGGGTCGCACTTTAGATAGACAATAGTTGCGGGTTTCAAAAAACAAGTTTCGACTTGTTTGCTATGAGCAAGTGAAATATTTCTGTATTAAATAAGTTCATACTTTTGCTTGAATTTGATACCCAAATCTACATTTAATTGTGCCAATAAATTTTGGATTGAATTGATTAAATATATGTTTTTGTGTTTCTTCTTGGAATGTAAAATATTTCGGTTAACATAACATAAGAAAAAAATCTAGCTAACTTCCGAACGAATATTAGAGTTTGGTTTGTAGCCAGCTAGGTTGTAGTACCTTCTCACGAAGGATTGTACATACATACGCCGCTCAATACTCCATGCATGTGCTCACTTCCTTGGTTAGCACCTCATTAAGCTAGTTAGGTACATGTGTATGATTTAGTTGACAATCAAGCTAGCTAGGTACTAACATATATTTTTAATGTGGAACGAAACTCGTCTATCAAGCTAGCAAGGTCGCTCTGGTGGTGGCGGAGGTGAAGAGGTGTTATCTCGAGGGGGCGACGACTAACAAGACGTTGAAGAAGTAACACGACAAACCTAGGGAGAGAGACATATAGGAATGAGTGGTGGAGGATTTGATAGTACTTTAGCATATGCGGGCGTGGCGTCGGTGGTGGCATGGTGACGGACGGTGGGCGCATGTCCTGATCGATGGTGACCAAATTGATGAGGTACATTGGATCCGGTCTTTAGCGATGAAGAACCACCAGCCAACAGAGGAGTAGGACAAGCCCATGGCGACCTGTTCGGGTACTAGTCACATGATAGGGGGACTTTATTTTGGTATTTTCTCACCCGTTTTTGGTGGCCAATAGAACCCTTCCATTTTGGCATGCTCGCTCCTGATTTTGGGGGATATATCATTTAGGGTTTTCCTGCCCGGTTTTTGTAACAGATGATCAAATGCTCATAATTTCTTTTGGTGTTTGGTCATGTGTTGATTTTTATGAATGAAATGATGGCCATTTAATATCATTTCATGTGGTCTCTTGTGGCCAAGATTTACCGGGACCCTCATTACATGTTAGGAGATATCAACTGCCTATCATTTTATGTGTAATTTTATTGTCGGGCTCCTTAATTAGGCTAGGAAAACTATTGGCTATGATTTCATGTTCACGTTGTATGTCAGGTGTTACCATTTTATGCTTAGGGATGAAACATAATTAATAGAGTGGGGGTGGCAAACCGGCTATATGGTAGCGGTCGGGCAAGGTAGCACGACAGGGACGCAACCCGCGGCAAATCTATGCCAGTGGGTTAATTCGATAACTTGAGGTGGGCATGTCGTCGTGGACAAAGAAGATGAGGCATATTAAGTTAGGGCTAGTGAATTGAGCATGGTGTGTAGGCCAACACGACACGAGTTAAAGGTATCGCCCGAGCACGACCGAGAACTAAATAGATGAGAGTAAATTAGTGCAGTAGGTTGAATAGGTGCACAAATAGGTTTGTTTTGTCGTATAGCTTGTTGGAATTCTATCGTCCAGGAGTTCATGCGCAGCTGATATCAGGATGCCCATGCAACTTGTAACTTAAAATATTTTCTTACGCTCTTAACTATGTTTTAATAATTTATTTTAAAAATACATTTTGTGTGTTACAGTTTAATTAAAAACTAGCTACATATGTCCAAAAGGTGACTTGTTTTCCATGCTCAAATGAGTTTGTATATTTTATCATGACTTCTATTATTAACTTTTGAATTACTTTTTGATGACCCAAATTGTGTTTTTATGCTAATAGCACTTTTGAGTTGTTTGATTATTCTTTTGCGCTTGTCTACTCAGATGTAAAATATTTTGATCAGCATACAGGAATAATTTTTTTCAAACAATTAGAAGAATTCGGAATATTATTTATTTTGGTATTAACTTTATTATATATTTCTTCTTGTCCTATATTTACACACTTATGAAATGTTAGCTGAAATTTCATGTTTTTAATATGGTAATATTTTTCTAAGTGGTTGAATTTATTTGTTTATGTTTCTCGAAGGTGGTGTAAAAAAATCTAGTCACAACAGAGGTATGGTTTATATTTATTGCACGGAGTCATGGTGTAAAGTATTCAATGAGTGCACCGTGAAAGTTGATGGGGCCTATCCAACAACCATCACCTACATAATCGATGTTGTCATTTTGACTTGCTAATATGAATTTCGGAATTCATTAAAACATATCATGCTGATCAAAGAGAACAAAACACATTCATATTTTACAAACAAATAGAATAACATTTTTGAACACCCGTGAGGGATACAAAAAATGTGTGCATACATGTGTCATCGAAGAACATAAAACATCCAGGATTTCTCCGTTATTATAGATAATGCACTAGATACATTCACACAAGCAAATATTAGTCATCAAATACAACCCGTAACCCATGTGCTACGTTTTGGCAGAGGAGCAACCGTTCATACCGAATTCGTTTTCTTGACAATGTTCCATGCTAATGATGAATGGCGCTTGTGGGCATATTTATCCTCCATGGAGGCATCACCGAAGAGCTCATCCGTTCATGGACAACCAGACGGGTGGCTACGGTGTAAATTAGCATGGTCATCTAAGGAATTGCAAGTACGATAAAATAAAATAAAAAATGTTATCCAAATTTGCTCGAAAATGGAAGAGAACCCCACGTATGAGCGAGATAGTTATTACATATACTATCATGTCTCGTCTTACCGTCACACATCCATTATTTATGCTATGGGATTTGAGACAAATAACAGGCCCCCCTTATCTAGGAAGAACGGTTACCAAGGTGAAGATACAGTTTGATGCCCATTTTTTGGGACATATCACATTACTTTGGGGTTGTGGGACGATTTCTGAGTTAGTTGGACGCCACAAACATTTATCCAAAGTTGTATCCAAATTGGATTACCTAGTCTCTAATTATGAAACATCAAGTTTCTTGACATGAATGAAACATGAATCTACATGCATACCATTTATTTAAAGTAGATGAAATAATAAGCATGGGACGCATGTATAACGGCGGGAGAATAGAGATTACCAACAGAACATGATACATACTACCTCCGTCCTGCTGTATAAGGAATAATCCAATCTATATAATTGTAAAACACCCCCACCTCCTAGGCACAATAGCATTTGATTCCGTCCCAATTAGTGGCCCGTTCCCTTTTTCACCAATGCATGCAAGGGTTTACCCCAAGTCAACTAGCACATGTCCAAGAGTTTTGCCAATTGAGCTCTATAAACTAATATGAAGGGAGTAATAGAGATCACATATTTACTGCCTCGTCATTAAATCCTTTATTACGCCCATTATTTTCATTATTTTATGCGAGTTTTTTCCCCATTCTTTGGAATTCCCTTATCGTTTTGTTAGGTTATAGCGCATTGTTTTGTATTAATATTTTCTAGCCTGTTTACACGGGGCTATAGCATTTTTTCGTTTGATCATTTTCCCCTCCGTTTTTTAGGGATGCACACATGGTTTGAGGTTTTCCCGCCCAATTTTTATGAGCGTTGATTATCTAATACTCCCTCCGTTCCATATTAGATGACTCTCAAATAGATGTATCTAGTACTAAAATATGTCTAGATACATCTATGTGAGAGTCATCTAATTTGGAACGGAGGGAGTAGGATTTACCTAGTTTATTTACATGCATACCATTTATTATAGTGCACCAGACATAATGAACATATGTATCACACACATGTTCACATGCAGGAGTATAAAGATTATCAAGGGTAAACGCATAAAATAGTAGAGATGCCATATTTACCGCTTCGTTAAAGCCTCATTTTCTTTGCGATATGTATACACATTTTCTCCCCGTTCTGTTGGTGTTTTTTGGCCCGTCTTCAAGGGGTTGGGTATAGCACTTTATTTTCTTCTTTTGTGTTTTCTCCCCCGTTTACAAGAGCTATAACATTTTTTTTGTATTTACGTTTTCCATCCATTTTCGAGTGTTCTAACACAATGTTTTTGGGTTTTCCCGTGCAATTTTTCAGTGTTGGTGGTTATCTCTACATGCATTACTTTTTTTTTTGGCATGAATGAAATACCAGTGTACATGCATACCAATGACTAAAGTGCACATGAAAAAATAGGCATGCATAGCCGACACGAGAATAAATATTATCAAAGGAATATGAGATAAGGTAATAAAGATGTCATATTTACTACTTTGTTGTTCAAGAGAAGAAATACAAATTGGCTCTGAGCTCATATGCTCCTCACAAAATAAAAAAAACAGGAAAATATAGTAAAATATTTCAAAAAATCTGAAAACAATGGGTGATGGGCGTATAAAAGTGCTCTACATACGATCCAAGTTTTGTGGCAAAATATCAAATGTGGTCCTCTGTGCAAAAAATACGAATCAATGACCAAACTGAGATACAAGACGATATGTTTCTAGAGCATTGACTTTGATTTATTTGCATAGAGCATCACACATATCATTTCACCATGAAATTTGGCACGTTTGTTGAATTAATACTTATATATTGTCATCTCCAATTTTTGTTAGAATTTTTTGAAGTGTGCTACTATTTTTTACGATTTATTTATTAGGGCAGAAACATATGAGCTGGAGAGCCAAAGAAGTAATCCCTCTGTTTCGCCCTATTCTTTTCGATATCACTTTCAATTTTCTCGTCGGTTCTTTGGGTTTCTCGTATGTTTCCTGGGGGTTAGCGCTTTTCCATTTCTCCGCGTGCGTACGATGTCTATATCAAACTTGTTTCCATTTTGCTGTTTTCCCCGCCCATTTTCGAGGGCTACAACACAATATTCTAGGGTCTACTTGTACAATTTTCACTACCTTCGATTATTTACATATGTATCCATTGGCTATATTTTTTAGCATGCATGATAACATTCTAAATGCATATCGGTTATTATCATTCACCTAAAATCATAGGCATGTGTATGACACTAGTTTATTGGATGTGAATAAATATTGCGAATAAACAAGACATGAAATCGTAGAGATGCCACATTAGAGTGAAATCTGCTAACTTCTTGTTTCTAAAAAGCTTTTGAGACCATTAGAGTGACTAGATGGCCCCGCACGCACCCGATTACGACATGGCATGGTCGCCGATCACGGGAAAGATGTAATATTTTGTCCAATAATTTTACAAATTAGTTGTCCAATAATTTTAATATCGACAAGTCAATATTTCTTTTGCTTCGGGCTCGTGGGATGTCGGCGGGGGTAGGAGCAAGTGATGGACAAAGTTGTTAGTAGATGCCGAGCTAGATCAAGATACAATACATATGCTGCTAAATACGTACTACACGTGTATGTTGAAGCAAACGACATTGGTTGGTCGCGAGCCAACGAGAGAATACGCGTCATCAAGTCTCAAATGGAAAAAAAAAGACGAACGAAAATACGCCTCCGGAAATGCCTCACGTACGACATTTTTCTGTCCGATACACATACGAATTGACGTGGCTACACTTGATTCCTTCCATGCCTCTTATGCTGGGACCACCAAGGACACCGATGCATGTGTGTTGCGTGTGTAGCTATGGATGTACATGCGTCGGACACTAAACGTCGTATGTATAGCATCCCTCATACGCCTCGGATGGATGAGCAAAGACGGGAATTAATAGTGGCGGCTCGTTTTTTTGCAGAGAAAAGCAAAGAGGGACAGAAGTCAATAATACGCCGCGCGTCATCAAGCCACGCCTCTCGGATGGATCCATCCCCTTTCTTCCTCCTCCCCGACGCCGCCTCTCCATCTCCCGGCGCCCAACGTCGCAAAATGGCCGGAGAGGCCGTCCGCGAGCCCTTCCCCAACCGGCACCATTCGCTCCCTGCAAGTCCAATCCGCATCCTCCGTAGTGGCCGATTCCCTCGACGCCGGCCACCCAATCCCCTCCGCCCTCCATTTCCACGCAAGCCAAATCTTCAGATTCGCCTGCTGGACCCTCCGCTGCAAGGAGACGGCCTCGACCACCAAATCTGGGAGGACGGCCAAGGGGCACGCCAACCTTCTCTGCTCCACTCCCACCGACGTTCAAGGCAACGGCCTCCCCGAGCTCGCAACTCCGACCTGCAGCGCAACGCCACGACGCGCCATGCTGCTCCCCTTGGGAAGTCGACCGTAAGTTTTCTCTCAACTTGGTGCTCTACCCGATTACCACTTCCCTGCACAGCAGCTGCGTTGACGCAAATCAACGTGTGCAGGCCTTCCGTGTCCGCGCCCCGCCGCCTTTGAGTGTCACCAGGAGAAGCTGGGCATCCTCGGTCGGTCGGGGGGCCATATCTCGCTCGCGCCTGCCACTCTCTGGTAAGACAGAAACAGAGCGCCACTCTCTGTACTGAAACGCCGGAAGAAATGTCCATTGATTGGTCGTCGTCGTCGCCGTGATTGTCGGTTATCTCCTGCCATCATCTCAGTATATCATGCTCAGTCTGAATACCGGGTATCATTGATTTATTATGTAGACTATGATGATGAAATGCTGAAATGTTATATGGGCAACCCAATCAAATCTGCTCTGTTTTGTTTTGGCTCTGCTTGCTGTGGTGTATTCATTCACAACTCGTCAGATGCCTCACTCGTTCCCGTGCTAATACTATATATCTATGCAACACTGTAACTCCAACGCTGCTACTCAATAATAGTAGTATTTTCCTAGCAGCCATCCAGTTCACCAACGCTCTCAGTTTTTTTTCCTTGCTTGCCAAAGAACTATTAACTCTTCAAATGGTTGTTCCATATATATAATTCCCCTCCTTTTAGGTGCATATATGGAAAAACACACTGCCTTGTTGTTCAGCAATTTTCTGATTCTTAATAGAGTTATTCAAAACTGTGAGCTAGTAGCTTCTCTCACCTTGAGACCTGTCGTGCAAGAGCAAGAATAGCTAGCTCCTACTGTCTGCTAGCTACCAACCATGAATGAAACTTTCTTGCTTTGCTGCCTGCCAACTTATTTATCTTCGTGGCCGAATGAAGGCTGCAGTACATGCTGCTTACTTGCACAGACTAACGACCAAGCCAACTTCACGTGATTCGTCTCAAGATTGATTGCTTCACTACAATAATGACGTCTACCTAGCCACTTCAAGTAGCATTCAGTTTATGCCTGGTATTTAAATTGATCGTAACGCTATTAGACGGTAACTTCCATTTTTCAGCAGTGTACATTTGTGTTAATTTTCAGTGTCAAGAAGAGAGTGAAAAGCCACATCTTCCACCTCATCCTTTGAGGACTGAAAACTGACATCCAATCTCAAAGGTCTGTATTCCTTCGATCCTTTATATTATCGACACTACTTCATTTTTTCTTTGTATATGAACATCCTGTTTGAGTGATGCAACTTGTTGATTGTGTACTTAATTTCAATGAATAGCACACGACAATTCTGTATGTTCCACATTTTTTATTTTATTTTGTCAACCTGATGAAGCTCACAGAATAAAAAAGAATGTCGATTGTTTGGATCGTTGTAGTCATCTTCGTTGGTTTTGTTTGTGTACAGGTAGGATGATTCGGTGTATGTGCTCTCATATTGTACTTGTGGATTCAAATCCAAATACTATAGCCGCCTGTTGGTTCATGTAGAGTTGTTGATACATTTTAAACCTGCTGTCATAGATTCTCGTTTAGCATCAGATTATTCCTAGGCTGGCCGATGGTTTCATGTTGGATCCTATTTATTATTGATTGATGATCTACCTTATTATTGTCTCAATCTCTGTTTTGCTCTTCTACCTTGTTGATTGCAGCTGTGAGGTACCTATACACATCTAATCCAAAGGCCAGACAGGAAGCATCCATGTCATGCAGGAGGTCGAGCTGCTCACGAGTGTGACGCTGCCGTGCGAGTGCTCCTCAACATCAGCACCCCAAGGTAGAATTTTTGTGTGTGTTTGTGCTTGAATCGATTGCTGACATGCTTCTGTCAATAAGGCTTCCATTGGCTTATTTCTTGTTCTGAAATGTGCATGTTCTGAAATGTGCATCAGTATTCAGTAGTAATCTGTTCATTTAATGTCGATTTGAAGTAATTCAAAATGCTACCTGAAACTCGCCCCCTTGTAGCTATTTTATATACTGAGTTTGTCGGAATAAAATTTCTGCGCATTAGTCATCATGGTTTGATGAGCTAATATTAGAACAGGGGACAAACTTTTTTCGGTCATGGCTTCTTATGGGGCATTTCATTAGTTGAACCTGAATGTAAGCATGTTGTTTACTCATAGTTCATTCCAAATATTGATGCGCTTTTTATTTTCACTGGGATATGTAGCTTTGTTATTATCACCTGGTTGTCCTGGCATTCTCTTGAGATGCTTGGAATGGTCTGTAGTAGGTTCTAACTAGCAATGGATCCTCATCTTTGTATGGAATCCTGTCGTGTTTGTCTAAGTACGTGGCATGGATACTAAAGCTTGAACTCGCGGATATCATGCCAAATTTTAATTCTTTGATGTGCCAAAAAAAACTTGAGTACTTGATGCTGATCAGTGGTCGTTGTTGTGTACATTGAGGACAGAGTATTAATTGCAGCCATCATGGTTATTTGCAATGCTTAGGAGAATTCTGTGTATGTAGTAGCTTTGGATCATCTCAACTTTGTATGTATGTCAGCCTCCAAGTTGTGTTTGTGAAATATGTTCACTGGATGGCAAAACTCAAGCTCATGGTTGTTCCGTGCATGTTTTACTGGATGTGGATATTTTTCACATGCCAAACAACGATAATGGGGATGAACTAGGCATAGTGTATTGAACTATTGACTGAGTGATCAGCGGTACAATTTTTTGAAGTAGAGATATCCATCAAAACAGTAGCATCTCTATTTTCCTGTAAAGCCTCTTGTCCATATATTTGATATTATGACGTAAACAATCTAATACGTGCTCAGCAAGTTATTGAGTTGAATTTTTGTTTTTGTTTTGCTATCAAAATTTGGTTAGTCTGAAATGAATAGATGGTTATGTTTGTGAACTGTCCTGGCGTTGCGCTTTCCATCTGCTTCAGGCTTCAGGGGATGGTAAAACTGACGGGTTTCTTTCTAAAGGAGGATCGGACGTGTCCCTCGTCTACGTACCGGCGATATATGCGGATGCGGCTCGGCGGTGTTGTTGCTGCTAGGTTTGCGGTGCTCGCTAGTAAACAGTGAGTTTAATTCCTTGCAGAAGTTGCATGTAATAATGGTGTAGAAGTTAATTTCCTCCTCTCCCGAGGGGAAGTGTGAATCTTGTGCTCTTTTTCTTTCATTCTTTCTAGAGTAGTAGCTGATGTATGGCCGGTGATGATGTTCCGAGTCCTGTAATAATATTCAATGTAAATTCCGGGCAGAATCGTAATAATAGTTTGGTTTGTAAGTTCCAGTCTGTTTGGTTGAGCTTAATTATCGACTACTAGCTAGGTTGTGCTTTAGTTACCTGTAATCCTTATTCGTATCTAGTGGTCCTCAAGAAATGATTTCATGGTATGCTAGGTTGACCGGCAAATCTGTCTCCTCACGTAAACGAAATGCAACGATATCACCAGAAAAGAAAACACGGTTAGGCAGCCAGATTAGGGCGGGAGTCGAAATGATTTACGATTGCTACGGCCTTTAGCTGCGACGAGAGAAATAATTAAAGAAGTAATCGAGAACAAATTAAAGCGTGAATAGACTGGAACAAATCTGAAAAATATATGTTACCGGTTTCTGTGCCTAGAAACTGGGAGTTGTTGCTGCCGCCACCCCCAGTTAATCGTTTGCTGGGATCGAAACGGTAGCATGCATGACTCATTTGTTTAATTGGGCCACTGCCATGTCATCGATCCACGGCGCAGGGTATGCATCCCGGCCGTTGATCTGCCGCCCCGGACAGAATGGAAGAGACAACAACCAAAGCGGTCGTAACTATCCGCTCCATTCCTGTCCTAGCGCTTCCTTCTATTTTGCCTCCAACTTGAATGGATGGTTCTATAAATATAGGTCTGTCTTCTCAAGCCGCGTGCGGTTGCGCGTGTGACTTGACGCGACTTGAGCGAATTGGAGAGGAGAGGTGGTGGTGAGCGAGTGAAGAGGTTGAGTCGACTATTTCTTCTCGGGTTGGATGGGTTCGGAAGGAGGAGAGTGCCGGCGTGGATGGAGCTAGCTGCCATTTAGTCGGATGGAGCAGTGTAGAAGCGGCCAATAATCCACGGGAGTTGAGCAATCCAGTGCAAGTTTGTGCGACTCAGATCAAGCCACTCTTCTTTTCCTGGGATGGAGCAGACTAGAAGCGTACGCGTTTTATTAGCTAGCTGGCGATCATATACATATGTAGAAGCAAATCGATCGATCCATGCACTGCCTTTTTTTTTTTTGGAGCATAATCCTATGTACTGCCTATGCTACGTGTACGCGTGCGCCAGAGCGAGCAGGTACGATCGTATATGTACCGCGTACGCGCGCAAGGTTGGTCGTACCTACTCCTTGCACCTGCTGCCTTTCCTTGGGCCAATTTTCTACAATAAAAATTTCGAAAATAAATTTGTATCGTGCCAGGCGGACGAGAGAGCAAAGAGATGCCTCGCTCGGTTTTCTAGTCTAGGACAAAAACATAGCAGGCTCCGTTCAACTCCATCTTACAGGCACAAAGGACTTGTAACGTGAGCAAATCCATCTGCTACACCTTCCCCGCTTCACACGGAATCGAACAGAGTCCTAATCGTGAGTTGCTGGGAAGGCGTCGTGGGCATGGGAGCTGCCACGGCTACTTGCCGGCGAGGCCTGAAAATGGACGGGGGGGACTGTTCGTTCTCGCCATCGATTTGAACCAACCTTCGGTAATACGGAGGGGCGCTGCTCGAGAGTTGCATCCTGCTCGATTTTCAGCTTCACCTCATGCATCCAGTCGCGCGAGCCGCCTTCTTCTATCTCTGGATCTACGCTTCCCACCGGCATGCATGATTGATGCAAGGGATCTTGTTCTATTCGAGCAAGGAACAAGAACGACTGGGATCTGGTTTGCTATACCTGGGCGTCTAATCTCTACCGATGCGATGTGAAATAAGTACAATACGTGGTAAGTACACCAACCAATTAAGGAATGAATCAACGTGCCATAAAAATACTTGGTCAATACACCACGCGCGCCAACCATGTCATAGCGACGTGCCGGGAAACTTGTCTAGTTGTATCTTCCAACACCAATGAATCACTCGACCACTGGATGCTCCGGACAGATATTTAAGCTCCACTTGAGCGTGCCAAATAATTGAGCTTTTGAGAATTGATCAACAATAACTGGTTGTTTTATTTTACGTACGCATGGAGTTTGTCTCTCGTCTTTCAAATCTTGCTTCGCCGGATCGGTTTTGGATGTTTTCTCATGATTGCCGCGAGGAGGATTGTCCTCGCAATATTTGTCCCGGCTGCTACGTCCTCGACAATGGTGTTCCGTTCCATCGGCTCACAGCGACGTTGATTAGGTTGTTCGGTTGTTTTTCCCTTCATTACTGGTGTTGGTACTCCTGCCGATGTTGGTCGATTACTTTAATGGATGCTTGCGTGCTCGTAGCCTTGGATTACTTTGCCGGGTAAGTCAATATTATTAGCCGAATCGAAAGTGATTATCTTTAGATTTTCATCGCTCCTTTCCAACACTTTGTTTGGATTGTTCCGCGCAGATATACACAATGCACACTCATCTGCATTTGTATCAGTCATTCGCATGCCACGTATCTCGACTCAGGGAGTGCGGTGAAGAAAGACTACTCCAACGTCCCCTCTCTTCGGAACCTGGTCAGTACAAGGTTTGCCAATGAAAGAATAGTTGACAAATCCCTAAGGGAGAATAACTGGGTTCTGGATATCAAGGTTCCGTTGACAGGGCTCATAACCTTTCAGTGCGTTAGTCTTTGGGTGGCCATCGGAAGGATACCTTGGGATGTGTCTAGGGAGGACGAGTTTTTCTGGCCGCCTTCGGCATCGAGGTGCTATACGGCAAAGTCTACCTACAATATGTTGATGCAGGGTCACATCAGATTCCCCCTGGCCAATTGGGTTTGGAAGTGCTGGGCTCCATCCAAATACAAAGTCTTCATGTGGCTGGCCCTAAAGTACATGATTTGGACCCCCGGATAGCCGTGCTAGGCACGGGCTACAAGACTCACCAGAGGTTTGCAAGCTTTGTCTCTAGGAGAATAAGACCACTGACCACCTTCTGCTACATTGTGTTTACGCTAGACAGATTTGGTGCATTGCGCAAACAGGCTAAGAGTTCAAATCCTGCTTCCAGTTGCAGCTGACACACTCGAGACTGGTGGTTGGATGTGAGGGCGAGATTCAGGGATAAGCAGAGGAAAACTATGGAGTCCATTTTAATCTTGGTATGTTGGAGTATCTCGAGACGGGGTAATTCAAGAGTTTTCGATAACACTAGTTAGTGTTGCGACGAAATCGTGTTAGTGGCAATAATTGTTGAGGACATGAAGATGTGGGTAGCCGCGTCATCAGTAGTCTCCTAGATCATTTAGAGTACGTGTGTGTGCGACACCCGAGTTGTTTGCAACTCTGGCTGTAGTAACAAAACTCTTGTTCTTCTATAAAAATATGGTATGCAATTGCATACCTTCGAAAAAAAACTTTGCACTTAAGTGGTCGGGGCTTTACAATTCTACTTTATTTGCATGAGTCGTTCCTTCATGTTTTAAAATTAGACAATGATTCTAGAAAGCCGATTGGTTTTAATTAGGCGTGTATGCATACTCGTTCGGGCTATCTTCAGCCTGCAGAGTGGTTGGCGTCATTTTAGAAGAATAGATCTAGCTGGTTTTTATGCTATGAATTGTAACAAGATGTTGCCTACTTGATACTCCCTCCGTTTAACAATAGATGACTTTCATTTGTCTAGCTATGGATGTATCTAACACTGGCGGAGCGTCTGGTTGACCAACTTGGGTGGCCCAGTCTTACCTCAAAATATTGCCTTAGACCTGCTATAAATTTGGTCCACTAAGAGAAAAAAAAGCCCACTATATGTGCTAAACTGGCCCACTCTTAATTGTATTTGCTTAATTAGCCCACTCTTGATATAGTTGCACGCTCCGCCACTGGTATCTAGACATGTTTTTGTCTACATACATCCATATTTGGACAAATGAAAGTTATCTATTGTTGAACGGAGGGAGTACTTGTTACTTCTTTAAATTATATAAAATATGACTGTGTAGAAAGTTGTTCATGTTTCAAAAAGTAAAATAAAAAAGGGTTAGAAGAAAAATAAAATTGCTAGGTATCTATATCTATCTATACTTCTTATAAAGCAAAACTCCACTAACACGCATTAATTATTTTTCTATCTCAACATGCAAGCTATCCACATCATCCATCCTATTAGCCAATCAATAGTCAATATCATCTCCACTAATATTTATTAATTATTACATGCAATCTACACATCATACATTTATTAAAGCATCTAATTGTTTAAATTAACAATTTATAATACATACTCATCATATGTCTACTAAAATTTACTATCTCGAGATCAACTGATTTTACATGTTTCTTTAGACAACATAATATGTCATACATGTGTTTAGAAAAGGGCGTTGAGACCTCCACCCTCTGTATTGAAATGATGCATATGAAATTTATTATAGTTCTTAAATACATCCGCTGTCTTCTAGTTAATTCGAAAGGAGAGTACACAACAATCATTGTGCCCTCTTTTGTGTATTATATATAACAAGGAGAAACCACGATTTGCTGATTTACACAGTGTTTTACAGGGCAGCTCCTGTAGCAGAGTCAGAATCATCCACACTCTGTTACCCATGCATATGCATTACTGCTTGACTGGGTGATAGAACCTATAGATGGCGAAGATGGTGTTGACGAGCGTGGCAAAGGAGATAAGGGCAGCCAGGATGACGAAGAAGGTGATGGTTTGCCTGGGGAAGCACTGGCGCACGACGGACTTGACGGCCCCGGCAGCCGTGCTGTGATGATGCGCATCCACGTCCTTGCAGAGGTCGAGCAGGTCCCTGGAATAGGAGGCGTGGCGGTAGTCCTCCCCGAGCCCCCTGAACAAGGCGACGATGTCTTTGTCGGTCTCGTGCGTGTGCGCCAGGATCCCGCTCCGTCTCAGCAGCTTGGCGTCGGCCTCGCTCTGCAGCAGGCCAGCCATGCAGATGCAGTAGGTGGTGACGCCGAGGCCGCACATGGGATAGCTCTGCTCGAAGGCGATGAGGTTGTGGAAGACGTGCTTGCTGTAGGCGTAGTTGTGCAGCGCGGGGACGCGCAGCACCCCTCGCGCGCCGAGCATGCTCCGCCGGAAGTCCATGTGCAGCGTACCCGGAGCGGCGGCGTGCGTGCGGAAGCCCATGCGGGACTCCTCGAACCAGGTCGCGCAGGGGAGGTTATATTCTGGCTCGCCGAGCAGGGGCGGAGAGTCGTCGTCCACGGCGTGCCTTGCCGGCGGAACCCGGGACCAGTGGAGAAGATGGAGGAGGTGATGAACTGGCTGCGGGAACACAAGTGGTTGTCCGTCCACCACCTGTTTGATGAAACCACTGGAGCAGGGGTGGATATCGTCGAAGCAGGAGAGAGCGAGGTCTTGTATGCTGCTCTGGATCCCTCCAAACAAGGTACCTTTCAACTTGGTGTGGAGATGGAGGTGCTCGAGCAGGAAGAAGGGGATTTGGTTGCCCAGCAGCAGCAGGTCCAGCCTCGTCTCCTTCATGTGCTGGGATATGTCCGCGGACAGGTCGATGAAATCCTGGGTGAGCCTCGTACGGCCGCGGGGCCTCCTGGACTCGGACATTTCCGGTGTCAAACATGAGGGATATGGCTCCACGCTCGACTTCCTGTTCCTCAGCAGGAAGACGGCCAAGAGCACGAGGCAGCCGTCGAGCAGATGCATCTTAGCGAGCTCCTTGCGGCGCATCTTGAACGACTCGGGCTCGTCGTATCCGCGGGCGAGGGCATCATTTCGCCACGCCCACTCGAGGAAGGCGGCGGTATCGAGGCCGAACTCTGGGCGAGCGAGCAACTCGACGATGGCACACTTCTTGGCATGGGTGATGAGAGGAGGCCGCGAAACCGATTGCTGGTCGTGGTACGGCCCGACGGCGACGACGACGACGACGTTGCCGCCGCCGCCGCTGCTGCTGCGGGCGGCGCCATCCGTGAGTTGCTGGGAAGCCGTCATGGGCATGGGAGCTGCAACGGCTGCTTGCCGGCGAGGCCTGAAAATGGACGGGGGTGACTGTTGGTTCTCGCCATCGATTTGAACCAACCTTCGGTAATAAGGAGGGGCGCTGCTCGAGAGTACGCCCTTTGCATCCTGCTCGATTTCCAGCGTCATCTCATGCATCCAGTCGCGCGAGCCGCCGTTGCCGGCTCCTTCTTCTATCTCTGGATCTACGCTTCCCACCGGCATGCCTGACTGATGCAAGGATCTTGTTCTATTCGAGCAGGAACAAGAGAGCGATTGGGATCTGGTTTGATATACTTGGGCCGTCTAATCTCTACCGAACGATGTGATGTGAAGTACAATACGTGGTAAGTACACCAACCAAGGAATGAATCAACGTATACCATAAAAATACTTGGTCAATACTCCACGCCAATCATGTCCTAGGGACGTGCCGGGAAACTTGTCTAGTCTAGTTGTATCTTCCAACACTAATGAATCACCCTACCACTGTATGCTTCGGAGAGATATTTAAGCTCCACTTGAGCGTGGCAAATATATAATTATGGCTTTGAGAATTGATCAACAAAAACAACTGCTTGTTTTATTTTCGTTAATTAATGTTATCTACTCACTCGATCTCGTTGGATTACATACCAATTTAGGATACAATTGGGGGATTGAATCTGTATTCAAGAGCGCGGTTTTTCCACACTGTCGTGGGCGTACCGGGCCTATCCTGGCCGTCGTTCCGTGCAGATCCGGAATATGCGGGCGCTTGAGGAGTTGACTGGAAGTGTAGGCTAATGCCAGAGAAGCTGCCAAAGTGCAGAACTAAACGTACTCATGTAAATGTGCATGTCCAAGCTGTCTTCTCCCCCGCGCCTCTCCCCGCTTCCTCTGCGCCGTGCTTCCTGCCCGCCATGAACGGAATGGAATCTTACATGTGCTCTCTCTAGCGTCAGTGTTCCCGAATTCACGCGTTGGGGCCCAAACTCTACCCACCCCGCCCACTCTTTCACTCTAGTTTTCTTAGCATTAGAAATTTTCTGTTTTACTTGCTCTTCTCGTTTTCAGATTCGACGAACTCGACTTCAGAATCGACGTGGGCGAAGGATGTAGCACGATTGGATCTGCCGGATCCAATGGTTGTTCCGATGAATGGCAGAGTTCCAGGTAACATTCTGCAAAAACCGAATCTATGTTTTGGCGCGGTTCACGGATCCTGTTCTTAACCTCCGACCTCTTTCCTCTCCACCCCAGCTCTGGATCTGTTCGTCGGATTCATGTGATCTCGAGGAAGGAGATGACTGTGACGATCTGAAGGAGGCAGTCAACTGCGATGCAGCAGCAGATTTCACCCGCTGGATTGTTGAACCACACTTGTACACGTCATGTAACCAACCCACCTAGTCAGGTGTAGTGCCTAGTATCTAGGATCTGGTGGACTCATATATCTGTACTCGTTCTGTACTGTAACCATCATCAATTCATTAAGTTATCGTTCAGTTTGGTATGAGAGCCTTTGCGCTCCACCTCTCCCACGCCGCCGCCGAACCTCTCCTTCTTCTCCGGCGGCACACCGCCATGGCGAAACCACCAACTCCCCTCTCCCCTCTGGACTCCGATCCCCATACCCCGATCCCTTCTTCCTCCACGCTTCCCCGCCCTCTAGCCACCCCAACACCACCAAGCCCTCCCGCTCGCCGAAACCCTACCCCTCCCGATCGCCTCAGTTTCGAGGGGCTCGCTGCCCACCTCCTGGTGATTCCTGCCGCCGGCGCGCCCCCACCTCTCGTTTTTCCCTCTTCTCTACCATCTCCCTCCCCCACCCACCCCATCCTCCATGTTCACATCACGGATTACGTCAAGTTTCAGGTCAATGCTTCCGGTGCCAATTTCTCTAAGTGGCGGCAGATCTTCAAGTTCCTGCTCACCATGTACCAGGTCCTCGACCACGTCACCGACGGCGCTGCTCCCGCCGATCCGGATGACACATGGCGCGCCGTCGACATCCATCTGAGCCTTTGGTTCATGGCCACCCTCACCGACGACCTTTACCGCCTGGTCCAAGGCCCCGATGGCTCCGCCTACACCACCTGGACGCGGCTACACCGGTTCTTCCTCGACCATCAATCCTCGCGCTATCTCTTTTTGAGCAAGATCTTCCGCAACACTCCGCGCGGCGACATGTCCATCGCCACATATGCCAGCAAGCTCCAGGCCATCGCCGATGATCTCGATGCCATCGGGCGGCCCGTCGATGATCGTGATCTCACGTTGCAGTTCATAGACGGGCTCGGCGACCGGTACAAACTCCAGGCGGAGATCCTCAAGAGCGCGCTCCCATCCTTCGCCGATGCGTGCTCCCGCCTGCAGCTCGCGGAGATCTCCGCGGATCACGGCACAGCGCATGCCTACGCCGTGCACGGCGCTCAAACCAGCTCGGGGGGTGGCCGTGGCAGTGGCTCCCGCGTTCCCGGCGTCAGCCCCAACTATCGGGGTAAGAACCCCATTCCCGGCTATCAGCACGGGGGGGGGGGGGGGGGGGGGCGCAGCAACACGGCGGTGGGCAGGCAGGCCGGGGGCGCGGCCAACCCACGCCTCCCCGCGGCGGTGACCGCGGTGACCACGGCGGCCGCGGCGCGGGCGGCTCATCCCAGCAGCCCTGGATGGGCTATTTTGCACCCGTGGGCGCCCCCTTCCCGCAGCTGCGCGCGCCTTGGGTTCCACCGAATGCCACTGGCGTTCTCGGCCCGCGCCCTGGCTCACATGCGCAAGTCTACAACACCGTGACGCCGTCTCCGCCCCTCTACTCCACACCGGCAGCAGCCCCATCCGCGCCCCAGTACACCTACGATCATGCTGCCATGATTCACGCCGCCACGAGCCAAGGACAGCAACAGATGCCGCCCCAGCCTGAATGGATCGTCGACTCCGGTGCCTCCTCCCACGTCACTGGTAAGACGGGTAACTTAAGCTCCTCTCATTCCACTTTAGGCAGTCATTCTCAGTATATCACTGTTGGCAATGGTTCTCGGCTTCCCATTCTAGCTGTAGGGTCCGTCCAAATTTCATCACTTCCTCTATTTCTCCAAAATGTTCTAGTATCTCCAAACATAGTCAAAAACCTTATCTCTGTCCGCAAATTTACTCGTGATAATTTTGTCTCCATTGAATTTGATCCGTTTGGTTTTTCCGTGAAGGACCTAGCCACCAAGACAACTATTCATCGCTCCAATAGTGATGGTGATCTCTACCCCTTCTTCGGTACTCGGACACCTCCACACGCGGCCTTCATCACCACCACCGGAGAACTTTGGCATCAACGTCTCGGTCACCCCGGCAAAACCTCCATGTCCCATTTGCCTTTAGATTCCCTCCAATCATGTAATAATGTAGCTGCTAAACCATCACCTTTGTGTGAATCTTGTCAACTAGGTCGCCAACCACGCCTTCCCTTTCCTACCTCTACCTCCTCTACCTCCGCGGCTTTTCAAATTATTCATTGTGATTTGTGGACATCTCCTGTACTTAGTTTCTCTGGCTATAAATACTATTTGGTTATTTTGGATGATTTCTCTCACTTCTCATGGACTTTTCCTTTGCGCAACAAATCATACACGTGTGCCACTCTCCAACGGTTTTTTACCTTTGTGCTCACACAGTTCCATGTTACCATCAAATGCATGCAAAGTGATAATGGTGGTGAATTTCTAACTAATGACTTGCGTGCTTTCTTCTCTCGACATGGTGTTTCTTTTCGCCTTTCTTGCCCGCACACCTCGCCCCAAAATGGCAAAGCCGAGCGTCTCCTACGAACCACCAACGATATCATTCGTACCCTACTCCTCCACGCCAAACTTCCACCACCATTTTGGGCTGAATGTCTACACACCGCCACCTATCTTCTCAACCTACGGCCCTCCCGCGCCATCTCTCATAACACACCCTACTACCTTCTCTACGGCGTTCACCCCGACTATAGCCATCTCCGCGTATTTGGATGCCTCTGTTACCCCAACCTCTATGCCACCACAGATCACAAACTCTCCCCCCGCTCCACTCGGTGTGTTTTTCTGGGCTATCCTCGTGAGCATAAAGGTTACCGCTGCTTAGATTTAACAACTCGTAAAATCATTGTATCCAGGCATGTTATTTTTGATGAGAGCACCTTTCCCTATTTTTCTGCAGACCCCAGCCACTCAGCCGCAGAAAATCCGCTAGCAGACAATCCCCCTGCCACCCGTATCCGAACTGCAGCCCCGTACTGGCCAGGTGCTGTCCCAGCCAACTCCACCTCGCCACCTGTCCCCGTCCACTCGCCCAGCAGCCCGACTGCCACCCCTGCCGCCACCCCGCATGCAGCCTCGGGAAACGCCACCGCTCAGCACCCTGCCACCAACCAGGAACCCGCCACCACCCGACAACCTGCCATCAATCATCACCCCATCATTACTCACCCGACAGCATCCACATCGATTCCCTCCCCTGCACACCCGTCCCCATCCCAACCCGACAGCACACCCCCACCCGCACCTGCCACACGCACAGCCACGGGCCAATCACTGCCCCTCCCGCCGAAAGCCATTCCGGTAGCTCCCCCCCATAACCCACACACTATGGTTACACGTGGTAAGTCCGGATTTTTTATGCCCAAACAAAACTTCTCTCTTATTTCTCATACACCACATATCTCACCCATCCCTGCCACTTATCGTTCAGCCCTAAAAGATCCCAATTGGCACAGTGCTATGCTTGATGAATTTACTGCACTAATGCGGAATGACACGTGGTCTTTAGTTTCTCGTCCTGCAGGTGTCAATGTGGTAACAGGCAAATGGATATTTCGACACAAATTCAATGCTGATGGCTCTCTTGCTCGTTACAAAGCACGGTGGGTGGTCCGTGGATTTACACAGCAGCATGGTGTGGACTATGGTGAAACTTTCAGCCCTGTTGTCAAACCAGCCACCATTCGTCTTGTTCTCAGTATTGCCACCACTCACTCCTGGCCAATTCATCAGCTGGATGTGAAAAATGCCTTTCTTCATGGTGATCTTCAAGAAACGGTATACTGTGAACAACCCTCTGGTTTTCTTGACACCACACACCCCACCCATGTATGCCATTTGCGCAAATCCTTGTATGGTCTCAAACAGGCACCGCGCACTTGGTTTCATCGCTTCACCACTTTTATCACCTCCATTGGGTTTTCTGCATCAAAAAGTGACTCATCCTTGTTCATTCTGAAGCATGGCTCTTCTCTTGCATTTTTGCTCTTATATGTTGATGACATTATTCTCACTGCCAACACCACCACTCTTCTTCGCTCTGTCATTGATTCATTGAAGAAAGAGTTTTCCATGAGTGATCTTGGGGATATACATCATTTTCTTGGCATCAATGTTCACCGTACACATGATGGTCTATTTCTTTCCCAACAACAATATGCCTTAGAGATTTTAGAAAGAGCCAACATGCTAAATTGCAACCCCATCCCCACACCCATTGACACCAAACCGAAAACATCTGCTCTAGATGGTGCCCGTGTGAGTGATCCACATCTATATAGGAGTCTTGCAGGTGCTCTCCAATATCTCACACTCACACGTCCAGATATTTCTTATGCCGTACAGCAAGTCTGTTTGTTCATGCATGGCCCCAGAGAGTCCCACTTTCAGCTTGTGAAACGCATCCTCCGCTACTTGAAGGGCACATCCCATTTCGGTTTGCAGATTTTTCGGTGCACTCCTCATGATCTTGTTGCATATTCGGATGCTGACTGGGCTGGTTGTCCTGACACCCGCAAATCTACTTCGGGCTTTTGTGTTTTCCTTGGGAGCAATTTGATCTCTTGGTCTTCTCGTCGCCAGCAAACGGTGTCTCGTTCCAGTGCTGAAGCGGAGTACAGGGCAGTGGCAAACTGCATTGCTGAGTCTTGTTGGCTCCGCCAACTCCTCCATGAGCTACATCACCCCCCCACTCGAGCCACTGTTGTTTACTGTGACAACATCAGCGCCATGTACATGACCTCCAACCCCGTCCAGCATCAACGAACGAAGCATATCGAGATCGATCTCCACTTTGTTCGTGATAGGGTGGCGCTTGGAGAAGCTAGAGTGCTTCATGTTCCTACTAGCTCTCAATTTGCTGATGTATTTACAAAAGGGCTACCCACTAGTGTGTTTCAGGATTTTCGTTCCAGTCTTAACGTCGCCGCAAGCGTCGTTCCGACTGCGGGGGGCTGTTGAACCACACTTGTACACGTCATGTAACCAACCCACCTAGTCAGGTGTAGTGCCTAGTATCTAGGATCTGGTGGACTCATATATCTGTACTCGTTCTGTACTGTAACCATCATCAATTCATTAAGTTATCGTTCAGTTTGGATGACCTTGAGCATGCCCACTCCCTTTCAGACGGACAGTATGCCACTGCTTGTGGCAAAATGGCCGACGAGATTGCCACTGCTTGTGGCAAAATGGCCGACGAGATACGAGAGGCAGCAGCTGCCCCGCCTCCAGGAATGTTGGTGACTACGGAAAATTCTGTCTAAATCAAAGTTTAGTAACAAAAAAAAAGATTATTAATTCATTTGTGTTTGGTCCGTCTAGATTTAGCATTTCTACCCACGGCTCAGCTAACTCTCCCAATCCAGCAATACGTTTTTATCTCTCTGTAAATGAAATCGTTTGCTAGAGAAATGGTCTTGACTTCATGTTAGCTTCTGTTCTGTACTGAGAAATTGACAAGAAAAAGCAGTCGTAAAACTTTAATATATTTATATTTAGCAGAAGAACAACCATAATAATTTTAGACATGGACGTTTTACATCTTGTTTCATATGTATTAACATTGACAATTTCCATACGTAGACCCCTCGAGGGAGAAAGGATGTGAATTTTGAATGTGGATAATTTATATGATTCTTTGATATATCTATAGTGTGAAAAGTTCTTTTATTCGTGTGTTACACTCTGTTTGTACTACATAATTAAACTTCCTTTCCTACTAATTTTTTCTTATTGTTAGCACATGGAGCAAACATATGGCCAAAGGGGTGGAACTGCCTACACGTAGGCTGCCAAGCAAGGTAGGTGCAATTGAGACAACATTGCGAGCATCCGCGACGAAGAAGACTGGGCAGATTTTTTTATCCCACCCCGCGACGTGGTCGGTGCAATCTGTTCTCTTGGGAGGCTGGTTTTCGAGTTATAGGCTGGGAAGTAGTAACAACAGAAAGGCAACAGTTACAGGTCAGTGCAGCAGATATCAGATAACATGTGGCAACACACTGGGTGCCTGCATCTTTTGCTGTAAGAACATTTTAGCTTGTTATACTTGATTTGTTATTGAATTTAGTACTATTTTTTGGACGTATCTAAAGAATTATGAAAATCCTGCAGAATGTTGTTATAGATGAAGACGATTGGTTGAGCCTGAGATTTAGAGATATGTTTATCAAGCATCATCTTGGCTACAATGTAGCAAACTCCAGAACGGTAAGAATGAATTTGTTGTTGTATGAGACCAATTACAACATGATTTTCGTCTATGAAACATGACCTTATCGCATGTTAGTGTGTCTTATACGGGTAATTATGGCTCTGCTTAGGTATGGCCAATAGGCGACATACGTGTGGTATTTTCTGGAGAGGATAATTACTGACCTTGATCCTTACCTACAACATCAGTTCGGCAGCTATATTGGGAGCACGATGACATCATGGATAGCTTCCACCAAGCTTTGTTTGATCTTTAAGGATGCATGGATGCCATGGTGGAATGTGGACCACCATAAATAGGGTTACAATCATCCAATTGCGCTAGGAAGACAATGTCGTGAGTAAGTATTTTCAATCCTGATAAGATCAGGTACTCATTTCAAGACAATGTGAAACTCCACAAACTGAACATGGGGTAAAATAGTATAATGTTTTTGAACCTTGTACTTACAGTTCTGGAGTATATCCGGTGCATTACACCTTTTTTTGTTTGATGGATCTGATGTGGCAGACTTGTTAAATGTAATTCGTATATGGTTCGGTTATGGTATAGTATACCACTCCGTATCCTATACAAACTTGTACGCCAAGCAAGGGGGATTTTGCCTTCTCATATAAACACGCAACCCGGTGACCCTAAGGGGCATCGTTTCCGCCTCGGCTTTCATGGTATCAGAGCCATCGTGCTCTTCCGACCTAGCTAGCCGCCGCCGCCAATAGCGATCAAACCGAAAACCAATCTACACAAAAACCCTAAAGCCAAAAATCCCCTCCCGCCGCCGCCGCCATGTCGAGCTCGACTGCCGCCGCCGCCGGACTGGGATCCCCACCCTCCCAAAAGCTCAACCAGAACCTTCTTGTTCTGGAAGACGCTCATCTCGCCGACGCTCCGTGGTGCTCAAGCCATGGGTCTGCTCGATGGAACAGACGCTGCGCCGGCCAAAACCCTGGAGGCTGAAGATCAAGAAAAGAAGAAAATCATAGTCCCAAACCCTGCATACGCTGCATGGCTTCTACGGGATCAAACGGTGCTGGGATTTCTTGTCAATTCCCTGTCGCCGGAAATACTCCCTCATGTCGTCGGTTTGGAAACCAGCGCTGATGTCTGGTCTGTCCTCACCGGGATGTTTTCCTCGCACTCCCGCACTCGGGTTAACCATCTGCGAGGAGCGCTCTGTAACAGCCCAAGTATGAAAACTACCCCATAGAATGTTTGATTTCCTGTTTAATTAAAGTATTGCATCATGTCATCATATTGTTGCATTTGTTTCTTTTGTTTTGCATCTGTTATTCTTTGTTTTTCACAATGAAAATCAAACAAATTCAACTGCTTTGTTTTCATACTTGTTCTGTTACAACTTTTGGAATAAAAATAACAAATGAAAACAACCAATTTGTTCCATTTTATTCCATGTTGATCACTCATTAAATTGTTGGTTTGATCAATCAATTGTTTCCAAATTGCAATCAAAAATTCAACTCAAAGCACCAAAACAAAAATCACTTTGAAATCATGTTGAGGTCAAAACTAATCTACTCTATTTGTGTTTAATAACATAGGGGTCACCCTATTTAAAAGTGTGTTATTATTAATATTCATCTAATAAAGAAACTCTTTCAATTTTGGTTATTTTTCTAAACAGCACCAATTTCCAAGTCATTAAAAACTACCAATCTATTCTAATAACTTTAATCACATTAATCAGTAGGGTTCACCCTACTAAAACCTTTGTTTTCAATACTATTTTATTTAATAACAAATAGCTCTAAATTTGAATTAATTTCTAACAGCACCTTAAATTTGCAAGTTTTGGAAAAACAAAGTTGTCAAATTGGTTGACATTATAAACACTAAGCTAACTATAATTTTTACCAAATTTTTTCCTAACCTAACAACCATCAATTCCTTCCAATTTCTTTTGCTACAAAAAAAAAGAAAAACAAATTAGAAAGAGAGGAGAGGAGCAGCAGCAAGCCCATCCATCCAATTTTTCTCCCCAGCCCACTTTCCCTTAGGCCCAATACCCCCTTCCCACACCGTCTTCTTCGTACGGCTCACATCCACCATAGCCACGTGACAGAGAAGCAGCAGCAACGGCTGTGCCTCCTCTCCCCCTCCTTAAAACCCTAGGCCGAGCCCTAGGGTTCCCCTAGCTCCCTCCATCTCTTCTCCCCCGCCTCCACTCTTCCCTCTCTCTCCAATTTCTCTGTACTTCTTCCTCTGTACCACACCTGCAACCTCTGTACCTGAAGCTCCTCCTCCGGTGGTCGCCGGCCGTCGGGGCCCCTCCGGCCGCGGCGAGGGCGGGAATGGAAAGCCCCCGCCGCGGGCTTCCTCCTCCACCCCTCGGAGGGCGCCGAGGAGCCCTACTGCGCCGCCGCCATCTTCCCCAACTCGCCACCGAACGCTCCTGCTCCCTGCGAACAGCTCTCTGTCCGCCCCGACCGCAAGCGCGTCCATCTGCTCGAGGCCCCTCGGGTGAGCGCTCCTCTCGCGATCCCCTCCTCTCTCTTTTCCCTTGGCCACCGCACCAGCACAACTCCCCACGGCCGCATCCCCTCCGCCACGGCGCCCTCAGGCGCGAGCAACCGCAGCGATCGCTGCAGCCATCGAGCCAGTTTCAGTTAAGTTCAGAAAAACCCCGAAAACTGCACCTTAACTTCCCCCCGAGTCCCCTTCAAACACCAACCGCACAGCAGCCCTTCTGGCCAGCGCAGTCACACCGCGCGCCATCCCCCACGTCCCAGGGTCGAATCCCGCACCCCCCCTTTTTCTGCTTCATTATTTTCCGGAATACTACAGCGCTCAACCACACCTTATCCCCCCGCTGCCCCCCTTCTGTTACAACAAAGCAACAACAGCCCACTGGTTCAAGTCCCAGGCGCACAAGCCAGAGGGGGTGGGTTCGAATCCCACCCCCTGCAAATTAAAACATCCTTTTTTCTGTTTTATTTCTTCAGATCCAGAACAACTGCAAATCACCAATAGGCCCTTACAAACTATTCTAGCCCCTGGAAAATATTTTCTAAGTCCCTAGTTACCAAAAAAATGGCAGATTTGTATCTTAATTTGTAAAATGCATAATTAATTCATCTCAACTTCAATTTTGACTTTTTAAATATGTTTTCTGTCCCAAATTAAATGTTCTATCCAAATATAAAATTTATTTCCTGTTTTGAATATTTTAAATTGGTGCAATATTTGAAAACTTGTCAAATTCACTTAAAATTGCTAAATTCATAACTTGTTCATAAAAATTCCAAATTCCACAAACTAAATATGTTTTCCAATCAACTTTTCATGTACTTTCCAAATATAAATTTTGTTTGCTGTTTTGAATAATTTAAATTGCTGAAAACAACTGTTTATTTTTTAATGCATTTAAAATTGCCAAAATAATAACTTGCTCATTTTAAATCCAATTTCCACAAATGAAATATGTTTTCCATGAAAAATTAAACCACCTTTCCAAATATAAATTTTGTTTCATGTTTTGAATAATTAAAAGTGGTTAAATAATTTAAATCTTATTTAATTCATTTAATATTGTTAAATTTATAACTTGATCAAAACAAATTCTTTTGGGGCATATAAAATATGTTTTCAAACCACAAAAGTATAAACTTTCCAAATATGAACTTCACTCAATGTTTGCCCAAATAAAAATTCAAATAAGTTCATGTTTGAATTAAATTCGTTTAATTCTTGCTTAAACTTGTGTAATTCATAAATAATTTATTTGAAATCCTTTTTCAACAAGTGAAACATGTATTCCAACTAAAATCTTGTTTTCTTTTCAAATATAAACTTTGTTATCTATTTTGAACAATTTAACTTGATGAAAACAACAAATGCTTGTGTGACACCTTTAAGTAACCAAAATTTCCTAAATTAATAAATGAATTTCTAAACTTGTTAAACCTTATTTCCATTTGGTTCTATTGTTGTTATTTTGCTGTTTTCCTCATCCATGCATCATGCTAATCAACTTTCATATGATGATTAGTTGTAAAACAATTAATTCAACCATAATTCATGGGCTTTCCATATGCAATCCAATTGCATATGGGACCATTTAATCCTGTTTCTATCTTGTCAACTAGTTTATTTCTATGCATCAATTAAATTGCCATGCATCATCCCATTGTTTGTGCACTATGCCATGTTATTGATTGTTTATCTTTCTGCCTTGTTTGTTTCCTTCTTCTCGGATACACGACGACGTTGAGACCGACGATACTTACGACACCCCTTCTAAGGAGTTAGCTCAGTACCAGGCTACTGGGTTTTGCAGGCAAGTTATCACTCACATGAACCACTGTGTTCCTTTCAACATTGGTTACCGATACTTTCCGTTGTTCTTTTCTGCTGGCCTTAGTAGTAGTTGTTTCTGTTACGAACCCATCACATGAATCCCTTAACCTTGATATTGCCTCACCTCCACTCCTATCACCCCTTGGTTGAGCCAGTGTCTTACTAGCATGCTTAGGTTGCTTTTGCTCGAGTCTGTTATCCGTTACTTTCTGTTACTATTTCTATTATGTTCTGGGGGCTCGATGTTTAATCAATCAATCATGCTAATGTTATATGCTAAATAAGAAATTTGATGATAAGGCACCGGCAGGAGGCCCTTTGTGGTTTTGAGGCCTGCTAGTGTCGACCCTAATAGGAAAAGGGTCTTGTCTACTGATCCATGATGAGCGCACTAACCGCATGTGGGAAGCGAGTATGGGCGCCCCCCTCAATTTGATTCGATTCGCATCTCGTCCAAATCGCCTCATTTAGTTCGGGTTTTCCATTTGCTGCATGCATGATCTTGCGAGCCCTTGGTACCCGGGTGGAACTTTCGTAGTCGGCATATAGGGGGACACGTTCTTAGAGTGCTATGAGGGTCCATTTTCTTCTGGGCTCGATTAGCCGTGCGCCCAAGGTGCTTTGGGCTTGATGCGAAGAAGAGTTGAGTTGTGTTGAGTGCCCCGCTTGGTGGAAGGGCCTTTCCATCTGGCGGGTTATTCATGCGTGTACGGCCAAATTGGTGCAACCCTGCAGGGATAATCTTCTCGAGAAGCCGTGTTTTCCGCGGTTATGGATTACTTGGTGAAAGTACTGGCTAACAAGTACTCAGGACAACTTAAAAAAAATGATCAAACATGTTACACCCACTGATTAATAACTTGACTAGTAATAGGTTGATGACACAATAACTTGATTCATCCTTAATACAACTGTGTGAGTTATCCTCGGATTGCTTCTTTGGATAAGGGGCGAGATCCAGGATGGGTTTGTTTGAAGCTATCTTTCAGTTGGTTACAATCCTCGATCTTATCCCCTTTCTGTTAGCCGGAAGTGGTAGAATCTCTGTAGTTGGTTAGAGCAGCCAGTTGCAGCATCTTTTATATCCCCTCTCTTCCGTTGAACCCAAGGCATCTGTGCTTGGTGTTGACGGGTTACACTTTGGTGAACTGTGAGTCTTGCTTGCCAGTACGTTTATGTACTGACCCCTTTGGGGCTGTGGTTTCCGCAGACGACGTTTCCGAGGATCTACATGGTGGCTACTACGCGGAGTATGACGAGACTGCTGACGAGTAGATAGCGGACCCGGGCAGGATCCGAGACTTCGTGGATGGGCTCCGTCTTTTCGTTTCCGGCCTCTTAGGCCTATTTGGTTCTTGTCTGTACTCAGACATGTTGAATGCTTCCGCTGTGATGTAATGATGAATTGTTGGGGCATGTGCCCTCTGGATGATTGTATTTGCTATCTCTGCTCTAATGAGAGCTATTTGCAACTTATTTCAATCTTTTGTGTCGTAGAGATCTGTTGTGATATCAGTTGTTCAACGCCGTTGACGTACCATGTGTGTATGGTTTGAAGTACGTCAATGGAAGTGTCCTGATTTCTGTGGGATAGTTTACATCGACGGTGAACAGTAACGGTTGGTTGTCGCACATAAGTGCTGGCCTACTCGTAAGAGGACGCGGGTGCCAGTAAGCCCCGTAATCCAACCAAAATACTGTTCAGTTCGTACGGTGAGTATCCCCTAGATGTCCGGGTGCGACAAATGGTATCAGAGCCTGTCTGCCTGTAGGATCCCTTTTTACTGGTCGCAGTTGAGTCTAGAAACTATTTTGTAGCTATATAGGAAAAATGAAACGTGAGAGTAGGAATTCTGTCATTTTTCTTCTTTCCCCACCCACCCTCCCTTTTCTGGTAAGGAAGTGCAACGTTGTTTTTCCCTTCTCATCTAAACTTTCAAGTTAGGATTTCACGAATCCTGGTTTCTCTAGGATGGTTATATCTACTAGACCATAGGAATGGAGGTGGTTGTGACATGATTTATCATGTTGCCTACTCACGATTGAGAACGGAGGCGTGAAAGCCCCGGAAGCAGATCCTCTATTCCTTAAGCAGTAGATATTGATCCTTTAGAAGCCCGGATGGGTTTTCCGTAGTACCTAAGGAGTGTTTTGTTCTCGTTTTCACCGGTGTTGCTTCGTTAACCTGTTCTTCTAAAGAACATTTCGTCCGTTGAAATCTTGTTGTTGTTTCCACTTCAATTCTTCTACCGGCGTCTAATCAAAGTTTCCCCGTTCATCTACTAAACTCTATTCCAGCTAAAGTGTTGTTCCATACCGGAGCATCACATTCCTTTGTGTCAAAAATCTTGCCATAACAAACAACCTAATTCTGGTTCCACTAAGCAATCAAATCTCTGTTCACTCCCCAGAATCTCAAATGCTGACTTCCAAGTTCAGTCACAGAAATCAAATTCTAATTAAGGCCACATATTCCTCGTTACTCTCATGTTGCTGATTCTGACAGTGATGTCATTCTTGGTGTTGCATTGATGTCAATAACTCTGTTCCACCCTTGTTACAGATAGTCTATTCTCCAAATGAATCAAATTCTATCCAGCTATACACCCTCCATACAAAACCTATACCTCTACTAATATTGTTCCGGTGGTTTCCAAATTCCCTGACGTCTACCCAAGAAGTTTCCGGACCTTCTCTTTTCTCAGTAGGAATCTCGGGGCGCGATTCCTTCAAGGGGGGGCGTTTTGTAACAGCCCAAGTATGAAAACTACCCCATAGAATGTTTGATTTCCTGTTTAATTAAAGTATTGCATCATGTCATCATATTGTTGCATTTGTTTCTTTTGTTTTGCATCTGTTATTCTTTGTTTTTCACAATGAAAATCAAACAAATTCAACTGCTTTGTTTTCATACTTGTTCTGTTACAACTTTTGGAATAAAAATAACAAATGAAAACAACCAATTTGTTCCATTTTATTCCATGTTGATCACTCATTAAATTGTTGGTTTGATCAATCAATTGTTTCCAAATTGCAATCAAAAATTCAACTCAAAGCACCAAAACAAAAATCACTTTGAAATCATGTTGAGGTCAAAACTAATCTACTCTATTTGTGTTTAATAACATAGGGGTCACCCTATTTAAAAGTGTGTTATTATTAATATTCATCTAATAAAGAAACTCTTTCAATTTTGGTTATTTTTCTAAACAGCACCAATTTCCAAGTCATTAAAAACTACCAATCTATTCTAATAACTTTAATCACATTAATCAGTAGGGTTCACCCTACTAAAACCTTTGTTTTCAATATTATTTTATTTAATAACAAATAGCTCTAAATTTGAATTAATTTCTAACAGCACCTTAAATTTGCAAGTTTTGGAAAAACAAAGTTGTCAAATTGGTTGACATTATAAACACTAAGCTAACTATAATTTTTACCAAATTTTTTCCTAACCTAACAACCATCAATTCCTTCCAATTTCTTTTGCTACAAAAAAAAAGAAAAACAAATTAGAAAGAGAGGAGAGGAGCAGCAGCAAGCCCATCCATCCAATTTTTCTCCCCAGCCCACTTTCCCTTAGGCCCAATACCCCCTTCCCACACCGTCTTCTTCGTACGGCTCACATCCACCATAGCCACGTGACAGAGAAGCAGCAGCAACGGCTGTGCCTCCTCTCCCCCCTCCTTAAAACCCTAGGCCGAGCCCTAGGGTTCCCCTAGCTCCCTCCATCTCTTCTCCCCCGCCTCCACTCTTCCCTCTCTCTCCAATTTCTCTGTACTTCTTCCTCTGTACCACACCTGCAACCTCTGTACCTGAAGCTCCTCCTCCGGTGGTCGCCGGCCGTCGGGGCCCCTCCGGCCGCGGCGAGGGCGGGAATGGAAAGCCCCCGCCGCGGGCTTCCTCCTCCACCCCTCGGAGGGCGCCGAGGAGCCCTACTGCGCCGCCGCCATCTTCCCCAACTCGCCACCGAACGCTCCTGCTCCCTGCGAACAGCTCTCTGTCCGCCCCGACCGCAAGCGCGTCCATCTGCTCGAGGCCCCTCGGGTGAGCGCTCCTCTCGCGATCCCCTCCTCTCTCTTTTCCCTTGGCCACCGCACCAGCACAACTCCCCACGGCCGCATCCCCTCCGCCACGGCGCCCTCAGGCGCGAGCAACCGCAGCGATCGCTGCAGCCATCGAGCCAGTTTCAGTTAAGTTCAGAAAAACCCCGAAAACTGCACCTTAACTTCCCCCTGAGTCCCCTTCAAACACCAACCGCACAGCAGCCCTTCTGGCCAGCGCAGTCACACCGCGCGCCATCCCCCACGTCCCAGGGTCGAATCCCGCACCCCCCCTTTTTCTGCTTCATTATTTTCCGGAATACTACAGCGCTCAACCACACCTTATCCCCCCGCTGCCCCCCTTCTGTTACAACAAAGCAACAACAGCCCACTGGTTCAAGTCCCAGGCGCACAAGCCAGAGGGGGTGGGTTCGAATCCCACCCCCTGCAAATTAAAACATCCTTTTTTCTGTTTTATTTCTTCAGATCCAGAACAACTGCAAATCACCAATAGGCCCTTACAAACTATTCTAGCCCCTGGAAAATATTTTCTAAGTCCCTAGTTACCAAAAAAATGGCAGATTTGTATCTTAATTTGTAAAATGCATAATTAATTCATCCCAACTCCAATTTTGACTTTTTAAATATGTTTTCTGTCCCAAATTAAATGTTCTATCCAAATATAAAATTTATTTCCTGTTTTGAATATTTTAAATTGGTGCAATATTTGAAAACTTGTCAAATTCACTTAAAATTGCTAAATTCATAACTTGTTCATAAAAATTCCAAATTCCACAAACTAAATATGTTTTCCAATCAACTTTTCATGTACTTTCCAAATATAAATTTTGTTTGCTGTTTTGAATAATTTAAATTGCTGAAAACAACTGTTTATTTTTTAATGCATTTAAAATTGCCAAAATAATAACTTGCTCATTTCAAATCCAATTTCCACAAATGAAATATGTTTTCCATGCAAAATTAAACCACCTTTCCAAATATAAATTTTGTTTCATGTTTTGAATAATTAAAAGTGGTTAAATAATTTAAATCTTATTTAATTCATTTAATATTGTTAAATTTATAACTTGATCAAAACAAATTCTTTTGGGGCATATAAAATATGTTTTCAAACCACAAAAGTATAAAATTTTCAAATATGAACTTCACTCAATGTTTGCCCAAATAAAAATTCAAATAAGTTCATGTTTGAATTAAATTCATTTAATTCTTGCTTAAACTTGTGTAATTCATAAATAATTTATTTGAAATCCTTTTTCAACAAGTGAAACATGTATTCCAACTAAAATCTTGTTTTCTTTTCAAATATAAACTTTGTTATCTATTTTGAACAATTTAACTTGATGAAAACAACAAATGCTTGTGTGACACCTTTAAGTAACCAAAATTTCCTAAATTAATAAATGAATTTCTAAACTTGTTAAACCTTATTTCCATTTGGTTCTATTGTTGTTATTTTGCTGTTTTCCTCATCCATGCATCATGCTAATCAACTTTCATATGATGATTAGTTGTAAAACAATTAATTCAACCATAATTCATGGGCTTTCCATATGCAATCCAATTGCATATGGGACCATTTAATCCTGTTTCTATCTTGTCAACTAGTTTATTTCTATGCATCAATTAAATTGCCATGCATCATCCCATTGTTTGTGCACTATGCCATGTTATTGATTGTTTATCTTTCTGCCTTGTTTGTTTCCTTCTTCTCGGATACACGACGACGTTGAGACCGACGATACTTACGACACCCCTTCTAAGGAGTTAGCTCAGTACCAGGCTACTGGGTTTTGCAGGCAAGTTATCACTCACATGAACCACTGTGTTCCTTTCAACATTGGTTACCGATACTTTCCGTTGTTCTTTTCTGCTGGCCTTAGTAGTAGTTGTTTCTGTTACGAACCCATCACATGAATCCCTTAACCTTGATATTGCCTCACCTCCACTCCTATCACCCCTTGGTTGAGCCAGTGTCTTACTAGCATGCTTAGGTTGCTTTTGCTCGAGTCTGTTATCCGTTACTTTCTGTTACTATTTCTATTATGTTCTGGGGGCTCGATGTTTAATCAATCAATCATGCTAATGTTATATGCTAAATAAGAAATTTGATGATAAGGCACCGGCAGGAGGCCCTTTGTGGTTTTGAGGCCTGCTAGTGTCGACCCTAATAGGAAAAGGGTCTTGTCTACTGATCCATGATGAGCGCACTAACCGCATGTGGGAAGCGAGTATGGGCGCCCCCCTCAATTTGATTCGATTCGCATCTCGTCCAAATCGCCTCATTTAGTTCGGGTTTTCCATTTGCTGCATGCATGATCTTGCGAGCCCTTGGTACCCGGGTGGAACTTTCGTAGTCGGCATATAGGGGGACACGTTCTTAGAGTGCTATGAGGGTCCATTTTCTTCTGGGCTCGATTAGCCGTGCGCCCAAGGTGCTTTGGGCTTGATGCGAAGAAGAGTTGAGTTGTGTTGAGTGCCCCGCTTGGTGGAAGGGCCTTTCCATCTGGCGGGTTATTCATGCGTGTACGGCCAAATTGGTGCAACCCTGCAGGGATAATCTTCTCGAGAAGCCGTGTTTTCCGCGGTTATGGATTACTTGGTGAAAGTACTGGCTAACAAGTACTCAGGACAACTTAAACAAAATGATCAAACATGTTACACCCACTGATTAATAACTTGACTAGTAATAGGTTGATGACACAATAACTTGATTCATCCTTAATACAACTGTGTGAGTTATCCTCGGATTGCTTCTTTGGATAAGGGGCGAGATCCAGGATGGGTTTGTTTGAAGCTATCTTTCAGTTGGTTACAATCCTCGATCTTATCCCCTTTCTGTTAGCCGGAAGTGGTAGAATCTCTGTAGTTGGTTAGAGCAGCCAGTTGCAGCATCTTTTATATCCCCTCTCTTCCGTTGAACCCAAGGCATCTGTGCTTGGTGTTGACGGGTTACACTTTGGTGAACTGTGAGTCTTGCTTGCCAGTACGTTTATGTACTGACCCCTTTGGGGCTGTGGTTTCCGCAGACGACGTTTCCGAGGATCTACATGGTGGCTACTACGCGGAGTATGACGAGACTGCTGACGAGTAGATAGCGGACCCGGGCAGGATCCGAGACTTCGTGGATGGGCTCCGTCTTTTCGTTTCCGGCCTCTTAGGCCTATTTGGTTCTTGTCTGTACTCAGACATGTTGAATGCTTCCGCTGTGATGTAATGATGAATTGTTGGGGCATGTGCCCTCTGGATGATTGTATTTGCTATCTCTGCTCTAATGAGAGCTATTTGCAACTTATTTCAATCTTTTGTGTCGTAGAGATCTGTTGTGATATCAGTTGTTCAACGCCGTTGACGTACCATGTGTGTATGGTTTGAAGTACGTCAATGGAAGTGTCCTGATTTCTGTGGGATAGTTTACATCGACGGTGAACAGTAACGGTTGGTTGTCGCACATAAGTGCTGGCCTACTCGTAAGAGGACGCGGGTGCCAGTAAGCCCCGTAATCCAACCAAAATACTGTTCAGTTCGTACGGTGAGTATCCCCTAGATGTCCGGGTGCGACACGCTCAATGGCACGAAGAAAGGCGAGATGACCACGGCGCAATTTTTCGCAAAGATGAAAAGCTTTTCATCCGAACTTGCAGCCGCCGGGAAGCCTGTTGAAGATGATGAGATGGTCGGGTACGTGTTGAACGGATTGGATGCGAGCTATAACTCTCTCGTGTCCTCCGTCAATGCCAACCCGAGCACTACCCTAGATGATCTTTTCGCTTAGATCTCGGCCCATGATGTGCGAGAGGAGATGCTCAGCTCGAGCGGTGGAGGTTTCACCTCCTCTGCCAATGCCGCCGCCAGGAGGGGCCGTGGTGACTACCGTGGCCGCGGAGATCGTGAGCGCACGCCAGAGCGCGGTGACCGCGCTCACCGCGGTGATCGCGGTGACTACTACGACCGCCGCCGCGAAGATGATCGCCTCGAACGTCGTCGTGACGATGAGAGGCTCCGTGATGATGGACGCAGAGATGACGACCGGCGCCGTGATGACACCTACAAGCGCCGTGCTGATGGCCCGAAGCGCCAAGATGATGATGATGGCCGCCGACGCCGTGATGATGATGGCAGACGCCGTCACCGATATGAGCGTCGTGCACCGACTCCCTTCGTTGATACTACTTGCCAAATATGCAAAATTCATGGGCATCCAGCCAATGATTGTTGGTGGAGGTACAAGCGTGATCAGCGTGACCACTCGGATGATGATGAGCAAGATCAAGAGAGAAAAGTTGCAAATCATGCCAATTATGGGGTTGATACCAATTGGTATCCAGATTCCGGTGCAACAGATCATGTTACCAGTTAGTTGAACAAACTATCAGGACGTGACAAGTATCAAGGACGTGACAAGGTCTACACTGCTGAAGGCAATGGTATGCAAATTGAACATATTGGTCATTCTACTTTGTGCACTTCCACTAGCTCTTTCCAACTCAACAATATACTACATATCCCTAGTGCATCTAAAAATCTTCTATCCGTTCACAAACTTACACGTGATAATGATATATTTCTCGAGTTTCACCCAGATTTCTTTTTGACTAAGGATCAGATCACCAGACGAGTTCTTCATAAGGTACCTTGCCAAGGGGGTCTCTATCCACTAGTGTCATCCTCCATCGAGTCATCCAAGCAAGCTTTTATTACAATAAAGCCAACGTCTTCCACATGGCATCGCCGTTTAGGACATCCCTCCTCGTTTGTGGTTCAACAGATTCTTAGGAAAAATCAAATTTCATATACTCCTGAAATAAATCCTTATGTTTGTGATTCATGTCAATTAGCCAAAAGTCATCAATTGCCATATCCTATCTCAACAAGTGTATCCACTATTCCCTTAGAGCAAGTGTTTTCTGATGTGTGGGGTCCAGCACCCATGTCTGCTGGAAAACATTGCTACTATGTAAGTTTTATTGATGATTTTAGTAAGTTTACATGGATATATTTGCTCAAAAATCGTTCTGAGGTGTATCAAGTCTTTCTCAATTTTCAGAAATTTGTTGAACGCAAATTTGGCACTCAAATCAAAACCATGCAAACTGATTGGGGGGGGTGAGTATGAAAAACTCAATAGCTTCTTCCAAAAGGTTGGTATCTCACACCATGTATCATGTCCTCATGCTCACCAACAAAATGGTTCTGCAGAACGTAAGCATAGACACATAGTTGAAGTTGGTCTCTCTTTGCTTTAATTCCTCTATGCCTCTTAAATTTTGGGATGAAGCATTCCTTACGGCCACCTTCCTCATAAATCTCCTTCCCAACAAGGTGATTAATTTTGATACACCTGTTGAACGTCTCCTTCATACAAAACTCAATTATGAGTCACTTCGTATTTTTTGGTGTGCTTGTTGGCCTAATTTGCGTCCATATAATAAAAGTGTCGAGACATCGTAGTAGTTTTCATAGACGGGGGTGCCATGAGACTACGGTAGAGACGTGGGGTAACGGGATCGCGTGGTGGACAGTAAACACAGGATTTACCCAGGTTCGGTACGTCGCGACAGTACGACGTGCCTACTCCTGCACTTCTCACTAATCAGGACTAAAACCTGGAAACAGGATTACAATGTGAGGTTTTGGATCTAGCTACTCGCAGAGGATCAACTTCTCGGCGAGTTGGTCTATATCTTCTCTGTTATTCGTTGGTTTGTTTATCTCCCGTCCGGCTTTATATAACAGCCGGATTAGGGCTTACATAATAGAAAACTTAGAAGACTACGGTAACAATAACTTGGAAAGTAAGGAATCCGTCTTCTCCTCCAAGCCAGATCACATGGGCCGTGATCCGGGTTCTTCTAGAATTCGGCTTCTATGCGTCAGGTTACTGGGCCGCCCAATGGACCACAGCCCACTACCACTTGGGCCACCCTGGTAACCAGGCACTTTCACTACCATCTTATATACCCCTCTACGGTATATATCCGACAGTAGCCCCCAAGAAGGATTAAAACTCTGATTTGCCGTCTTCCGCCAAATGTGCTTTGTCCGAGAAATTTCAATCAGCAGTCTTGATTCTACTTATTCTTCTTCTTTTGAAAGAGATGGTAACGTGAAACTCGGAATCCTGAAAATCCGGCTTTTCTCTCACGATCCTTCGTGGAGAAGGAACTTCTTACGTCAGCGCACTTAATCATGCTGACGTAAGGGACGTTTGGGTTTTACTCGGAAAACCCAGAAACATATCTCTAACAGATTCTCGCGGGAAACAAAGAGATAACCATCATTACCCTGTCGTTTCATTTCCCGGATTTTCCGGCGAGTGACACGCGGTGATCATCCAACGGTCAAAATAGCCGTTGGCACGTATCTTGACGGATTTCTGGCTATAAATAGTTGTCTTCGTCCTCGTCAAAAACCTTCCGCACTCTCACTGTCACGCCATTGCTGCGCACAAGCTCCCGAGCGAAGAACCTTCCCGAGCGCGCGAACGCACCCAGAGCACACGAGCGTAATCGCGCCGCCACCAAATGGCAACCTCACCGTCGTCTCCCACTCGCTCCGCCGCGCTCACCGTCGACGACATAATCAACGATCTGGATCCGCAGCTCGGGTCTCCAAAGCACGCCGGCGACGAGCCGGAAAAGACCGCGGCTTCTACGGCGGGCGGAGAGGATCTTTCCGCCGCCGCGAACGCTGCGGGCTCAAGCTCCGCTCCCTCCCTGCCGTTTGCTCCCGAAACGGCGGAGGACAAGATCCAGCTCCTCGGCGACGAGCTTGCCGCTGCGGAAGCCGCCGCGTCCGCCGCCGCCGGAGCGGAGGAAGAGATGGAAACTGCAGGCACTTGGATTGCCTGCAGCATTCCGCCAGCTCTCCTTCCGAACCTGGAAAAGGAGGGCCTGATCCTCAAAGGGAAATGGCGGCTCCCTGAAGACGAGAACGAGCCAATGCCGAGAGACGGCGAAAGGGTTCTTCTTTCTTCCCACCTCCTGAGAGGTATGGGACTTCCGCCGTCCGCTTTCTTCCTCCAAGTCCTTTCCCACTACAACATCCAACCCCATAACCTGCCACCCAACTCCATTCTTTATATGGCCGGGTTCCAGGCCCTATTCAAGGGTTACTTAGGTTTAGAGCCTAGGTTAGATTTCTGGATGTATTGTTTCGGGGTTAAGCGGAACTCCTCGGAGGGCGCACTCCCGACTTGCGGGACCATCTCCTTTACTCTTCGGAGGTTTAGGGAAGATTGGTTCCCCAAGATCAAGACATCAGAATCCGTCAAATTTTGGACGGGTTCTTTCTTCTACCATCCCGATGTGCCTTTCCCAAAAAAGGCCATCGGGGTTCCACCTTTCTCCAACACTGCTGCCATTCCCCAAGATAATTGGGGAACGGAAGCCGTCCAGGTTCTCCCGCCTGATCTTCTGAGGATCAAGCGGTGCATCGCCAAGCTCACCTCCTCTGATCCACCTCTAACTGGCATGGACACGGTCCTTTGCTGGTTAAATAGGCGGATCCAGCCGTTGGCCGCCTCCTGTGCGAATACACGGGAGCCAACGACCCAATGCGGACATCCATCAAGGATTGGTCTCCAAGGGATCTTCGACGGCGCGCAAACCAGTTGGTCGCATCCCGCGACCAATACGAAGCGAGTCGGCCGATGTACACGGCCGACAATCCGGCTCCCAAGGTATTTTTTCCGTCATTTGGGTATAGTTTTAACATTCTTTCTCGGATTTTCTTGCTTCTGACTCTAATTTGTTTTTTCGACAGTTCGCTGAACTTCCAGACTCGGAGTTAGCCTCCGAAGCTGAGCTGGATTCCTTGCGTACTGCCACTACTTGTGGGCGCAAGCGCAAGAAGATTTCTTCCTCTGAGGAAGTTATCGACCTTGACGGGATCCCCGTCGCCACTTCCAGGTTCTTTTCTTCTGGGTTCTTTTCTTATATGGAAATTTTTCTTCCATCTTCGGAGTTTTAACTTTTCCGGGTTTTTTGTTTTCAGCCTGCCCCCCTCCAACCTAAAGCCGAAGAAGCTGAAGAAACACAAAGTTGTTTCCAGCCGAGGCAGCCAACCTTGTCCCGTCATCGCCCCAGATACACCATCCACAATGGCGGAAGAGCACGCTGCAGCCCCCACCACCAAGCCACTAGAGCCCAGCCAGCCTGTTGTGTCGAACACGGACACGAGGGAAAGGGCGGCTCCAGAGGTGGGAAAACCTTCTAGGACATTTGACGAGGAGATTCCCACCTTTGACAAGGAATTCAAGATTATCAATGACGGCCTAAGCGCGGCCGGAACCCTTTTTGCGGAATACGCAAAAGGGTTCAATGAAAACTTGGCGGGTTTGCAACGAATGAGCCAGGTATGTAACTCTAGCCCCCAAGCATTAAACAAAATGTATTCTTTTTTGCTTTGATGTTTTTAGTAACCATTCTTTTCCTTGCTATGTTTCAGCAAACCGCCGAAGCCATTAACATGGAAGTTTTCAAAAAACTCTCCATCAAGAATAAAGAGGTTAGAAATCTTCTTTCTATTCTTGAGGAGAGAGAGGCGGAGCTGGCATCGTCTCAGCTCGCTTTGTCGGAAACAGCAGGTAAACATTTTTCCTCTGAAGTTTTCGATTCAATTTTTTGTCTAAGTACTTATTCCGGAAATTTTCTAAACTCGGAATTTTCCTTGCTTTCCAGCTGCTTTGGCTAAGGCCAAGCAGATAGCTGAAGATGCCGGCAATGCCGAGAATCTCCGAAAGGAGAATTTGGATCTTCACAAGAATCTTGTGAAGGCTCAAAAGGATCTGGAGGCCAGCAATTTGGCCCTTGGAGTTGCCAATTCCAAGGCTTCCTAGCAGGCGGAGAAGGATAAATCCACCATTCAGGATTTAGAAAATGCTCTGAACCTTCGCCTGCATGAAGTCTTCGAGATCGACAAGCTTATCGGTAATTTTCTGATACCTTTACCGTTTTTCCATATCTTGCTTTTCTTCTCTGTTTTTCACCTAACCCTTTTTGGTTGTTTTGTTGGGAAAACAGGAGATACCCCAGATGGCACTCGGCTTGAAGGAATCCGAGCCTTTGGGAAGACATGGACTTCGATCCGGGCTGCTGGAATGCAGCTGGTCAATAAGTTCCTTCCCGCAAGGACTGGGGAGTTCTCGGAGGTTGAAAAACTTCCAGGAGCCATCATGGAGGTGGTGGAATCCAGGGATTCCATCCTGCGTTCCGCTGCACGGGGTGGTGCGCGCATGGCACTCGGCCTTATGCGCATGCACTACCCTGGTGCTAAATCTTGGCGCGTGGCGTCCGGTGTCCCTCAAGGATACACGGATACTCAGCGAAATACCATCTTTGATGAAATCAAAGGCCACGCCACCCAGATTACCTCCATGGTAAATATCTCCGTCAATTATCCAGAAGAGGAGATCCCTCCAATCCCCGAGGATGACAGCAGCGAGGAGGAGTCGGATGCTTGAAGGGCTACCTTGAACCTGGATAGAGGAAGTAAACAATAGGAGCATTACTGTTCTTACAATGTAATCCAAAATGTAATGTTTCTATTTGTATGAATGAAAACTCCGCCTTTTGCAATCTTAATTATGAAATTCTTTGCAAAGTGTTCGGATTTTATTATTCCTTTAACTTCTAAGTTCTCTGGCATATATGTTTTGACTGTACTTAGTGTTTGAAATGGCTCGATAGCATTATGAATCGTCATGTCGAGTAACTGGGTATAACCAATCAGCTAAAACTCGGAAACATGGATCATACTAAAGGCATTTTTACTAACTAGATCCAGTGACCCAACATATAAGCAATCAGAAAATGCTTAGAAAAGCAAGGAATTTTAAATGAAACTTGGGCACGCAGGCAATTCAAGTTTCCTTTAGCCATTAGCAGGCTGAAAAATCATTCAGTTTCTTAACGCCGAGTACGCAGGCACAATTCGGGTTAACATTGAGTATTTTGTAAGATCATTGGGAAATAGATAAGGTGGAATCATGCTTTGTACTGAAAAACATGGATACCAAAATTCCGACAACTTTATTTCATGATCTCAAAAGGTGTTTACATAGAAATTGAACTAAGTACGGAAGAGACATAACTGCTAGATATTCCAATGCTTTTGCTATCCACTTGATTTTGTCGGATTTCTTCAGCAACTTGTAGAGTGGTAGGGCTTTATCCCCCAGCCTACTAATAAATCTGCTGACGGCAGCGGCGGAACCCGTCAATCTTTGGACATCTTTTACGCACGTAGGCTTCGAGATGTTCAAGATGGCTTTTATCTTTTCCGGGTTAACTTCTATTCCTCTATGAGAAACGATAAAACCCAGAAGTTTTCCTGAGGGAACCCCGAATACACACTTAGATGGATTTAACTTCATCTTGTAAGTGCGCAAGTTTTCGAAAGTTTCTCGCAGATCTTCAAGGAGTGTATCTTTTTCCTTGGTTACGACAGCAATGTCGTCCACATAAACATGGACATTTTTGCCAATCTGACTATGCAAGCAACGTTGCATGCAACGCTGGTAGGTTGCACCTGCGTTCTTCAGGCCAAATGGCATGGTTACGTAATAATACGTCCCTTACGGGGTTATAAAAGAAGTCTTAATTTGATCTTCCTTTTTCATGCGTATTTGGTGGTACCCGGAGTATGCATCCAAAAAGCACAAAAGCTCAGAGGCTGCAGTGGCATCTATTATTTGATCGATTCGCGGTAACGCAAACCTATCTTTTGGACACAATTTGTTCAAGCCTGTGTAATCTATACACATTCTAAGAGCAGTAGTGTCTTTCTTCGGTACTAATACCGGATTTGCGGACCATTCAGTGTGGATTACTTCCTGGATGAAATCCGCTGCTAAAAGCCGGATAATTTCCTTGCCAATAGCCTTCCGTCTTCTTCCGTCAAATCGACGGAGACCTTGTTTAACGGGTTTTGATCCTGGAATCACCTTGAGTTGGTGCTCAGCAAGTTCCCTGGGTACGCCTGGCATGTCAGCTGGACACCAGGCAAAAATATCCCAGTTCTCACGGAGGAACTTGATGAGCTCGCCTTCCTATTTGTCGGTCATCCCAGTCCCTACAACGACGAATTTTGTCGGATCTTTGGGATCTAGGATTACCTGTCTTGTATTCTCCGATGCCTTGAAGCTGTCTGTTTGCTTCCGGGTTTCTTTTCCTGCCGGCATTTCTGTCGGCGATACCTCCTTGGACAACTCCTTCAGTTCTTCCTTTGCTATGACTCTTTGAGCGCAAAGGGCGTTTTCTTTCTCCAACTCATTTGCTAGCTTAAAATCACCAGCTATGGTGATTACCCCTCCTTTGGGTCCTGGCATCTTCAGCTTGTTATAAATATAACAGGATATTGCCATGAATTTGGTGAAAGCTGGACGTCCGAGTATTGCGTGATACACGCTTTCGAACGGCACTACTTCGAAGGATACTTTTTCCTGCCGGAAATGATCTTTATCTCCGAAGGTGACATCTATGGAAATTTCTCCTAGGGATCGTGCTTGTCTGCCAGCAACAATACCGTGGAATCGTATGTTGCTGTGATTGAGCTGGGACTCGGAAATCTTCAGATGCTTCAGTGTATCCAAGTACATTATGTTAATGCTGGATCCTCCATCCATCAGCACTCTTCTTAGCCTAGTGTTCTGTACAATAGGGCTTACGACAAGAGCTTGTGTGCCGGGTTCAGGGATATTCCCGGGATGATCAGACTGATCCCAGGTAATTGGTGTGTTAGAGTACTTCAAGTATTTCGGGGTTGCCGGAACAACCGCGTTTATTTCTCGAAGTGTTCTTTTGGCCACCTTTGCTGACGGAGTTGCTAGAAATGTCAGCATTGCTTCTCCATCAACTCTCGACAATTTGGGTTCGCCTTTTCGCTGTTGTTCCTGTATTTTTTCATCAGTGTCCGATTCATTGTCTTCTTTGTCAGCTTCTGGCTTTTGTTCGGCGGGTTTTCTTTTGGAACCCTTCCCCTTATTTCCGGATCCTGCACTGCCTTTCATGTGTTTATTCAGCCGGCATTGTGCGTTTGTATGGGTGGGCTTCCCAAATTGTGAATGGTGGACACAAGGTTCCGACTTAATCCTCTCCCACTCCTCTGGAGTGTAATTGATTGGATCTGGGCTGCGTCCTTTCCACTTATTCCCTTTTTTTCTTCCAAAGGCTATGTTGACTTCCTTGGGTTTTGTCGTTGTTTCTGGAGTTCCTTTTTTGTCAGAACGAGGAGTTTTCTTAGCAAGTATCAGTGTATCGATATTGCCTCCTCTTGCTCTGATGTCGTCTTCGGCTGCAGCGTGCTCGTTGGCGGTTGTAAGCATAGATCCGAGATCTTTGTGCTTCTTGGAACCAACCATGAACGGTACAAGTCCGGGTTTTAGGCCATTGACGAAAGCATGCATTGCTTGTACGTCAGTTACTCCAGAACAACTATTCTTCATTGCTGTCCATCTGGAGATGAAATCCACGTATGGTTCATCCTCGAATTGGGTGCAACGGTTCAGCTGGTTGATGTTGTTCGGGCGTTTGTATGTTCCCCGGAAATGCTGAGTAAATACTCTAGCCATATCATCCCAGCTGTCGACAGTTCTTGATGGTAATCCATTGATCCAATCTCTGGCTCCATCCAGTAACATTAGGGGAAGAAACTTGACAGCTTCCAGGTCTGTCCCATTGTTGATTTGGACGGCTGTATAATAGTCTGAGAGCCAGGTGTCCGGGTTTGTGCTACCGGTCTATTTTTGGTAGGTTGGAACAACTTTGGCGAAGCCAGAATGCAGGGTTATCCTTCGGATCCTGTCAGTGAAACACTAAGGACCAAAGTATAGATCATCCTTTTCCGCTCTATCAATGTGTGCGGAATATCTTCCGGCTGAATGGACAGAAGGGGATCTACTCCTTTCTTTTCCATTGTTGCGCGGGCGCGCTTTTCCGGAATTGTACCTATCTCTTCCATGATCACGTCCTTTTGGATTAGGCGGAGTCCTGCTCCTGTGCCTTTCTTTATCCTTAGGGGGTGTCCGGGATCTCTCACGCCTGTGAGGTGTATCGTATCTTCCGGCTTTCTCAGCTGGGTTTCTCGGAGGTGGCATTATTTTGCCGTCATTCCGGTATTTTTCTTCCCGATCGTGGGGTTTAAGTCCACCTTTCGGGGGATGGGATCCGGTTCGGGACGCTTCATCCCTATTGTCGGGGTTTTTCTTGTCTTTTCTTGGATCCTCTTTTTTATCCTTTGAATTGTCTGAATCTCCAGGTTCTTCTGGTCCAGGTACTCCAGCGGCGCAAGTAGGTGTTTTGCATAGGGCGGAGTTATCGTGCAAACTTCCTGATTGCTCTTGGGCCCGCTGTTGTTGTTGCAATGCTTTTCCTAGGAAAGCATACACCCCTTGAAGTTTTTCACCATTGGAGTACAGATCATTGTTCAGGATGGCGAATGCTGCTTCCGCGTTTTCTGCTGCGGTTTTATAAATTGGTTCGCCTCTGGCATCTTTGTCGTTTACCTGCTTTTGCCAAGATGGGTTGTGAAACCTTTCTTTTGGCGGCAGTACTTCCGGTCTTACGATTCCGGGTAACCTTGTAGGTTTAATGCCAGATCTATTCTTTCTCTCGTACTCCTCTACTTCTTCCTTCATGAGCTTAATGTCATCCTGGGTTTTTTGGAGGTGTTGCCGAGATCTGAGTAGATGTTGCTGTTGCCTTTGGAAAGCTTGCCTCCTGGCTTCCAGCATCTCAGGGGGTTCGTTTGCTCCCACTGGAGTTTGCAACAGCTCTTGCTCTTCCTGTTCCGTCATTGGCGGAACAAGGATTTCTTTGATTTTCTTCTCCGCAGTTTTTGTTCCGCTAGCATCTCCTACTTCCAGGTTTTCATCAGCTTGATCAGCTGATTTTTTCTTCCGGATTTTGTATTGGAGTTTCTTAGCAGCACGATGCTTTTTCTTGGAAGAGGGAGGTTTTTTGACAGGCTCATCCTCTGTCAATTCCTTAACATTGGGAAACACCGGAGAAGTTTCTCCGTCTTCTCTCTCTTCCTCTGGCGGAGGGGTTTTAGGGCTTTCCTGGATGCCGGCATCCGTGGTATCAGCTGGTTTTGCCATTAGCACTTCATGGAATCCCTCTTGAAAAGATTTAACTTTCCTTTCGAAGGCGTCCGCGTCTTCGTCTTCGGAATCAAAATCCTCTGATCCGGTTTCCGACTCTAATCTCACCTCAATGGCGGCTAGCACGGATTCTACTTCCGAGTTCATCGTCTCGTTAACGGATGTCGGATCTTCCGCCGGTATGACGGGTATCGGGTCTTCCGTTGCTATGACGGGTGTCTTTTTGTCTGCCTCTTGCACGGGGTTTACATCATCCGTGTTTTCGGCGACTTCGGACTACACCATGCCGATAAAGTGTGTGTCACTTTTTTGTCGGCGATCCGAGCAGAATCCGGCATCATAGTCATCCTCGACTGGGTATAGGGCGGGTGGGATAAATTTTCTTCCACCGCAAAACCCCATTGCTTCTGCAGTTAGTCCGATAAAGATGTTAGCAGATCCTATCGGTAACACGCAGGCACTTACCAGGTGGTTTTGCGCCGGTATGTAGGATCCGTTGTCGAGGAAGCGTCCGACATCATCGTTGAATTCCAAGCTTCCGATAGTGATTGATCTTCCAATTCCGCCAAGTATCCCAGATCGGAACTTCACGCCTGACGTCGTTTGCCCCACGGTGGGCGCCAACTGTCGAGACATCGTAGTAGTTTTCATAGACGGGGGTGCCATGAGACTACGGGAGAGACGTGGGGTAACGGGATCGCGTGGTAGACAGTAAACACAGGATTTACCCAGGTTCGGTACGTCGCGACAGTATGACGTGCCTACTCCTGCACTTCTCACTAATCAGGACTAAAGCCTGGAAACAGGATTACAATGTGAGGTTTTGGATCTAGCTACTCGCAGAGGATCAACTTCTCGGCGAGTTGGTCTATATCTTCTCTGTTATTCGTTGGTTAATTTATCTCCCGTCCGGCTTTATATAACAGCCGGATTAGGGCTTACAGAATAGGAAACCTAGAAGACTACGGTAACAATAACTTGGAAAGTAAGGAATCCGTCTTCTCCTCCAAGCCAGATCACATGGGCCGTGATCCGGGTTCTTCTAGAATCCGGCTTCTATGCGTCAGGTTACTGGGCCGCCCAATGGACCACAACCCACTACCACTTGGGCCACCCTGGTAACCAGGCACTTTCACTACCATCTTATATACCCCTATACGGTATATATCCGACAAAAAGGAAGCTCTCTTTTCGATCTACACGGTGTGTTTTCCTTGGCTATAGTCCCCTTCACAAAGGAGTTAAATGTCTTGATCCCAAAACTGGTAGAGTTTATATTTCTAGGGATGTTGTGTTTGATGAAAACATATTTCCCTTTTCCTCCATGAATCCTAATGTTGGAACTCGCCTTCGTCAAGACATATTGCTATTACCCACAAATTCCTCCTCTTATGCTAGTTTGGATGCACAATTTGATGACCATATGCATTTGCCCATTGTTCCTATTGTTGCTAACACTACTCAGGTGAATGGACAAAAATAATGCTGCATATCAGGACTTTGAAGATGGTTCCAGTGAAGAAAATGACGATGAAAATAGCTCTAATGGCCCGGACAGCCCGCATGCAGAAAATGCCAATTCGGGCGCAACTCCCGATGATGATCCGCCTGCTGCCTCGGAGTCTTCCTCCTCCGATCCCGAGGCTGATAGCCCTGCTGCATGCACACATGCACGAGCCTGCCCCGGGGGCAGTGCTGCATGCACTCGCGTGGCGTCGTCACGCGTCTTCATCGACAGGAGCCGCCCGCAGACGCCACGCGCCTCCTCCTCACGGGCTGCTGCGCCTGATGCTGCTCCCGCTGCCAGCGGCAGTGGCCCCGCCATCGACGCCGATGCCCGCGCCCCCGACAGCACCAATAATGGCGCCAATCATGATTCCTCTGTCTCCCGACAGGGTTCCCAGGCCAATCATGATGGTAATGATGACTCCGGATCCCCCTGCGCCAATTACGCGTCTACACGCGGCGCCCTCGGATCTCGCGTGCGCGCAGTGCTGATCCCTCTGGATCCTCTGCGCCGAGGGGGCGTGTACAACCTTCTGTGCCTGGAGTTCGGACCCGGCTAATGAAAGGTATAAAAAATCCGAAAATTATTACTGATGGCACTATTCTCCTTGGCCGCTATGGTTTTCTTGCGTGTACAGGAGAACCACATAATCTTGCAGATGCACTTAATGATACACGTTGGCGTAAGGCAATGCAAGAAGAATATGATGCTCTCCTCAAAAATAATACCTGGCATTTGGTTCCTCACAATTCCTCAAAGAATATTATTGATTGCAAATGGGTATACAGAATCAAGAAAAATGCTGATGGTACTATTGATAGATACAAAGCTCGTCTTGTTGCAAAAGGATTCAAGCAAAGGTTTGGTATTGATTATGAAGATACTTTTAGTCCAGTTGTTAAAACAGCTACTATTAGAACTGTTTTATCTATCTCAGTTTCTAGAGGATGGAGTTTGCGGCAGCTAGATGTCAAGAACGCGTTTCTTCATGGTGTTCTGGAAGAGGAAGTTTATATGAAACAACCCCCAGGTTTTGAAAATCCTAATGCTCCTCATCATATCTGCAAACTGGACAAAGCTTTGTATGGTCTCAAACAAGCCCCTCGTGCATGGTTTTCTCGTTTGAGCTCCAAGTTACATGATCTTGGTTTCACACCATCCAAGGCCGATACTTCATTATTTTTATATCAAAAGTTTGGTATAATTATTTATGTCCTCATATATGTTGATGATATTATTGTTTCAATCTCATCTGATCAAGCAATTTCTGCACTTCTTCGAGATCTCAATCATGAGTTTGCTCTCAAGGACTTAGGAGAGTTGCACTTCTTCCTAGGCATTGAGGTAAAGAAAATTCCAGATGGACTTATATTGACACAAGAAAAGCATGCTTCTGATTTGCTTCAAAAGACTGGTATGCAACACTGTAAGCCAGCTCCTACACCTCTATCATCCACTGAGCATTTATCTCTTGTTGACGGAGTGCCATTAGGACCTGATGATTCCACACAATATCGCAGCATCGTTGGTGCTTTATAGTATCTTACATTGACAAGGCCAGATTTATCATATTCTGTTAACAAACTTTGTCAATATCTTCATGCACCTACAACCACCCATTGGACAGCTGTCAAGAGGATTATGAGATATGTTAAGGATACTATAAATCTTGGTATAACATTGCAGCAGTCTTCATCTACTCTGTTGAGTGCCTTTTCAGATGCAGATTGGGCTGGTTGCATAGATGACAGACGTTCCACTGGAGGTTTTGCTATATTTGTTGGTCCTAATCTTGTGTCATGGAATGCAAAGAAGTAAGCTACAGTTTCACGTTCAAGTACAGAAGCTGAATACAAGTCTTTGGCAAATGCAACAGTAGAATTAATATGGGTTGAAGCACTTCTTGGTGAGCTTGGAGTAAAGTTAAAGGAAAGACCATGCTTGTGGTGTGATAATTTAGGTGTTACCTATTTATCTGCTAATCCTGTGTTTCATGCACGCACGAAACACATAGAGATTGATTTTTACTTTGTTAGAGAGAGTAGTTAATAAACAGTTAGACATCAAATTTATTTCTGGTAAGGACCAGGTTGCTGATGGGTTTACCAAAGCTCTCCCTGTTAGAGGTCTTCTTGAGTTTAGGAATAATCTAAATCTGCTGCGAAGTTTAGATTAAGGGGGGCTGTTAAATGTAATTCGTATATGGTTCGGTTATGGTATAGTATACCACTCCGTATCCTATACAAACTTGTACGCCAAGCAAGGGGGCTTTTCCCTTCTCATATAAACACGCAACCCGGTGACCCTAAGGGGCATCGTTTCCGCCTCGGCTTTCAAGACTATCAGTTGAGGTGAGTGCATCTGTTTGCTGCATGCAAAAAAATTCTGTAGTCTTCTTGTATCCTTGTTTGGAGCTGATGACGATATGTGTTGTCTACACAGAATAACAATGACCTTGTGAGGGTGGGCATGCTTTGTAAGATGTTGACTATGCCAGGAAACAACGGGGAACTACCAGCATTCCTGCCAAAGTGATGTTGAGTGGCTTATTTGTTGCTGGTTAAGAGATGTTTATGTCGATGGATCTGCTCCGAACTGCTAGTTATATCATTGTTTTTTGTTCCATTTGTAACGGTTGGTGTACCGTCTATGTGTTTCATTCAAGCTGTTGGACGCCATTTTGTATGGTTATTTTGTATACACTGCTTTCACCCTAGATTGGTCTTGAAATCGATATTAATTAAGACTAATTTGTCATCCCTGTATTGTTCCGATTTGTTGCATTTTCCAAAAAATGTTTCCTGGTAGATTTTTGCATACCAAAAATGTTTCCTATTAAGTTTTGCATTTCCAAAATGTTTCAGTGTGTTCCAATTTGCTCCTATTTGGTTCGGCTAGCTCATGGATGATCTTTTTTCACAAGATCAAGACCAGTATTTTCACAAGATCGAGATTCCTCTCCTAAAATCACACAATACACACCGTGGATACTGAAAAAAATATGACTAGGCCTGCACCAAAAGATTGAAACCTGGCTCAAAAATGTTCTCTGGTGAGAGAAAATTTGGGATATGCGTTGGAGACACATAGTGTTTCCAGTTGAAAAATCATTTCGAAGTGTTAGACATGGGAAAGATGAAGGTTTTGACATGGATGCGCGTGAGGTGTTTTTAGAGGAGAAATAGGGTCAGAAACATGCTGGAATAAGTTTGTCTAGATTCAATAATCAAATAAAAAATGAATATGAGCAAGAATGCTTCACGGATAGAATGTTCCACAGGAAGAAATGATTCATAAATCAGACAGGTGGATGGGTTTGTTCACATCCACATCAAAACATAGTATATAAGCGAGATGCCGCAATGACAGAGTTCGATAGAATTAGATTCGGTCGGTAAAAAACATTTTCTCATCACTAATCAACACAGACTATAGAACTCCAGAGTTTGATTCAGGTGGAGCTTCTTGTACTTCATTGGAGCAGAATCAGGCCGGGTTACCTGGGATCGTAGAGCTGCGATCTGACGCTTTAACTCACTAATTTCCTCCTGCTGGGCTATGCGCTGGTCCTCAATCTCCCTTTTGATACAACTGACCGTCTGAAGTCTTAACCTTGTCTGCTAGCTCCGTCTTCAAGGCCGCCAGCTCATGGTTCATCTTTTCCAACGCAACATTGTGACTGAACTTACCATCTGTTCAACGAACTTGCGCACGCCATATACCCATATACAGGCCTTGCACATGAAACTCTCCCGCGTACAGAAAAGATGAATGGAGAATAAAGAAAGTAAATGAACGCTGGAATACAGAGATCCAAAAAGTTGGGGATTTGCTTATATTGGTTCTTGCTTTCTGGAATTGGTAGTAGGCTCGATCTAGATTCCTGGGAGTGTGGGAAGTTTTTTTTGGTAAGCGGAAAGCACACTGAAGCTACGGTGGCGAGATGAGGTCAGCGGCTAGATCGTCTCTGCTACAGGATTTCCAAGAGGAATCAGATCCTCCGCTGCTGCTACGGCACCATGAATCGCACGACATGGCTAGGGAAAATGGGGGTGGGTGTCAAGACATCGTAGTAGATTTCATAGACGGGGGTGCCATGAGACTACCGATAGAGACGTGGGGGATGTGATTGCACGACGATCAAGGACACAGGGTTTTACCCAGGTTCGGTACGACGCAGTACTGCGACGTTCCTACTTCTGCAATCTCACTATTCAGGACTAAAGCCTGGGAATACAAAGTACAAAGTGAGTTTTTATTAGCTACTCGTCAAGGATCCACCTCTCGGCGAGTTAGCCTTTAGCTTCTTGTCTATCTATCTTATCTCCCGTCCGGCTTTATATAATAGCCGGGTTAGGGCATACAGAGAAGGAAACCTAGAAGACTACGGTATGTGTTAACTTGGAAAGTAAGGAATCCGCCTTCTACTCCAAGCCATATCACGTGGGCCGTGATCCGGGTTCTTATAGAATCCGGCTTCCGTGCGTCAGCTTACTGGGCCGCCCAATGGACCGTAGCCCACTACCATTTAGGCCACCCTGGTAATCCGGCACTTTAGACTACCATCTGATATACCCCTAGTTGGTATATATCCGACAGTAGCCCCCAAGAACGATTAAGACTCTGATTCGTCGTGTTTCGTCAAATGTGCATTCTTTCCAAGAGAAATACTGGCTCGCAGTCTTGATTCTTCTTTTCTTCAAAGGGATGTCATAACACCAAACTCGGATTCCAGAAAATACGACTTTTCTTCACGAATCTTTGTGGAGAAGGAACTTCCTGCGTCAGCGCTTTAATCTTGCTGACGTCAGGGACGTTTGGGGTTTCGAGCGGGAAACCCTGAAACATATCTCTGACAGATTCTCGCGGGAAACGAGGAGATAGCAATAATCACCCGTCGTTTCATTTCCCGGAATTTCCGGCGAGTGACACGCGTTGATCATCCAACGGTCAAAAGAGCCGTTAGCACGCATCGCGACGGGTTTCCGGCTATAAATAGCCGTCTCCATCCTCTCCGGCAAACCTTCTGAAGGGGAACGTAGCATAGAAAACAAAAATTTTCCTACGCGAGAGACACCCGAAAGGCCAAGATCTAATCTAGGAGACGAAGTGTAACGGGCAACAAGAGGGTTAAGGAGAACACATACCCTCGAAGACTCAAAGTGGTACGAGATCAAATCTCGTTGTTGGCGTAGTCGTACTCACACCGATCCCGATAGCGAGAAGATGGCACCGCAATCCGGCGGTGCATCCGTGATCGGTCACACGTACGGTTGATGACGACCTCCGTTCCCTCGTTCCAGCGGGGCGCGGAAGTAGAGGATCCCTCGGAACTCCAGCAGCACGACGACGTGGTGGTGGTGAAGAATCCCACGGTCAGGGCTTCGCCAAGCCGGAGACCATGAAATGGAGCAGCGGGTGGAGGGAAAGGGAAGTGGCCAAGTGTGTGGAGAAGAGGAGCTCTCACCCTCCTTTTATAGGGGAGGGGGAGGCAGCCCAAGAGGGGGGTGCGGCCAGCCATGGTGTGCCCCCACCTCTTCCCTCTTCATGTGAGTGGAAGCTCCACTCACACCCACTCATGCTCCCATAATTTCCCACTTGGAAAATCCAAAGGTTTTCTTTTAATAAATAAATAAAACCTTTTTATTTCTTTATTTCAGCATTTGTTAATTCTATTAACAATCTTTTGCATATAGCACCTCGAATCATTTGTTAATTCTATTAACAACCATTCGACGAAAAAACCCCTTGAACTATTTCAATTTCCCCCGAAACAATTTCGGTGCTGTCCAAAATATTCTTCGATATTCCGTATCCTCTCAAATGCGTCATCGAACCTTAAGTGTGTCACCCTACGGTTCGCGAATAAGATAGACATGATCGAGACTCCTCTCCGATCAATAATCAACAGCGGGATCTGGAGATCCGTGATGACTCCTATATATTCAACGATGACTCTCGTGATCGTGTGAACCAACAACGCCGTGAACTATTCCCTTTGTCTCGCGATATTTTACTTGTCCGACATTCGATCATTGGTATCAACCATACCTTGTTCAATCTCGTTACCGACAAGTACTCTTTTCTCGTTCCCGTGATATAACATCCTTGTGATCATATCACGTGCTTGCAAGCGGTTTCGATGTGATATCACCGAGAGGGCCCAGAGTATATCTCTCCGTCATTTGGATGGACAAATCCCACTCTTGATCCATGATCCTCAACTAATACTTTCCGAATACTCAACGACACCTTTATAGTCACCCTGTTACGGTGTGACGTTTGATGCCATCAAAGCACTCTTCCGGTATCAGTGATTGACATGATCTCATGGTCTAAGGAATAAGTTACTTCGTGTGTTTGATATAACAATGTAAACTAAATGACTTGATCGCATTGCTATATTCTCTTTGGGTATATGTTCATCACATCATTCTTCTAATGACATGACCTCGTTATTAATAACATCCAATGTTCATGATCAGGAAACCTTGATCATCTATTAATCAACGAGCTAGTTAAAAGAGAGGCTTTACTAGGAACCATTGTTTGTTTATTAAGCACACATGTATCAACGTTTCCGGTTAATACAATTCTAGCATGAGAAATAAACATTCATCATAAACAAGGAATAAGATAATAACCATTTTATTATTGCCTCTCGGGCATATTCCCTTCAGTCTCCCACTTGCACTAGAGTCAATAATCTAGTCTGTAAGCACTTTAACACATATGGCGTACCAGTGTTATTACCATGCTTCGCATGCGGTAAACATCATCAAAAAGATCTGAACTGTTCAGGTCCTATTGTATTTGCATGTTCTTTGCGTCTACACGCATCACTCATTCTCTAATGAGATGGCTTTGTATATATATAGTCAATTCGTGAAAACTTAATTCCTCAGCTTAAACTGATGTCACTAACATTGTGAAAATGTAGCTTCATAGTGTTAGCATTCTTGGAAACTCACCAAGTTCCGGTGATACCTTAATTCCTCAGCTTAAACTGATGTTACTAACATTGTGAAAATGTAGCTTCATAGTTTCAGCATTCTTGGAAATTCACCAAGTTCAATAAAGAACTCCTTGACACAAAATACGCTTATAATTAGTTGTCAACACAACGATATACTTTAGCCTTTGTTGTAGAATCTGTCACAATATTTTAATTTTGAAACTCTTTCAAATCCAGCATGGAACTTTCTTCCATCCTATTGTGCTACCCTTCATCACATATTTTAATTGAGATAAAATTACTTGAATAAATGACAAGACTATTAGTGTAACATATTACAACTATTATTTTGTCATTACTATATAGGAAAACATATCCTTAGCATTTCTAAAATGACACAAGGATCTCTCCCACTGTTGTCTAATCATCATATGAATTATCCTACTATAACATTTTATAGCATAGGACTCATCTGGTTGTGTACATAGCATGGAAACATGACTTAGAAATCTCAATTTCAATGATGCTCATCATGTGTCAAAACACATGAATCTTGCTCAATTATTTTCCATGTGACAAGAACTCCTTCTTATCAATTGTATATTGACTTACTTCAATATTTCATCTATGTAATTTGGCTTCAATCATATCAGGCGCTTCAATCCATCTTTTATAGATATCGATGCCCAATATCTTCTAAGCCTTTCATCAATATGAAAATCTTAACCGTGTTAATTTAAAATACATATTTTCCAATCAACCATATGTCATCTACATAAAGTATTGGAAATATGTCATAGCGCTCCCACTTAATTTCTTGTAACTTTACAAGTATCTTTATCGTTCATGATGGAATCAAACTCTTTTGATAACTTCATTAAGGTAAAGATTTCAACTTCGTTATGCTTACTTCAACCATTGAAGTGTGCATGCCTTTCTAGCAACCTTTTGAATTTTACAAAACTCTTAGACTGTGCCAAGTACACATCCTTGATCAAACTTCCTCGAGAGGAGAGTTGGTTTTGTTATTCAACTGCCATATCATAATATGTAACTTTTTGCTAGAACTATCCGCAAAGACTAAAACATCACTACGGAAGATCGAAATCTTGTAGTAGTCAACTCTTTGAACTTCGTCGAAAACAACTTTTCGATAAGTATCCACGTCTTTGTCGCTATATAGACCCTTTTGCTATCGTTAGGCATCATGCCTATTGAAAGGACTACCAAGTCACATACTTGATATTCATACAAGGATACTATGGCGGATATAATGACTCATAGTCAATTTTACGAAGTTAGGGCCCATCATTTGCTTCCTTTATAAGGTCCAGGTCCTTTTGTTGTCAAAACAACACTTTACACTTAAACCACAAGTTGTTCTAAGTACAAAGTTTTTGGACTTTTCTGGTACAGCTCGCAAACTCATTTGAAGTATCTACAACATTTGTAGTGTCTTCTACTTAGTCAAAATAGTAAACCCCGGAACAACTTCCAGTGCTACGCTACTCTTGACATGATAACGAAGATTCTCTAACCTCGTTGAGTTTGTACTGTGCTCCCACTCACTTGTTTCGCAAGAACTACTTTCTCGAGAAATCAACCCTTTCTGACAAACAACATTTGTCTTTTGGTTCGGTGACAGGAGAAATACCCAATGCTTTATTTGGGATAACCTTATAAACATATATTTATCCTATTTTGGTTGTAAACATTTTACACATGCTATGCATACCAAAACTTAAGAAAGTGACAATTCGGGTCACTACCCAAACCATATCTTATATGTTGTCAATTTCAGCGGATCATGATGGTGCTCTTTTCAGTGGGAAAAACGGTTGTCCTTAATGTATAAACTACAAAATTATAATGGCAATTTTATTAATCTTACCATGTCAAACAGGGTTTGATTTTGTCTTTTGAATACTCCAATCTAATGTGGGGTATTCGAGAAGTATAAGTTGTAGAACAATTCTGCAACTTCTCAGATGTTTTGCTAAACTTGTAACTCAAACTTTATCCTTTATGATCCAATCATAAATACTTGATTATCTTGTTACAATGATTTTAACTTCATATTAACAACCTTTTGAACCAATTCAAAAAGTCAAACTCCGTTTTCTTCAAATAGATATACTCACATATCTACTCAAGTCATCGACAGAATTTTATGAAGGAAAAATTAATCCACCATACATGACTACACATAATGGACTATATACATCAACATGTATAATCTCCACTAAATTAGTCGTCCATTCTACTTTGGCCTATGAACGGAATTCTAGTCATCTTTTGGAAGAGGTCTCACAAGCGTCAATTTATTCAAAACAAAATGACTCCGGAAGTCCATCAATATGGAGTTCCTTCATGTTTTCCTTTCCGATATGAACTAAAATGGTGGTGTCACAATTTAAGTGAAAATCTTTTACGTCTTGCAACATTTAGCATTCAGTCTTATAGATGTTTACTTTACCAACATGATTTATATTAACATATCCATCAATTATGGAATATGGTCATCGTTTGAACAATCTCATTTGTTCTCACAAAAGACTAGAACAAAATAACAACTTATTAAGTTCTTAAAATAAATCTTGAATGTTTGGTTCGATACGATAATGAACACAATAACACTTTATTTATGTTCTTGTCATAATCGATTCCACATCTATTACTAGTCCCTTTTAGGCCCTTGTATTCCTTGCATTGCGTTGCTTTGTATGACAACTCACACCAACCAATGTGGTATCAAAATACCCAAAAATACTTTGTTAACTAGTAATACATCTATAACTTGTATATCAAGCATATACTCCTGAGCTGGACTTTCCAGTTATCTTCTTTTTCTGCCATATATCTTTTTGTAATTCTATTTTCAATATTCCCTTTCCTTTATAGAAGAATCATTCAACATCAAACAATGCTAGTCTTACTAGCTCATTTGCTTTGGCGTGTTAGTCATATACTATCACCCATTGAGTCATACTTTGAGTTTGATTGTTCTACTAATATCACCATATTAATAGCATTCTTCTAGATTCCACTCTTAGCAATTTCCAAGTAAGGTAAACTACTTTACCCATACTTCTAATCCATCCCATCATAACAATTTTATGATTAAGTTACTATGGCTCGAAGGAAGGGATTTAGAGGATAATTTTGAGCGTCCAATTTCTTGGAATATTCAAACGCCTAGCGTCTTCAATCATTGCATATATTCAGATAATATAAGCAAACATTGTCACGCTAAATTATACTCAGTCATGTTGCCACAAATAAGTTTCTAGATATCAATATATCTTTCACTTGATTGTTTCTGAAAACAACTCTTTTCAGTCCCTAAATCACCTTGATCAACAAACCATTCTTTTGAAGATAAAGTAATACGGAAGCAACCATGACTCTGGATTCTAAGTAGGAATTATTTGCTCTCTAGATTAATCAATCATTAACCACATGGAGCTAGGTAGGAAATACCAAAAATTTACGATAGGACTCAATTTTAAATTTCACTAATACGGTACCAATCTTAAATGGTATTTACCAGATCATAACAGTTATATCTCAATTAACAATCTAAGTGTAAGATAGTTATGAGGATGCCAATGACTACTACAAGTTGTGCAAATTCACTTTGATTTGTTGTTCATGATAAATAAGTTCAAGTTAATTCAAATTAAGCCATGAACTCCCACTCAAAAACAACATCCCTCTTAGTTGTCTTTAGTGATTACACGAACCAAATTCACTACACCAAAACCGATCATCACGTGAGATGATGTAGCTTCAAAGGCGAACATCGACATGTTCATCATATCATCCATATGACTCATGCTTTACCTTTCGGTTACGTGTTCCGAGGCCATGTCTGTACATGCTAGGCTCGCCAAGTAGAACCGTAGTATTGCATGTGTTTCAAGGCCATGTCTGTACATGCTAGGCTTGAAAACACCCGTTGTATGCGAACGTTGAGTCTGTCACACCCGATCATCACGTGGTGTCTCGAAACGACGAACTTTCTTAACGGTGCATACTTTAAGGAAGAACACATTATTATCTTGATATTAAGTGAGAGGGATCATCTTATAATGCTACCATCGTTATCTAAGCAAAACAAGATGCATAAAAGGATTAACATCACAAACATCACATGTGAGGATTACGTGATATGATATGGTCCTCCTTGCACTTGATCTCCATCATGTGCATTATGGTATGATCTCAATCATTCCACCGGCGTGGTACCAAGTACCACGGTACCCCAAACTTGATTGTCCATCAAAAAGAAGACAACCATATGGATACCTTCCGGTATATCAATAATTTACAAAATAGATCATCTCATAATCAAATTTGTAATATTGACCATATCTCATCACATGCCCAGCAAAAACTAGTTAGACGCCTCTAATTTATTTTTGCATATTTTACGTGGCTTAGGGCTTTCGATGATAGAACCGTTCATACCTACGAACATCAACCACAACGGTGATAAACATATTTTTAGCAACCCTTCATAGATTCGATCTTAACTATAGTAGGAGAAACAGACACCCGCAAGCCACTTATGCAATACAAGTTGCATGTCAGTTGTGGAACAAGTCTCATGTACGTGGACATGTAAGGTTAGTCCGGGCCGCTTCATCCCACTATGCCACTAAGATCATAAAATAATCAAGGAGGTAATAACATGATCATCAACGCCCACATACACCTATGTGTTCTACCCGTACAAAACATCTACGCATAGATCCGGCTCTGATACCACTGAAGGGGAACGTAGCATAGAAAACAAAAATTTTCCTACGCGAGAGACACCCGAAAGGCCAAGATCTAATCTAGGAGACGAAGTGTAACGGGCAACAAGAGGGTTAAGGAGAACACATACCCTCGAAGACTCAAAGTGGTACGAGATCAAATCTCGTTGTTGGCGTAGTCGTACTCACACCGATCCCGATAGCGAGAAGATGGCACCGCAATCCGGCGGTGCATCCGTGATCGGTCACACGTACGGTTGATGACGACCTCCGTTCCCTCGTTCCAGCGGGGCGCGGAAGTAGAGGATCCCTCGGAACTCCAGCAGCACGACGACGTGGTGGTGGTGAAGAATCCCACGGTCAGGGCTTCGCCAAGCCGGAGACCATGAAATGGAGCAGCGGGTGGAGGGAAAGGGAAGTGGCCAAGTGTGTGGAGAAGAGGAGCTCTCACCCTCCTTTTATAGGGGAGGGGGAGGCAGCCCAAGAGGGGGGTGCGGCCAGCCATGGTGTGCCCCCACCTCTTCCCTCTTCATGTGAGTGGAAGCTCCACTCACACCCACTCATGCTCCCATAATTTCCCACTTGGAAAATCCAAAGGTTTTCTTTTAATAAATAAATAAAACCTTTTTATTTCTTTATTTCAGCATTTGTTAATTCTATTAACAATCTTTTGCATATAGCACCTCGAATCATTTGTTAATTCTATTAACAACCATTCGACGAAAAAACCCCTTAAAAAATTTCAATTTCCCCCGAAACAATTTCGGTGCTGTCCAAAATATTCTTCGATATTCCGTATCCTCTCAAATGCGTCATCGAACCTTAAGTGTGTCACCCTACGGTTCGCGAATAAGATAGACATGATCGAGACTCCTCTCCGATCAATAATCAACAGCGGGATCTGGAGATCCGTGATGACTCCTATATATTCAACGATGACTCTCGTGATCGTGTGAACCAACAACGCCGTGAACTATTCCCTTTGTCTCGCGATATTTTACTTGTCCGACATTCGATCATTGGTATCAACCATACCTTGTTCAATCTCGTTACCGACAAGTACTCTTTTCTCGTTCCCGTGATATAACATCCTTGTGATCATATCACGTGCTTGCAAGCGGTTTCGATGTGATATCACCGAGAGGGCCCAGAGTATATCTCTCCGTCATTTGGATGGACAAATCCCACTCTTGATCCATGATCCTCAACTAATACTTTCCGAATACTCAACGACACCTTTATAGTCACCCTGTTACGGTGTGACGTTTGATGCCATCAAAGCACTCTTCCGGTATCAGTGATTGACATGATCTCATGGTCTAAGGAATAAGTTACTTCGTGTGTTTGATATAACAATGTAAACTAAATGACTTGATCGCATTGCTATATTCTCTTTGGGTATATGTTCATCACATCATTCTTCTAATGACATGACCTCGTTATTAATAACATCCAATGTTCATGATCAGGAAACCTTGATCATCTATTAATCAACGAGCTAGTTAAAAGAGAGGCTTTACTAGGAACCATTGTTTGTTTATTAAGCACACATGTATCAACGTTTCTGGTTAATACAATTCTAGCATGAGAAATAAACATTCATCATAAACAAGGAATAAGATAATAACCATTTTATTATTGCCTCTCGGGCATATTCCCTTCACCTTCTGCTCCCAGTTCTTCACGCCTCACACAGCGCCCAAGCACACTGCGAGCAGAGCGAACTTCCAGCGAACGCACGAACGAACGCCGTCCAGGAACTCACCGGAGGCACGGATTCTCCATCCCGCCGCCGAAAAATGGCTTCTCCCAGCTCTTCTCCGTCGCGGTGGAGATCGATGAGATCATCAACACCATGGATCCCATGGTGGATTCTCCCCTTCGCGCAACCGGCGACGAGCCGGAGAAAACTGTCGGCGGCGCAGCGAGCGAGGAAATTCCTCTCGCCGCCACCAACCTCGTCGGGACCTCCTCCGCGCCATCTCCGCCACTCGCGCCCGAGACGGTGGAGGAAAAAATCATTCTCGTCGGAGAGGAACTCGCGGCCGCGTCCACCGCCACCGGGGCAGAAGACGAAGGGGAAACTGCCGGCAATTGGAGCCAGAGCAGTATTCCACCTTCCCTCCTTCCTACAATGGATAAGGAGGGGCTGTTGCTGAAGGGCAAATGGCGGAGCCCGGAGGACGAGTCTGGGCCAACACCAAATGACGGGGAACGTGCCCTTACCTCCCACATCGCGAGAGGTATGGGTTTGCCGCCTTCCGCCTTTTTTTCTAGAAGTCCTCAACCATTACAGTGTTCAGCGGTTCAGCCTCATAATCTTCCCCCAAACTCCATTCTCTATCTAGCCGGCTTCCAAGCCCTTTTCGAAGGGTATTTAGGAATAGCACCTAGATTAGACTTTTGGCAATACTGCTTCGGAGTGAAGCGTAACCCTACAGAGGGTGTTCTTCCCATCTGCGGGACTATTTCTTTCACTCTTCGGAGATTTAGGGAAGACTGGTACCCAAAGATAAAAACATCAGAATCCGTCAAGTTTTGGACGGGTTCTTTCTTTTATCACCATGATATCCCGTTTCCTGGAAAAGAAAACGGGGTTCCTCCATTCATCAATTCCGCCGCCATTCCACAAGAGAGTTGGGCAGTCGAAGCAGTGCAGACCTTGTCGGATGATCTGTTGAAGATCAAACGGTGCACTGCCAAACTTACCTCCTCACAGTCTCCTCTGACCGGGACAAACACAATTTTGTGCTGGCTCGGTCGTCGTATTCAACCTCTTGCCCTCCGCCCCCGGCTTCTTTGTGAATACAAAGGCCCAGAAGACGGAATGAGAGGGACAGACAAAGCCTTTAAAAAAAAGGATTTCAAGAAACGAGTCAACCAATTGGTCGCTACTCGCGACCAATATAAGGAGAGCTTGGAGATGTATCATGATGAGAACCATGTCCCTAAGGTAGTTTTACTTTTCCTTGATTTGGCATTCTCTTGGATTTTTATCTTTTCCGGAAATTTCTAACTTAGTCGGATTTTTTGCTCTCTCTGTAGTTCGACAATCTCACGGAAGCAGATCTTGCATCCGACGCCGAACTTGACGAATTACACGCCAGCTTTTATGGCGGTCGCAAACGCAAGAGGCAAGTGATCACAGAGGAGGTGATAAATCTTGATGGAGTTCCCATCGCCACATCCAGGTATTTTTCTGGGGTTTTTGGTCTCCCATTCCATTCTGGTTCTTCAAGGTATTTACTTCTCGGATATTTCCTTTTCAGCCTTGCACCAGTTCCTTTGAAGTCAAAGAAACTGAAGAAACATAAAGCTACTGCTGGCAAGGGAATGCCGTCTTTAGCTGCAGCTCCACCCACTCCCACAACTCTTGGTGGGGAAGATAAAACCGCAAACCCGGACGAACAATTCCAGCCGACCAGCCAGCCTATTGCATCCAACTTGGTTGCGAGGGAAAGGGCGGAGCCGGATATGGGCGGACCTTCTCGGACATCTGGAGAAGACGAACCCATCCCTACTTTTGACAAGGACTTCAAGGTAAAGGAAGAACCTTTTGACGATCTCGGATACATTCCTCCGACATCTAAGAAGTTCTTCGCTCCTCCTCCCCTGATCCGTCCTTGGCCACAAGGCGGACTAATTGTCCGAAATAACTTCGTGTTTTCAACTCGTCAGGTCATGCAAGACGGCCTGCACCATGTTGGAATTCTTTTTTCTGAATATGTAAAAGAATTCAACGAAAACTTGTCAGGTTTGCAGCGGATGAGCCAGGTAATATCTCTAGCCCCCAAGCAATAAGTCAAATGCATGATTTTAACTTAATGCTTTCAACTTTATTATGATTGCAATTAACTTAAGCATTTTGTTTCATTTCTGTGTTTCAGCAAACCGCTGAAAGTATAAACATGGAAGTTTTCGGCAAACTAACAGTCAAGAATAAGGAGGTTAGAAGCCTTCTTTCTATTCTTGAAGTTAAGGAAGCGGAGCTGGCATCGTCTCAGCATCAGCTGAAGGAAACAACAGGTATTTTATTCCCCGTGGTTTCACTTTTATGCTTTTTTCCTAAGTACTTTTCCGAGTTTTCTAACTCGGGATTTTTTTCTCGCTTTTCAGCTGCTTTGGCGAAAGCCAAACAAATTGCTGAAGATGTCGGCAATGCTGAGAACCTCCGCCGGGAGAACCTGGACCTTCATAAGAATCTTATGAAGGTTCAGAAAGAACTGGAGGCCAGCCAACTTGCTGTAGGCATTGGTCAATCCAATGCCTCCAACCAAGCTGAGAAGGACAAAGCAACTATCCAGGATCTGGAGAACGCTTTGAATCTTCGCCTGGAGGAAGGCTCCGAAATGGATAGGATCCTCGGTAAGTTTTCGACTTTTACCGGATTTTCGACTTTTTACAATCTTTCCCTACTTTCTTTATAACACTTTTGTTATTGGTCTGAAAACAGGAGCTGACCCTGCTCTTACTCGGATTGAAAAAATCCGAGCCTTCGGGAAGGTCTTTACCACGCTCAAGGCTGCGGGCATGCAGCTCATCAACAAGTACCTTCCCGCAAGGACTAGGGAATTCTCGGAAGTTGAGAAACTTCAGGAGGCTATCTTGGAGGTGGCAGAGTCCAAGGAATCCACCTTGCGCTCCGCGACACGAGGTGGTGCACGCATGGCTCTAGGGCTCATGCGTATGCATTACCCCACTGCCAAATCATGGCGCGTGGCGTCCGACATCCCTCAAGGATATACGGACACCCAGCGGACCAACATATTTGACGAGATCAAAGGTCACGCAGCCAAGATTGCTTCCATGGTCAACCTCTCCATCTTCTACCCGGAGGAGGCAATCCCGGACACTCTAGAAGAATCCTCCAGCGAAGATGACTCAGATGCTTGAAGGAGAAATCCGGGTCCTGGGGCAATAGAAAATAGGAGCATTACCGAACTTTATGTTGTAAACATTATTGTAATGCTTCTATCCTTTTGAATGAACAAGTACTCCGCCTTTTGCAGTTCAGTGTTATATAATTACTTTGCAAGTTTTTTCGGGTTATAATTCCTTCATCTTCTAAACTCTCTGGTTTGTATGCTTTAACTGTCCTTAGTGCTTTAAATGGCTCAGCGTTTTAATCTTCATGCCGAGTGACTAGGTATTACCGATTAGTCAAAAACTCGGAAACATGGATCATGCTAAAGGCATTTTTTGCTTACTAGCTTCAGTGACCCAGCACAAAAACAATCAGATAATATTTAGAGAATAGCTAAGGAATTTTTTATATGAAACTCAGGCACGCAGGCACAATCTGGGTTTCCTTAAACCTTTTTTAGGCTGAAAAATCGTTCAGTTTTTTAACTCCAAGCACGCAGGCACAAATCGGGTTAACATTGAGTATTTTGAAAGATCATTGGGAAATAGAAAAGGCGGAATATGAAAAACATAGAAGTATGGATTCCGACAACTTTATTTCATGATCTCAAAAATGTTTACATAGAAATTTGAACTAAGTATAGAAGGGACGTAACTGCTGGATACTCCAGGGCCTCTTTGTCTCTCCTAGTTCATCATCTATCTTTCTCTTTCTTTTGCGATTTGGCTTCTCGGGATCATCTTCCGTATCTCGAATGTCTACAAGATAGTATGATCCATTTTTCATGGATTTACTGATGACGAATGGTCCTTCCCATACTGGGGCCAGTTTGTGCTTTCTTTGCTGTACCAATCTTAGCACTAGGTCACCTTCTTTAAAAGAACGATGCCTGATTTTCCGACTATGATAACATCTTAAACCTTGCTGATAGATGGCGGATCTTTGAAGCACAAGTTCTCGTTCCTCTTCTAAGAGATCGACGGCATCCTGCCGTGCGCTTTCGGCATCTGATTCATCGAAATCCTGCACTCTCGGGCTGTCATGGATCATGTCCGTTGGGAGAATTGCTTCCGCACCATAAACAAGGAAAAACGGTATTTGCCCTGTTGACCTATTTGGCGTTGTTCGAATGCTCCAAAGCACAGAGGGTAACTCTTCCACCCATGCTCCAGCTGCTCTATGAAGAGGGGATTCGAGTCTTGGGCGTATTCCTTGCAGTATTGAACTATTCATTCGTTCAGCCTGTCCATTGGATTGCGGGTGTGCCACAGATGCGAGATCTAGGCGAATTCCCGTTTGTCGGCAATATTTTGCCAACTCTCCAATAGAGAAATTCGTCCCGTTGTCAGTTATTATGCTATGTGGAACGCCATATCTCATGACTATGTCAATAATGAAATTTCTGGCAGTTACACCGTCAAGTTTTTTGATGGGTTTGGCCTCCACCCACTTGGTATATTTATCCACTGCAACGAGTAGATGTGTAAGTCCGCCTCTTGCAGTTTTGAATGGTCCCATCATATCTAGCCCCCAGACCGCGAACGGCCATGTAATAGGGATAGTTTTGAGTGCTTGGGCTGGCATATTTGTCTGCTTGGCGTAATACTGACATCCGGCACATGTGTTTACTATGTGCTCGGCGTCTGTCTTGGCTGTTAGGCAGAAAAACCCCGCGCGGAATGCTTTTTTGACTATGCTTTTTGATTGAGCATGATGTCCGCAATCTCCTGCATGGATTTCTTGCAGCATTTCTCGTCCTTCTTCTGGCAAAATACACCGCAGAAAAATTCCGATAGTATTGCGTTTGTACAGGCAACCATTGATTACCGTGTATCCTTTGCATCGACGCTATATCTGTCTTTGCAAGACTTCGTCTGCTCCCTCTGGGTACTTCTGATCGACTAAGAAGTTTAAATATGGAATTATCCATTCCGGGTTAACGAGCATGACTTCAATTGACTCGGAAACTAAAGGATAGTCGACATCTCCACCTTTTATCGATGGTTCGTACAAATGTTGGACAAACACACCTAGTGGTAGTTTCACCCTTTCTGATCCCATGCGGGCTAATGCGTCTGCATTCCAGTTTTCCTCCCTTTTGACATGGAGTACTTCAAATCCCAAGAAGCAGATTGCAAACTCGTCCACCGTTCTCCGATATTCGGCCATGATGGGACTTTTTGCGTCCCAAGTTTGGTTGAGCTGGTGCTCTACCAAATCTGAGTCGCCATAGCATAAGATGCGCTTAACACCTATTTCCTTTGCAATATGCAAGCCATGAAGCAGAGCCTCGTATTCTGCCACGTTATTACTGGCATTGAAGTGTATTTGTAATACATACTCCATTGTGTCTCCTTTAGGGTATTTTAGAACTACACCAGCTCCAGCGCCCTCCTTCATCTTGGATCCGTCAAAGTGCATGATTCAGTACTCGGACTCCGGCATTGGTGTTTTTTCCATTGCTTCTGTCCAGTCGGTGACAAAATCTGCCAGAACCTGGCATTTTATTGCCGTCCTGAGTTGGTACTTAATGTCGAATGCGGCTAGCTCGATGCCCCATTTGGCTACTCGGCCAGTTGCCTCCGTATTGTTTATTATATCTCCTAGCGATGCTTTACATACCACTTTTATGGAATGTCCTTGGAAGTAATGACGAAGTTTTCGAGATGCGAAAAATACGCTATATGCCAGTTTTTGATAGTGTGGGTACCTTTGTTTGGACTCGGAGAAAACTTCGCTTACATAGTATACTGGATGCTGATCTGGTATGCTTTGTTCGTGTTTCTTCCTTTCCACAACTATCACCGCACTAATAACCCGGTTTGTAGCCGTAAGGTACAATAACATAGGTTCTTCGTCTTTTGGGGATGCCAAAATCGGAGCTTTCATCAAAGTTTCTTTCAACTGGGTTACTGTTGCATCTACTTCTTCTGTTCACTTGAATTTGTCGGATTTCTTCAACAACTTGTATAGTGGCAGAGCTTTGTCCCTTAGCCGGCTAATAAACCTGCTAACGGCTGCTGCAGAACCCGTCAATCTTTGTACATCTTTTACGCACGTAGGCTTGGAGATGTTTAAGATTGCTTTGATCTTTTCTGGGTTTACTTCTATTCCTCTATGAGAAACGATGAAACCCAGAAGTTTTCCTGAGGGAACCCCGAATACGCACTTTAATGGATTTAGCTTCATCTTATAAGTGTGCAAATTTTCGAAAGTTTCTCGCAAATCTTCAAGGAGTGTATATTTTTCCTTGGACACGATAGCAATGTCATCCACGTAAACATGGACGTTTTTGCCAATCTGACTATGCAAACATCGTTGCATGCAACGCCGGTAAGTTGCACCGGCGTTCTTCAGGCCGAACGGCATGGTTATGTAATAGTACGTCTCGTACGGGGTTATGAAGGAGGTTTTGATTTGATCTTCTTCCTTCATGCGTATTTGATGATACCCGGAATATGCATCCAAAAAACATAAAAGCTCAGAGCCAGGAGTGGCATCTATTATTTGATCGATTTGCGGTAACGCAAATCTATCTTTTGGACACAACTTGTTCAAACCGGTATAATCTATACATATCCTAAGGGCAGTATTGTCTTTCTTCGGGACTAATACTGGGTTTGCTGACCATTCAGTATGTATAACTTCCCGGATAAAATATGCTGCCAAAAGCCGGATAATCTCCTTGCCGATGGCCTTCCGCCTTCTTCCGTCGAATCGATGGAGACCTTGTTTGACGGGTTTAGATCCTGGAATCACCTTAAGTTGATGCTCAGCAAGTTCCCTGTGTACGCCTGGCATGTCCGCAGGACACCATGCGAAAATGTCCCAGTTCTCACGGAGGAACTCGATGAGCTCGCTTTCCTATTTGTCGGTCATCCCAGTTCCTACTACGACAAACTTTGTCGGATATTTAGGATCTAGGATTACCTGTCTTGTGTTCTCGGAAGCTTTAAAGCTATCTGCTGAGTTTCGACTTTCTTTTCCTGCCGGCATTTCTGTCGGCGATACTTCTTTTGCCAGCTCTTTCAATTCTTCCTTTGCTATCACTTTTTCTGCGTAAAGGGCGTTTTCTTTTTCCAGCTCGTTTGCCAATTTGAAGTCTCCCTAGATGAATTTGGCGAAAGCTGGACGTCCGAGTATTGCGTGATACACGCTTTAGAACGGCACAACCTCGAAGGATACTTTTTCCTGACGGAAGTGATCTTTGTCTCCAAAGGTTACATCTAGGGAAATTTCTTATAGGGATCGTGCTTGTCTGCCAGGGACTTGCCGTGAAAACGTATGTTGCTGTGATTGAGTTGGGTCTATGAGATTCGCAGCTGCTTCAGTGTATCCAGGTACATTATGTTAATGCTGGATCCTCCATCCATCAACACTCTTTTTAGCCTAGTGTTTTGAACAATAGGACTTACAATTAGAGCTTGCATGTCGGGTTCAGGGATATTTCCGGGATGATCAGACTGATCCTATGTAATTGGTGTATTTGAGTACTTCAAGAATTTCGGGGTTGCAGGGACAACCGCGTTTATTTCTCGAAGCGTTCTATTTGCCACCTTTGCTGAGGGAGTTGCCAGGAAAGTTAGGTTGCATTCTCCGCCAACTCTCGGAAACTTAGGCTCGCCTTTACGCTGTTGTTCCTGCATTTTTTCGTCAGTGTCCGTTTCACTGTCTTCTTTCTCAGCTTCTGGCTTTTGCTTGGAGAATTTCCTCTTGGAGTTCTTCCCTTTGTTTCTGGATCCTGCACTACCTTTCATATGCTTGTTCAGCCGGCATTGTGCGTTCGTATGGGTGGGTTTCCCAAATTGCGAGTGGTGGACACAGTTTTCTGATTTTATTTTTTCCCACTCTTCTTTGGTGTAATTTATCGGCTCTATGCTTCTTCCTTTCCACTTGCTCCCATTTTCTCTTCCAAAGGCTATGTTAACTTCTTTGGGCTTTTGCGTTGCTTTGGGAGTTGCTTTTTTCTCAGTGCGAGGGGTCTTTTTGGCTTGGATCAAAGTGTCGATATTGCCCCCTCTCGCTCTGATGTCGTCTTCGGCCGCTGCATGCTCATTGGCGGTTGTAAGCATAGATCCGAGATCTTTGTGCTTTTTGGAACCGATCATGAACGGTACGAGTCCGGGTTTTAAGCCATTGACGAAAGGATGCATTGCTTGAACGTCAGTTACTCCAGAGCAACTATTCTTCATTGCCATCCACCTTGAGATGAAATCCACGTATGGTTCATCCTCAAACTGGGTGCAACGGTTAGCTGGTTGATGCTATTTGGTCGCTTGTAAGTTCCCCGGAAATGCTGAGTAAATACTCTAGCCATATCATCCCAGCTATCAACAGTCCTTGATGGTAATCCCTTGATCCAATCTCTGGCTCCATCCAGTAACATTAGGGGAGGAATTTTACTGCCTCCAAATCTGCCCCATTGTTGATCTGAACGGCTGTATAGTAGTCTGAGAGCCAAGTATCCAGGTTTGTGTTGCCGGTGTATTTTTGGTATGTTGGACCAACTTTGGCAAAGCCAGAATGCAGAGTTATTCTTCGGATCCTGTCGGTGAAACACTTGGGTCCAAAGTATAAACCGTCTCTTTCCGCTCTGTCTATGTGTGCGGAGTATCTGCCGGCTGAATGGACAGAAGGGGATCTACTCCTTTCTTTTCCACTGTGGCGCGGACGCGCTTTTCCGGGATTGTCTCTATTTACTCCGTGATCATCCCTTTCGGATAAGGTGGAATTCTACTCCTGTATCTTTCCTTATTCCTGGGGGGCGTCCGGGATCTCTCACGTCTATGAGGCATATCTTGTCTTCCAGCATTTTCTGCAGGGCGTCTCGGAGGCGGCATTGATTTACCGTCTTTTCGGTTTTGCTCTTCCCGGTCACAGGGATTTATTCCATCTTTCGGGAGATGGGATCCGGTTCTGGACTCTTCATCCTTATTGTCGGGTTTTTTCCTGTCCTTTCTCGGATCTGATTTCTTCTCTTTCGAATTGTTTGAATCTCCAGGTTCTTCCGGTCCAGGTGCTCCAGCGGCGCATGTAGCTGTCTTGCATAGGGCGGAGTCGTCATGCAACTTCCCTTATCGCTCTTGCCCTCGCTGTTGTTGTTGCAATGCTTTTCCTAAGAAAGCATACACCCCTTGAAGTTTTTCACCATTGGAGTACATATCGTTGTTGAGGATGGCGAATGCTACCTTCGCGTTTTCTGCTGTGGTTTTGTATATTGGCTCGCCTCTGGCATCTTTGTCGTTTACCTGCTTTTGCCAAGATGGGTTGTGGAACCTTTCTTTTGGCGGCAGTACTTCCGGTTTTGCGATTACGGGTAACCGCGTAGGTTTAATGCCAGATCTATTCTTTCTCTCGTATTCCTCGATTTCTTCCCGCTTGAGCTTGATGTCAGCCTGGGTTTTTTGGAGGTGTTCTCGAGTTCGAAATAGATGTTGCTGTTGCCTTTGGAGAGCTTACCTCCGGGCTTCCAGCACTTCAGGGGGCTCGTGTGGTCCCACTGGTGTTTGGAGTAATTCCTGTTCGTCCTGTTCTGTCATTGGCGGAACAAGGATTTCCTTTGTTTTCTTCTCCGCAGGTTTTACTCCGCTTGCGTATCCTACTTCCGGGCTTTCATTGGCTGGATCAGCCGATTTCTTCTTCCGGAGCTTATACTGGAGTTTTTTAGCAGCTTTGTGTTTCTTCTTGGAAGAGGGAGGTTTCCTGCAGGGTTCTTCCTCTGTCAATTCCTTGACGTCGGGGAATTTTGGAGAGGTTTCTCCTTCTTCTCTCTCTTCCTCTGGCAGAGGCGTTCTAGGGCTTTGCTGACTGTCGGCATCCGTGTTTTTAGCCGGTTTTGCCATCAGCACTTCGTGGAATCCCTCTTGGAAGGATTTGACCTTTCTTTCGAAAGCGTCTTCATCTTCGTCTTCGGTATCGAAGTGATCCGATCCGGGTTCCGGCTCTAATCTCGCCTCAATGGCGGCTAGTGCAGAGTTAGCTTCCGAGTGCGTCGTGATGTTGAAGGATGTCGGATCTTCCACCTCTGTTGTGGGGTTGTTGTTTTCTTCCTCTTGCACGGGATTGCTTTCATCCGTGTTTTCGGCGATCTCGGACTGCACCATGCCGATAAAGTGCGATTTAGCAGTATATCGAGGATCTGAGAAAAATCCGGTATCATAGTCGTCTTCGACTGGGTATAGGGTGGGTGGGATAAATTTTCTCCCACCACAGAATCTCATTGCTTCTGCAGTTAATCCGATAAAGATGTTTGCAGATCCAATCGGTAAAACGCAGGCACTTACCAGGTGATTCCGCGCCGGCATGTACGATCCGTTGTCGAGGAAGCGCCCGACGTCGTTGTCGAATTCCAAGCTTCCGACAGTTATTGTACTGCCGATTCCGCCGAGTATCCCCGATCGAAACATAACGCCTGACGTCGCTGGCCCCACGGTGGGCGCCAAGTGTCGAGACATCGTAGTAGATTTCATAGACGGGGGTGCCATGAGACTACCGATAGAGACGTGGGGGACGTGATTGCACGACGATCAAGGACACAGGGTTTTACCCAGGTTCGGTACGACGCAGTAATGTGACGTTCCTACTCCTGCAATCTCACTATTCAGGACTAAAGCCTGGGAATACAAAGTACAAAGTGAGGTTTTATTAGCTACTCGTCAAGGATCCACCTCTCGGCGAGTTAGCCTTTAGCTTCTTGTCTATCTATCTTATCTCCCGTCCGGCTTTATATAATAGCCGGGTTAGGGCATACAGAGAAGGAAACCTAGAAGACTACGGTATGTGTTAACTTGGAAAGTAAGGAATCCGCCTTCTACTCCAAGCCATATCATGTGGGCCGTGATCCGGGTTCTTCTAGAATCCGGCTTCCGTGCGTCAGCTTACTGGGTCGCCCAATGGACCGTAGCCCACTACCATTTAGGCCACCCTAGTAATCCCACTTTAGACTACCATCTGATATACCCCTAGTTGGTATATATCCGACAGTGGGGGAATCGACGGGCAGGCTGGGAGAATCGGAGGATAGAACAATGGAGGCAAGCGGCAAGGATGGAAAGAGCATGAGCAGAAAGTCAATCTAGTGGGGGGGGGGGGGGTTGGTGGTAGCTGTGCTGCCGAGGCATGCCTGGGAGTTAGGTGAAAAAAAATACAAAACGCCCTAGTGGGGTTTTGCAATAACTAAACGAGAGATTGGACGCGCGGCCGGGAGCACTGACCGGTAGTCAGTGCGCGAATCTTACAGCATTGGATGGCCAAGATAGGCCGGGTACGCCCACGTGTGTGTGGTTTGTTATTTCCGTGGATTCAAGCACAAGTGTGCTGAAAGGAAAACAGCAGGAAGGGGATTAGGGATTCAGAGCCACGTGGGAGTAAGTGGCCGCCGCCGTTCGGTTCTGATCGATCTTCGATGCCCTTCTCCTCGAATCACGCGCTACTTATCAGGTGACCCAGTCCTTGCCCGTCACACGCGTGTTTGGTTGTCGGTTCCTCCTGCTGGGCTCGCGGCCCATCTCTCGCGAGGCCCATTCTCCTGTTGCTCTTGAGGCCCATCAGTGGGGGTGCTAACATCCCCCTCTCCTTCAGAGACGGCTTGTCCCCAAGCCGCCGCATACGGGAAACGTGAATGAAGCTCGTCACGATCCTCCCAGGACTCCGGCAGGGAAGAGTTGGACCAGCGAACAAGCACTTGGTCCTCTATAACTTTTATCTCCTTGCAAATGGCTATGTTAATTATCTTTAATGCAAATCCGTGTATTGTCATCAAACTAGAGTCATCGAGGAGCTGAGGCGATGGAATGAGGCAGGAGCAGGAGTTGGAGCCATCCTTCGCGAGTAGTTGTCTAGGAGTGGTGTGGAGTGGGTTCGACAACACGGTTGGATGCAACTGGTACTATTTTTGTTATTAACATCTATTTTAGTTACTTAGTTCCATTAATATATATTGACCACTTTTCTTTATATTAGATCGAACGGCTCCGGGACGGTCTTCTACCAAGGGACCGCATACGAGCAATTCAGGAGAAAATTGCGGGCTTCTTAGATGCAGAGGTCCTAAATGTAAATGGAGAATACTATCACGCTTGGGAATGAACTTGATTTTGTAATTAATCAATCGGTCATGTAATATGCTCGATATACTTTGATTCTGTAATATAAGTGTTCCTTCTTTTGCTATATATATGCATTACTTATTCACTCGTGGGATCCGAGAGGTCCGGGGAGGGGCTACCGAGGCTCCTCTCTTCTGGTGAGATCCAGGATGTCCGGGGAGGGGTCACCGGGGCTCCTCTCTTCTCGTGGGATCCGGAATGTCCGGGGAAGGGCCACCGCGCTCCTCTCCTCTCCTGGGATCCGGGGAGGGGCCACCGGGGCTCCTCTCTTCTCATGGGATCCGGGAGGTCCGTGGGGATCGCAAAACATAAAAAGGAAAACAATAACCACAAAAAATAAAAACTCCGTCGCGACAGAGAAAAAGGCCAAAGTGCTTCCGCGGCAGAAGGGGCATTCATCCTGGTTCGTGGGAAGAACCGGGACGAATAGTCCCTGCCAGATTGGCACGTGTCCTGCCACGTGGGCCACCCCTAGGCATCCCGGGTGCTGGTACAACCGGGACGAATGGGTTTGAGCCATTTGTCCCGGCTGGCCCATCCCGGTTGCACAACCAGGATGCATTGGGCTTAAAAACCGGGACCGTTGGCCCTGTTTGCACTAGTGATACTTTGGTACTACTTCGGTGAGGTCAGAAGAAACGGAGAAGACGACGAAAAGAAAATAAAACATACCAGGGGAATCAGTGGAGATGAGAAGAGATAAGGGCCCGGTTTGACCGGACGAGACGTTGGGAGTTGGGACGTACCGTGCCTATACCTGGCCAAACGGGCCGCCCGGCACAGCTCGACTCGTACCGGAAAAAACACGGCCCTTATACGACACGCACACGACCCATATACGACCCGGCTTATTCGTGTCATGTCGGGCCAACCCATGGGCCTGAATTTGCTGGGAGGCACGACACGTTGGCCTATTTGGAGCCCGTTGGGCTCACTTTAGGCACGAATGGCCCGTTTAAGGCTGGCACGTATGGCCCAACTAAAGGGGCAGGAAATTCAAAATTTTGGAATTGGGTGGGCTAGGAGGAGCGGCGAGATTTTTTTTCCGAAATGTGGGGCCGGGAGGAGGGAGGGGGCAGTATTTTCTTTGTTAGGTGTAATTAGGGTCATAATTAGCCTATTTTAAGTGAGATTTGTATCATTTTAGAGCTATTTAGCCATATTTTATCATTAGATGACTAATTTAGTCCGAAAAATGTATTTTCTTCACTATAAAATGGATGTCCACCCCTCTAATTTAATCGTGCCATGTCGTGCTCGTGTCGGGCTGCGTGCCTGCCCATTTACGTCGTGCCGTACTATGCTAGTCACGTGCTACAAATCAAGCAGCGGTCCGGACACTCATACCGTGCGGCGACCCATTTAAATCGTTCTTACCGGGTAAAAAAAGAGTCTTGTTTTGGGCCGGCAAAAAAGCCCGGCTCGTTTGCCCGGCTATAACCGTGGCTACAATCGCCCCTGTAGGAGCCGGTTCGCTCCGTTGCCAGTGTCGAACTGTCGAATCGTAAAAAAAAAAAAAAAAAAAAAAACTCATCCTCCACCAAATATACAGATCCCTCCCTCTCCCCGAAACACTGCTTCGGCGCCGGAGTCGCGCCGGACGGCAACGCCAAGCTTTGGGATGGATCCTGCAGTGCTACCAGCTGCCTTCGTACGTCCGTGGTCAGATCGCCGCGGAACCCTGCCCTCCTGGGCTGCTGCGCTCTGTGGGTATGAGGCCGCACCCGATCTGCTCATGTCGACGTCCGCCGGTTAGTGCTTGCCCTTCCCCCCTCCCCGGAAGGCGTCTCGGAGAGGCAAACAGTGTCCAACTGGGAATCGTCGCAGACAATTCCCTTCTTTCAGCAAATAACATGGAAAATCTCGAGTCTTTTCCGGAGCTGATCCATCTTCTGCTTCAGCAAAGCACCAGGGAAGTCAAATTCTAGCGATTTCCTTCAGGTACTCGGTGCTTGGGTGCTCTCCACGAGTATGAATACTCAAGGAACTCCGCAAAGCGAGCTTACAGCACGTGGATCCATGCTCCTGGTGAGCTGCGGGAACACTTCCACTATAAAGCGTATGTGTTCTATGACACATCCACGGGAAGCTTCATCGTGGTGCTCATCCACAGGCCATTCAGTCAGCTCTATTTTGCCAGAGTAGGGGATGATAAGTGGACCTCGCTATCACCACACGGTAGCTATCGGGACTGCACCTACAAGGATGGGTTGCTGTATGCAGCGACTATAAGGGCAGAGATCCATGCTTACGATCTTAGTGCTCCCACTGCTACAATGGAGATTATTAGGGGGGTGGACATGGATTTAGATCTCGATGACGTGTACATTGTTCAGGCTCCATGGGGTGGTCTGCTGCTTGTTTCGAAATCGTTTGAGATTGAGGATCCAGATGACCAAGACGCTGATCCTGACTTACCTCATCCGAAATATACTGTGGAAATTAAATTACACAAAGTTGATGTGGGCACAATGAGGCTTGTGGAAATTGATTCCCTGCCTGACCATGTGCTGTTTCTTGGGCATAGCCATTCACTTTGTATCAGCGCAAAAGAATGTCCTGCTCTCAAGGGGAATCATGCCTACTTTACGGATGATGATGAGTACATTACAGGACGTAAGAGTTGCCGTCGTGACATAGGAGTGGTTGACTTGGGCAGTAATAGGAAGGACGAGCTCGTGTCTCCCCAGCTTTGGTCCAACTGGCCCGCTCCAGTGTGGATCACACCCAATCTCACAGTGATGAAATGGTTGGCTTCAAGAAGGTCTAATAATGCGCTCACCTAATCCCAGAATGATGAAATTGGCACTGAATAAGTTGGTCGACTTCAAGAAGGTCTAATAATGCGCTGAGCTAGGCGAGCTCGTTGTCTAGGCCCTAAGCTGTAGAGGACTATGTGCAGTAGGAGAATGTTGCTTTTGGCGATGCGAAGATCAAATTGTGGCTTTGAAGGGCTGATGATTCATGAGGTCGCATGATGGCACCATGCTGTCAAGTTGTCATTTTTTTATCAAGTATTTAGGTTTCATGAACGCGTATCTTTTATTATGTATGGAACTTTATTATGTTTTATGCCTGATGCGTGTGTGGTTGTGTGTTCTTTATGACTTGTGAGAGGAGTCAGAGAAATAAGAACTTCTCTATGCTTGTGTGATGTGATTTTTCATTTGTGAACTTGTGATGATCATGAGAACACTGCCAAGCTGCTCTTTTGACCTGCCGTGTTGTTGCTTTGGAGCTGAAGTGCAGCTGTTCCTACAAGATGAGTTCCTCCTACTCCTCTTATCTTTGTGCTGTTCATTTTCTCAGTTAATTGACTTCCTATCTCTTAGCTGCTGTATGCAAGATAGCAAGAAGCCAAGAAGTCAGGATCCAAGAGCAAGTTTGATATTAAACTGTCGGTGTTTTCCCGTTACAAGCTGCTACTTCCAGTAATTTATTACTGCCAGCTGATACATCATCCCCAGCAGGCGGGTAGCAGTGATGTCGACTCCCCGGTGCTCAGTCATGCTTCATGCAATTCCCCTGGCTGTTCTTCTCAGTGGAAGCACAGTCACATCTCTAGCCCGAGCAGTGGCAACAGTGTTTGGTCCAGTTCACAGAGTGTGAGTGATGCCAAAGATGAAGGAACTGGTTGTTTGCGACAAGGAGGAGGATGATGTTTTAGATGATTGGCAGGCGGTTGCAGATGCACTAGTTGATAACAGCCATAACCACCAGGATTTTGTTCCAGAGGAACCACCAGTTGCACTTGCATCTGTGGCTTGTGTACAGCCTGCCCATGCAGCAACAAACCAATCAAAACCCAGAGAAGAGCTTGGAGCCCAGATGATGATACCAGTCCACACGCTTTGCCAAGTCTCTCGAAGCAGGCCAGCTTCCTTGCTAGCATGGGGAAACACATAAGGTACGCGAGACTACTTTACTATTTCAAGTTCCTTCTCCCTGGATATCTTTACTTGATATCTATTCGATTTTGAACAATGTCGCAAATCGGCCCATTAAAACACCTCCTTGCAGTTTCTAAACTGCAAAGCCTGATCTCGCATCAATATAGGCTAATTATTGAAAGTTTCTGATAGTTTTTCAGTTAAAAAAAAAGATAGTTCGATCCTTAGTAAATCATACCTTGATGTGATTAAGTAGGCCACCGAGTCTTAAACAAAATGTGTTCTTCTCGATTTGCATAACGTTATTTGTTCTACATTTGCTATTGTTTATATATCTCCGCAATGTTGGTCTAGAAAAGAGTAAGATTAAATGGTAGCACTTTATACATCAGATATGTTTCCATTTTCTTACCAATAAATTAGAAGCACATGATGTCATATAGGTTGCTAGGAATTGTTATTTTCTGTACCTAGAAATCACAAACTAATATACCTCAATATATAGAAAGTACAGACGAATTAGTATAAATCAGTAGTCACTCCTTATACTTTTTTTTGGAAGTTCATTGGTTGCTAAACTAATAGATGCTATTTATGTTAATCCAGGATGATATTTACATTGCCTCGGTAACAAAGGCTTAGTCCAGACCAATAGTGGTGGTTTTCCCATAGCCTTTTAGCTGCAGAGTGCTGGTTGCTGGGCAGACTCGGCAGAGTCACGATTTGCCGACGTCCATATGTGTGCCGAGTACTTTCTATAGAGGATACTCGGCAACCCTTGCCTCTGCCGAGATTTTCTATATGCCGAGTGTTTTGTGTGCTGTTTCGGCATCCGGACATGTTTGCCGAGTTGCCTGTGGTTTGACACTCCGTAAACTGTTTCATACTCGACAGTGTCGCGTTTTTCAGTAGTGTGAGAATGTAATTAGTACTCAGAATTTATTGTGTTAAGATTTCAGGGATTCTCTTAATTCTAGAAATTTCAGAAATATAACCTATTCATTCAGGATAGCTGTGGCTTCTAATTCCGACAACACAAAAATGCATCAACTGGTATGCGGGCTCTTTAGCAAAAAGCCAAAAACTGTTGTATACATTCATATCACACCGGGTGGTAAAAGTAATTTAGACAAACCTGTATTGTACTTAACACTAGTGGAAACAACCCCTTTCGTCCAGGGGGCAGGGGGCATCTGTCCCGGTTGCACCAAAATCCGGGACAAGTGCCATGCATTGGTCCCGGTTCGTGTGCCCGAGACAGCAGAAACCACCTGGGGGCATCTGTCCCGGTTCGTGGCACGACCCGGGACCAATTCCTAGCCACAGGCCACGTGGCACGCGCATGGGCATTGGTCCCGGATCATTCCCCAAATCGGGACCAATGTCCCTTCCCCTACAAATGCGGCCACAACCCCCATCCCTTTTTTTTTTGCTTGGGGGAGTGAGAGAGAGGTGTGGGTGGTAGTGTGTATTGTACCTCGTGGCGCCGGAGTCGTGCCGCGTGGCGCGGGAGTCCTGCCGCGTGACGCGGGAGTTGTGACGCGTGGCCACGAATGCGCGGTATAAACTGCCGCGCCTCGAGCGTCTTCTCCACTCCACGCACCGTCGTGCCACCACCATGCCTCCGAGGAGGAACAACACTACCGGTTTCCGCGGCGTCCGATCACGGCAGAACGGAATGTTCACCGCGACTATCCGCTGCGGGGACGACCGCATCCCCCTCGGCTCCTTTGCGACGGCGTCGGAGGCCGCCCGCGCTTGGGACGCGGCTGCCTGGCGCCTCAGCCGCCCACGGTCGTTGATGAACTTTAACGACTGCCACACCCTCTGGGAAGCGGAGGCCAGGGCGCCGATGCCGCAGATCCTCACTGCCGCCGACCACCGCCACCTCAGGCACCGCGCGTTTTAGGGCCTAGTCGACGCCAGGGACGACCGCGTGGTCCGCGAGTATTACCGGAACAATCTGGGTGAGGAGAGCGCCGACGAGGAGCTATGGCAGACCCGCGCGGCTGAGCGGGCGGAGCGGCGCCTCGAACGCCACCTCGAGTTAGATGCCGCTCGGGAGGCGAGGACGAAGGCGCTGCAAGAGCTCTGTCGGGCCGACCACGCCGGCGAAGTCTGGGCCTCCGACGATCCGAGGTGGGGGCCTATCTCGGACATACCATCATGCACCTCCTCCGACGACGACGACGAGGACGAGGAGTAGCGCGCTAGCCCGTCCATTTTCTGTTGGCTGTTTAATAAAATAATTTGTTGTATTCCGGGAAACAGCGGCGCGCTAGCTCGTCTGTTTTCTGTTTTCCATGTGATTTTTCCTGATTGGTTGGATTCAGACGACTAATGGCATTTCGATAGACGTTAAAAAGAGGGGGACATGCATTTCGATAGATAAACAAGGCACAGTACACATAATGGCAAGATTGGATCTAAATCTAAACGGAGAGCATAGATCTAAATAAACAAGGTAGTACATAATGGCCAGAGTGCATCGATCTACTAACTAGTCATACTCCTGCCTAGGCCTATAGTACTCCGACTCGTAGTCGTCGTAGTCGCCGCCGTCGTCGTCACTATCGTCTGACGGTGCTCTGCACTCCCTCGGAGGATCACGACTCCAGGACTGGGCGCGAGGGTAGCGCAGGCGGGGGATATCGCCGGCTCTGATGTAGTCCATGACGCTCTGTAGAGTCCGGCCGTTCCACCATAGCCGACGACCGGCCTCGTGAAAGTTCCCAGGAGGCAGACCGTCCTCCTCATACCTGGTGAGCGCCCTCTCACGCCGATTGATGAAGAAGGCATCCCAAGTATGCTGGTTATCGGGATGCCAACTGGGATTCCTCCGCTGCTCCGGCGTGAGCTCGTGGTAGTAGTGGTTCGTGATGGCCGCCCGACGCGCCACACCTTGAGGAAGAGGAGGGACCGGCACTCCTCCGGCGCTCAGCATCCAACCGGCGGGAACGTTGTAGCCGCACGGGCAGGGGTAGTTCGAGGCGGAAAGTGCCTCCGCCTGGATGAATGTTAGAGTGGGTACGGTAGAAGCCATTAGAGAGTGGTGAGTTTGTATGTGTTTATGCCAATGGTGTGGCAATGCATACATATATATAGCGAGAAGAAAACATCCCTTTAGTCCCGGTTGGGGACACCAACCGGGACTAAATGGGTTAGGGTTTCATTAGGAAACGGATCATCCCTGTCCCCAACCGGGACTAAATGGGAATTAGGGTTTTGTTTGGACCAAACAGATAGAATCACACGGATCGTGTGTTTCTTTCAAGCGCTTGTGAGTCGTTGGAGCCGGGATGTGTTTTTTTCGACCTGTTGTGAGCCGTTCGATCAGGGCTACGGTGTGTTTCTTTCGAGCTGTTGTGAGCCGTTGGATGAGGTGGTTTCTTAACCGTTGGATCAAAACCCTAGCCCAACACTTTGTGAGCCAGAGGACCCTATATATAGCCCACCTTCATACATCGGTCAGTTCATCGAGCAAATACAAAACATCTGGATTCGCCATCATACGTCTTGCCGTGCATTTGGTATGCATATTGCACCCAGTAGCCACGGTGGGGCTATATGATGGCGATACCGATTGTTTTATTCTGCATCCCCCTTTAAGGTTTGATACATCATATATTCAGTTCGCAGAGCAAATACAAAACATCCAGATTCGCCATCATGCATACGTCCTGCCGTGCATTTGGTATGCATATTGCACCGACTAGCCACGGTAGAGCTGTATGATGGTGATACCGATTGTTTTGTTCTACACCCCTTTAACACATTCATCCATGCATGCTTGGGTCAGTGTTCACTTTGAGCTCGGGTAGTAATGTGCAACTATTTGTTTGGTTGTGTTAGGGTGGTGCGTGGCACGGGAGTTGTGACTAGGTCACCGACGAGTTCGACGATGACGATGACTCGGAGGAGGTCACCGACGAGTTCCCCGACGACGACGACGAGAAGTAGTGTTCGTCTGTTTTCTCTTTTTAATAAAAGAATTTGTATTCCGGCGACACTGCGGCGCGCTAGCGCGTCTATTTTCTGTTTAATGTAATTGTTACTAATTTTAAAACAATATAAGATATTTATATTTAAATTAAGTGCAAATAGTGAAATATTTAATAGTTTGAATAGTTAGAATAATTATTTAGGTAAACAGAAAACGGATTAGAATTAGTTATGCAAATTCAAGCAATTTTCATGTTGAATTTTTTTTCAAATTCGAAAGTATATAGAAGTTATTCATGTGCATATTCAAGATATTCAAATTTTGGCGCTAAACCATTTGGCGCGCCCGGCCCAAAAGTACTTCTGGTCCCGGCCCGTGCGACCAGCCGGCACGGAAGCGTCTTTTCGTCCCGGTTGGTGCCACCAACCGGGACGAAAGGGGCATTCGTCCCGGTTGTTGCCACCAACCGGGACGGATGGGCAGTGGATATATACACGTCACCCTCCCTCCTCAGTTCCAGACCGCGCGCAGGGACGAAATCGACGCCGCCAGGCTGCCCAATTTTTCCGTCCCCCCGCGTCGCCCCTCGCCCCCGTCGCCGTCCCCCTCTGCGGCGCCGCCCCTCGCTCCCGTCGCGCCGCGCTCTGTCTCGCGCGCCGCCGCCGGCCCGTCCTCGCTTCCGTCGCACTGCCCTCCGTCCCGCGCGCCGCCCTCAGTCTTGAGCGCGCCGCCGCCGGCCCGCAAGAGCCGCCCTCGCTCCCCGTCGAGCCGTCGCCAGCCCGCGCACACCCGCCCTCGAACCCATCGCGCCGCCTTCGGCCCCGCGCTCCTCGCCCTCGATCCCGTCTCGCGCCGGCCTCCACCACCCGCGCTGCCCCGCGCCGCCGGCCCGCCGCTGCCCCGAGAGGAGGTAAGGCCTGCCTCCATCTCGCCCTAACCCGGGGCTTTTTTGTTTTTTCCCTTTTTTTTACTTAATTACTGTTTTTTCTAGTTATTTATTAGTGTTACAAATGTTAGAATTATTAGTTATGAATGTTAGAAATTTTAGATTAGACTTAGGAATTTTAGATTTGTTTAGAATTGATATAGGAAATTTAAGTATGTTACAAATGTTATGAATGTTAAAAAATTTAATTAAGTTACTGTTATAAATTTAAGAATGTTAGAATTATTAGTTATGAATGTTAGAAATTTTAGATTAGACTTAGAAATTTTAGATTTGTTTAGAATTGATATAGGAAATTTAAGAATGTTACAAATGTTATGAATGTTAGAAAATTTAATTCAGTTAGTGTTATAAATTTAAGAATGCTAGAAATGTTATCGTACGTTTAAATATTTCATGAATATGTTGCTCTTTTTGTGTATTATCTATAAGCAATTTTGATGAAAATAATTGATCATTAGATAATTATTATGTATAAGCAATTTTAATGAAATGGATCTGAAATATATAGTTACTCTTTTTGTATAGTATGGAGCCAAGAGACGAAGATGCCGAAAATATGATCGAGGGGTTAATCCGCGGGCCCGACGTAGAGACCGATGTGAGCCAGTGGATGAACAACTCCGGTGAGGGAGATCCGAATCTCACCCAGGGAGACGACTCCGATGAGGGAGAAGCCGACGGCTCCGATATGGGAGCAGCCGACGGCTCCGGTGGAACCATACAAATTACAAACACCGGCTCCGAGGTGCATATATAGATATGTTAATTAATGAAGCATCCGTTGTGTATATACATGTATTAACAGTGTTTATATTTTTAGCCATCCGGTTCAAGCATATCAACCGAAAAAAGACTAAACGAGGCGCAACAAAGAAGTTGAAAGATACAGAAAGATATAGGATCGACACGATCGCAGCAGACGGCGCACCCGAGCTTCGCGCTGATGTTGCCCAAAAATTTGTGAAGCAATGTGGAGTGCTAGTTAGGGATCACATCCCGATCATTGTTCATGAGTGGAATAAGCCAAAAGATCCGCGGAAACAAGGAATTTCATATGTCAGCAAAATAGCCAAAGATCATCTTTTCTCGAAGATTTTGGCTAATTTCAACTTACCCTTGCCGAAGGTGGACGAGAATGAAGCGGCTGTGAATAAGGCCGATGTTACTAAAATGAAAATTGAGATACGGGAAAAGGTCAAGGCGTGGACCCTGAAAAAGATGGCCGAGCAATTCAAAAATTGGAATAAAAGATTGAACCTTGACTATGTTAAGAAGAACAAGACTACAGATTTCACTCAAGGGTATGAGAAAATAAAACCCATATGGGCAGATTTCGTGAAGTACAAACTGTCAGAGAATAACCTGGAAAGGACAAAAACAAATGAGAAAAATGCCGCCAAAAAGGTATATCACCATGTTATGGGGCAAGGTGGCTACAAGGGTTCCAGTCCCAAGTGGGAGCAATGGGAGAACGACCTGATTAAGCTGGGGATCACTCCCGAGCCGTTCTTGTGGGTCGAGCAGACAAGGTCATGGTTCTACGGGCATGGGGGCACGTTGGACGCCGAAGGAAATGCAATCTATAACCTAAGGCATAAAGAGAGTCCTCTACCCATAGAAAAGCTGAGAACCGCAATAAAGGATGTTAAAGAAGGGAAGTTCGTGCCAGATAGAGAGAACGACGAGCTCACACGCGCCCTCGGGAATAAGGAACACGGAGGGCGTACACGAGGCATAAAAGGCACTCCTCCGTGGAGTATTGCGTTCGACTCCACCAAAAAGTTATACCCCGATAGAAGCCGTCAACGTAGAAAGGACGCGGAGGCAGCTGAAGCAGAGACTCAGGCAAACTGGAGGCGTCAACTTGAAGAACAGATAAAGCTGACGCACGATGTAGCAAAGAAGCAGCAGGAACAAATTAACACACTTAGCCAGCAGATAGTGTCTACCGGCGCATCAGTACACATGGTAGAAGTTGAAGTCGAGGCTACCGAGGCCGCACATTCTCATCGCAAAAGCAGCGTTGCGTCCATGCAGCTACCAGGTGATGATGCACCGCCGATGATTCACCCGGTGGATGAGATCACGGAGATGACAACCTGTGAGCTCCACGTGAAGGTCGTCAATATAACCATCAAGGCGGCGGCCGGCTATGTCTTACCAATTGGCAACGAACCAACTCACCATAGTCTTCCGGTTCCACGGGGCTACGCTGTTGTTGGGGTCGATGAAGTTGTCAACGGATTCGAGCGGGTAAAGCTTGATTTTCCTGAAGGTGAAGACGAAGAGTTGACTGAACTCGGAGAAGCCAAGAACTTGACCGTTCTATGGCTAAAGGAATGCATTGTGCTCCCAAATCAGACGGCAAAGCCATCGAATCCTCGCCTTTCCCCGGCGCGAAAGTCTCCAGCGCGGTCGTCTTCACAATGCATGTCGTCTCCGGCGCGGTCGCCTACGCCGTGCACGTCTCCAGCGCGGTCGCCTACGCCGCCACGTCAGCCTTCTCCACCCACTAAGTTTCTGCCGAAACGTAAAATATCACCGAAACGTCAACGGTCACCCCTCCCGAAGGTACCAAAATAGGTACCCAAGTTACCTTACGACTATACTCCCGAGGAAACCCAGAAAATCGCAAAGTACGAATACGAGGCGTGGAAATCGAAGCGGAAGGAGAAGCAAAAGGCAGATTTCCCCGAGAACGAAGAAGAGATAGAATGAGCTTGGAAAATGGTGAAGACTCTTCATCAACCCGAGCCGAGTCTGTCATCTGACTATGACCACTCTATTCTGAAGTCACACCAGGAAATGGTGCGGTCGACGAAGAGTAGTAGCGCAAGCGGGAAAAGGGGAAAATCAGTTGCTCAGCTCGGAGAGCAGAAAAAACAATCCACGTCCCCGCTCAAAGTGATTTCTAATACCCAGGTGGGGCCGAGCACTAATATTGCTGACGAGCAAATTGATCCGGAGTTTATAACACTGTACGCAGACAAGGCAGCTGATGCGGGTTTGTCCATTGCTGAGTATATGCAAACAGTAAACTACTTCCCCGCAGCTGAATGTGCGTACAAATACCAGTACGGGAAGCCTCTTGTCAAACCCGAGGAGATAAAGGATCTACCAACGAAAATGCGAAGAGTGCATAGTTGGTATATGGAAGCCGTTGAGAAATCTATGGACTGGATATGTCTCAACGTTAAGGACGAGCACTATGGAAATAGAAATGGATATGTTATGATTCAAGTTGACTAATTGTTTCAGTTATACCAGCAGCAGGCCCTCGACAAATCTGTCCTTAGTGCCTATTGTCTGTAAGCACTTATTTCTCTAGCTCACCTCATTCAATTGCATATTCATATATATATATATATATATATATATATATATATATATATATATATATATATATAGTACACTCATATATTATAATTGCAGAATGAAGATTCTCGGATGCAAAAGAGGTGGAATCTATGATATTGGGTTCATTGATCCAAATATTGTTTATGAAAAGACTCTTCAGCTATCTCCCAAGGATACAGAAAATAATATTCTGAGCGCAATAATATTTAACCAACACCGACGGGAAATATTATTTCCTTACAACTTCGGATTAGTGTGTTACTCTGTTGTAAACATTCTGTTTTCCTTACTCGATGTTCACTGTATAATTAATGAGTTCTGCGTGCGCAGCTTCCACTATATTCTGCTAATCTTCCAAATTGACAAAGGAAAAGTAATGGTAATGGACCCAAAACGTAAACCCCTCTCGATGTGGGCTGACATGCAGGAAATGATCCAGCGGTAATTTCAATCTTTATTAATTTCAGTATATCGACTACTTTGTTTCATTTTCGGATATCAAGTAATTAGTAACTCTTTTTATTCTTTTTCTTTCTCGGGTAGCGTTTGGAAGAGGTTCACAAAGAAGTCTCCCGGTGAATGGGAAAAAAAGCTTACATTTGATGTTGTGCAAGTAAGTACTATCTAGATCCGCGCGCATCTCCTTGATTCTAGTGTCGATACCATTATCATGGCTGGTTGATTATTATTTTGATTGAAACAATGTTCTCGTAAAGTGCTTGCAACAAGGAGACGGGAATAACTTGTGTGGATACTACGTTTGCGAGTTCATTCGTCAGACGACATGTCCCAAGGGCAGAAATTTAAACCAACTTCATGTACGTTAGTCGTCAATTGTTCTTATTACTATCTATTTTAGTTACTTAGTTTCATATATATATATATATATATATTGACCACTCTTCATTATATTAGATCGAACGGCTTCGGGACGGTCTTCTACCACGGGACCGCATACGAGCAATTCAGGAGGAAATTGCGGGCTTCTTAGATGGAGAGGTCATAAACGTAGATGGAGTGTACTATACCTCCGGTTGGAACTTAATTTGATTTTGTAATACACTCCATCGGTCATGTAATATGCTCGATATACTTTGCTTCCGTAATATAAGTGTTCCTTATTCTGCTTTATATACTTATTCACTCGTGCGATCCGGGAGCTCCGGGGAGGGTCCACCGAGGCTCCTCTCTTCTCGTGGGACCCGGGAGGTCCGGGGAGGGGCCGCCAGGAGGTCTGGGGGTCCCAAAAAACGCAAATCGTAGAATTTCTGCCGCGGCAGAAGGGGCATGCATCCCGGGTCGTATTGAGAACCGGGACTAATAGCCCTGGCCAGGTTCCAGCGCACGGGCCACGTGGTCAGCCCCATTTGTCCCGGGTCCTGGCACAACCGGGACCAATGGGGGAGGGGTATTTGTCCCGGATGCCCCGTCCCGGTTGCACAACCGGGACAAATGGGGCCTACGAACCGGAACTAATGCCCCTGTTTCCACTAGTGTAACACCGGTGATAAAAGTGATGACTGAGTTATCATGTATATCAGCCGCCGCACAAAGCCTAAGACACTACGTCGAAACAACACACAATTTTTTGCGCCTCCGGCGTTATTGGTTACAACAACCACGACTATGATAACATCGACCATGGCTACATCGCAATTGGCAACGTCGACATTGTGGGGACCCTGAACTAGCCGTCCAAGACCTCCAATATGCGTACACTCATGATCCCGGATCAAACAGTCATGAGCAACATATTTAGAGTTGATACATTAGAATACATCATCCATTACACGAACTAAACAAAGTCTTACACAAATGGTCATACGACCAAGTCTAAGACTGATGCCATGAAGGGCAGACAACACACACAACTTTTATTCAGCGGAAGCAAACACAACGTAGTAGAGCCCATGTTGCGTCTTAACACCACATGCTGTTGACCGAGAGACGTGCCTAGTTCGCTGGGTCGTCATAGTGCTCCTCCTCGTAGCAGTCCTCCTGAGACAGCTCCTCGAAGTCTGGCTAAGACAATAGCCAGGGACGAAACCAATATGAGTACATTGAATTGTACTCGCAAGACACCCCAAATGAAAGCTTAGGAAATGCAAGTATGCTTATGTATAGGTGGTACGAAGGTTGTTATTAGGGTTCATCTAGCCACGGCGGATTGAAGACCCATCATGATTGCTCAAGTTTTAGATCTTTGTTGAAGAAGATACTTCAAAAGATATTTAGTTTCTCTTGTAGATATCGCATGTCCACAAGGTTTTGATAAAACATTTTCAATAAAGAAAAAAAGTTCTTTGCAAAACTTCTTGAAAGAACACACCTTCAAGATCATCATTTCCCCGGTACCTCAAAGGTACGATTATTTCCCTTTTCGAGTGCGATTATTTCCCTTTCCGAGTACCTCCCAGGTACAACACCAAAACACTTTTCAAGTTTTTGAAAACATCGACCCAATACTAGCTGCATGGCCATTCACTATTCTGAATAGTTTTACTTTGCATAGGTGTACACATTCCACAAGATTCAGTACATCCGCCGTGAACAACCACAGACTGGTCCTAACTATACACTATGTAAGTGCTAGTAAATGACTACCTCTTCAACTGGGTTTGTTCTCCCCGGCACCGAGTGTGTCAGTCGTATCAATCCGGTTTCACCTGACAACACACTGCCATGATAGGAGACCCAACTGTCGCAACTGGTGCCAAATTAATCCCACACTTTGAATGTCCCGGTACTCCCTCCTGGCGACAATTCAGTTCAGGCGACTTTAACCCCTATAGCACTCTGAGCTAGACACGGACTAACACCGACAAACTTTTAGTTAGACCCCTTGCTCATACTGAGGTAATGTGGCAGTACGCGTTGGTTGTTCGGCGAAGACTAAGTTATGTGTCGTTTTGGAAAACAAACCGAAGACATTTCTCCTTCACATACCTCCCGTGGACAAGGTCCCACCTTTCCACGGGGTTTTTTCAAAGATCTTTGTTTTCCAAAAACATCAAGTTTAAATGTCCACTAAGGGATTAAATTAAATTAAATGGTGAATAAAAATGATAGCTAATGGGTTTGGTAACACCAATATTATATAGTGGCTATAGCATAATAGATACATAGTAGAATAGTAGCATAGTCCACTTCAAAAATACTTTTTGAATCAAAATTTTGTAGAACTTCAGAAGTAAAACATGCATGATAGATAATGATAACTAAACAACAAGAAAGCATTTAGAGTGGCTTGCCTTGGTACTGGTCTTGGTCTTGATCTTAAAATAAAAAAAAGAGTTACAGAAAACCACTTCAGGGATAGTACCGTCTTCGTTATTTAACGTCGTAAAAATAAAAGGAACACACAATCAGTACCTCACAGAGGCAAGCAAAGGCTACCGGAGTAAACATACAACAAGCATTTCAGCAAACAAATACACTCAAACCAATAACACTAGGGTACACAACAACAAACAAACATGCATAGACAATATCAATGAATCATATTAGAATTGATACTATGGATCCTCAACCAAAATGGCATGAGTCCAGTGGGTGTACCACTCTCATAACATGACCATATAAGTTTAAATGACTCTCTGGTCATTCATGAGGATGAACAAAACAACAAAAAAACAACCTAGAAACAACTGCACATGCATAGGAAAATAACAACAAGCTCTACGATAATGCTCAAAGTATCACATGTTTTTCTAAACATGGAGAGATAGTATAACCAGAGGCTAAACAACCTAATAACATAGACAAATCTATACCAATCATACCATGACATCGCCTCGGACGGGCCCAGGAGGATGCCGCGGTCGGATTACGTTGCACCGGTCGGATGACGGTGTGCACCAGTCGAAAGGCGGTGCACCGGTCGGATGATGGTGCCGCGGACTGATTACGGTGCCTCGGACGGGCCCAGGAGGTTGCCGCGGTCGGATTATGTTGCACCGGTCGGATGACGGTGTGCACCAGTCGGAAGACGGTGCACCGGTCGGATGATGGTGCGGCGGACTGATTACGGTGCCTCGGACGGGCCCAGGAGGATGCCGCGGTCGGATTACGTTTCACCGGTCGGATGACGGAGCACCAGTCGGAAGACGCTGGTGCACCGGTCGGATGATGGTGCCGCGGACTGATTACGGTGCTGAAGACACGGAAAGAACAAGATCTAAACAAAGTGCTAAACTAGAGATGGAAAACATCTATTTAGACATGCAAGCATGCATAACAATAATACATCTTTGAACAAGATTTATTATAACATCATAGATCTATAAGATAACATTCATATAACAGAGAAAACAACTCCTAGGCATGCTGGTAACATCAAGATAACAACCTAAACAATTATTCAATAAATAACAATCAACACTCAATCATGGCAGAAAACAACTAGAACTTGTATTGCATGCCAAAAATAATATATAGCTCAAACAATCATACAAATCTAGGATATGATATATATAAGCATACAGAAGCTCATCTAAAAGGATTTAACTCAAAAAGCATTCTAGAAAAATAACTAAAATTCATTTTGTGGATCTCTAGTCATTTACCATTTTGCATGTCATTTTAAATAGGAAACTCAAGTGAATGTGAGGCCAAGTGCTCTAGTTAGGTATCAAAGAGATCTATCCAAAGCAATTATCCTCACACCTTTTGGATCCCTAGAACAAAAGTTATGCCATGTTTTCTGTTTCAGATAGGTTGGATTTGGAATTTTCTATAGGATTAACCAGAGGTGCAAATGTAGATCTACCACTTGCATGTGGTTTAGAAAACATGCATGTACCATAGGAATATTGGGTTTGGTCAGATTTGATGTTTAAGCATTTTATTTAGATTAAAACCATATAGGCATGTTTCTAGAATTTAGAAAATGTATAAAAACACAACAGAAAACACTCCACAGGCCAGATCTGGCCAGTGACTGGGTCGCGCTGCGCAGGACGGCCCAGTGCGCATTCATGAGCGAGCGAAGTGGTATACTGCCGCTGGATGCAGACCTTATGATCCAGAACAGATCGAGCGAGACTCAAAGGGAACTGCTGATCAACAGATGATCGGCTGTCGTTCGTCTTCCACCTCGCGACGTTGGCAGGCATGCCGGCGAGCCTAGCTACGGCGAGAAACTCAGGGGTCACCTTGGGCGTGAATAGGAGGGTGAAGATGCGATGGGGTGATGTAGGATATCGATGCAGGTGCTTGGCGGCATCAGAAATAGCAACAACACCCACAGGCTTGTGGGCGCCCAGAGACGAGTCCATCAGTGTCAAGCATGGCGGCGGCGTTGCTGCATGCAAACGAGGGCGACATGATGTCAGGCAGGACGGCCAGATCAAGGGCAAGCTCAAGGAGCGAAAATGGAGAGAAAAGAGAGAGGGAGAGAGAGAGAGAGAGAAGTAGAAAATCGGCTTTGGGTTCTTCTCCACGAGCAGAGGCAGAGAGAAAGATTTTATATGAGGGTGCGATGAGCTCGAACTCACGGGTCTCACCAGAGACAAAACAACGAGCTCGTGTGAGCAATGCATATGGCAACAACACATGGATCGCCTTGGTAAGCTTGGTGGCACCATGGAGCATTCGAACAAGGGCCAAAGCCGTGAGAAACGGGCACGGGTGCGTGGAGAGATCGCTCGGGTGGATGACAACCCGGGCCTACTTCCTCTCCTTTTGTCTCCATGTTGTTTCTCCTCTCTGGTGTGTTGTAGAATCAAGCAAGGGCAGGGATAGAGAGAGGGATGTGTGGTGATCACAACTGACAAGGTTGATCATCACAGATTCAAACATAAACCAAAATTTGAATCAGTTTGTTTTCTGCCAAAAAGTGTCAAAAGTTCAGAAAGTTCAGTTACCGACTTAGTGAAAATTCTAAGTCTTGTTTTCTGAGGAAAGTTTGGACTTGGTAAAAATACCAAATGAATTCCAATTAAATTTTTATTTATTTTTACAAATAAATAAACTGTTTCATAAACCCATTTTTTACAAATGAATTCCAATTAAATTTTTATCTATTTTTACAAAATATTATGGGCCATGAAAACAAGAGAGAAAATGGGCATGATGACTGTTTTCTCTGTTTCCTTTTTCCTATTTTATAAGCTAGGATAGAAAACAAGCATGAATATAAGATTAATGTCATTCCAAAAATTATTCTTTGGGCATGGTGTCTAAGTTCACATCCCAAAGATGGATGACAAGCAAGAATAACAATGGTTTGGGTTCTGTTCCAAAATAACTGGAAGGGTTCAAAAGAGAAGAAAATACTTAGAGAACATAGAAGAAAACTTAGTATTTTTCTTAGGGTTTTTCCATGAGATTAAAAATCATGGCTAAGAAAACTAAGTTGCAAGGTAACATAGATGATTTCAAATGACAAGGAATCAAAGTAAACAACATCCCATTCATTTTATATTGGGTTCAACATCAGGGTTTACATATGGATCATCATAATCCAGAAAACATCAGGATCAACATAAAAGTTTTTTGTTGGTCCTAATTTTTGAATCCCCCCTTACAACATGTGACTCCAAATGAGGATGTGACAGACCTCCCCCCTAAAAGAATCTCGTCCCTAGATTTGGGGGTCTATTCATAAAGGAAATCGGGAAACTCCTTTTTGATATAATCCTCGCGTTCCCAGGTAGCTTCTTCCTCAGAGTGATTGTGTAACACCTGGTGTGTTCCCCCTAAGTTAGAAAGTTGGTTGTTTTCCTTTTGCTTTGCATCACATGCATCATATGCATTGCACCATGTTTTCAAAACAACTCAAAAATTCAAACCAATTTAAACTTTCAAAACATGTCCAAAATTTCCAATTAAAGGTTGCAAACTAAACAACTCAAAATGTTTTCAATAATTTTGAGTTGAATCCATTAAAATGCTTGATAACAAAACAACCTTTAGAATGTTTGCCTTTTGTTAAATTAGGTTTTGCATCATGGCATATTAAGTTTTGCATTTGTTATCCTTTGTTTTCATTTGTTTTCCCTTGTTTTTCAATATGAATTTCAAACCAATTTTCAAATTCTTGTTCATACTTGCTCTGTTACAATTTTCAAATAAAAATATTCAAATAAAACAACTTTTGTTTCCATTAAAATAGAAAGTTCAAACTATCAAATTGTTCTTTTTAATATCAAATTCACTTAAATTCAATCAAATTACCAAACAGCAACTAATTTGAAAAACTTGAAAACAAAAGTTTGCACAATGTTGCTGTTATCATAAATAACCTATAACAATTTTTTCCTAATTTTTCTAATCCTAAAAACTATGCCTTTTCCTTCCTTTTCCTTTTTAGCAAAAAAAAAGAAACAAAACAAAAATAAAAAGGAAACGCAGGCCAGTGGGCAGCAGGCCCAGCCCACGGCCTGCTACCCCCCTGTCGCTTTCCCTAACCTTGGTACGGAGACACAGAGGGAGGGGGGCTCCCCCACCGGTAGGGAGCTCACCTGCTCCCTCCCCCCTATAACTAACCCCCTAGGCATGCCCTAGCTCCTCCCTTCCCTTCCTTCTTCCCCAGCCGCCGCCAATCCTCCTCCTCCCTCTCGGAAACCATCCTCCCTCCTGCTGTTCTCCTCTGTTTTTCTTCTGCAACCACCATGGCCGGCGCATGGTCGTGGGTGTAGCGGTGGCTGTGGTCGCCGACGGGACCCCGCGGGCACGGGAACGAGCTCCCCTCGCCGTCCTCTTCCTCCTCGTGTCCAGGGAGGGACACGAGCCGCGCTCGATCGCCACCACGCTGCCTCGACGTCGCCGCCGTCAACCACTGTCAGGCACCGAGCCCTTCCTCCTTTTCCCTCACGGTGAGCGCCACCCCTGTCCCCCTTCCTCCTCTCTTCTTCTCCTCCGTTTGCACATCGCACTCCCACCGCACGCTAGACACGCACGCACGGCGCCGCCAGTTCCTGGTCGCCGCCGTTGCTGTCCCGCCGCGCGCAGGCGTTCCTCTGTAGTGCATCGGCAAGGTTCAGTTTCGTCAGGCTAAATTCACTGACGGAAACACACCTCAAAAGGCCACGAACCCCCTGTCCATCACGTAAGCGCATCTAGTCCAGTGGTTCTGATGTAACGGTGGAGCCGTGAGGGCGTGGGTTCGATTCCCCCCTCGCGCACTTCTTTTTCGGGAATTAACCGCGGTGGCCAGGGCCCACTGGTCATTGACCGTGGAGGCCAGCACAGCTGCCACCCGCACCACGCCAGCGCCTGCGTGGCAGTGGCCCGCACGGCAGCCACTGTGGGTACACAAGCCCACGGTGCAAAAAGTTCTTGTACTTTAATAAAATTGCAGAAAATGCTAAAGCCTTGTAAAATGCATAACTTCCAAATGGTAAATCCAAATGCAACAATTTTAATATGTTTTCCACTCCAATTTTCATGCTCTACATGTCTAACACAATTGTTTCACATTTTGGACAAATAAAATTCAATATAATTTTGGCACTTTAATTAATTCATTCAATTTTGTGAAAATCATAACTAATTCGTTTTAAATTCCAATTTCAACAAATAATAATATGTGTTCCACTCAGAATGAACCCACCTTTCTGAATATCAACTTTGTTTTGCAATTTGGACAATTAAAATTAATGTCATTTAAAAATGCCTTAATTAATTAATTAAAAGTCCTAATTAATAACTTTCACATGCTTGCTCCAAATTGAAAACCCAAAACATGAAATCCATCCAAAATTAAATGCCACACTTGAATATCAATTTTGTTTTCTGTTTTGGATAAATAAAATTAATGCAATTACTTAATGCTTTAATTAAATCATTTAAATGGTGAAATTCATAACTTGCTCAATTAAAATCCAATTCCAACATGTAAAATATGTTTTCCATCCCATTTTTCATGAACTTTGCAAATATCAACTTTGTTTCCTGTTTTGAATAATTTAAATTGCTGAAAACAACTGTTTCTTAATTAATGCATTTAAAATTGTCAAATTAATAACTTTCTCATCTAAAATCCAAATTCAACAAATGAAATATGTATTCCATCTAAAATTTTGTGTTCTTTCCAAATATGAATTTTGTGATCTATTTTGAACATTTAAAATTGGTGAAAACAACAAATGCTTGTGTAACTGATTTAAGAAGCCAAATTTCCTAACTTAATAAATAAAATTCCAAACTTGGTAAACAACATATCAAACTGAAGCTATTGTTGTTTTCTTATTGTTTTCATCATCCATGCATCATTCTAATCAAGTTTCACATGATGGTTATTTGTAGATCATTTAATTCAACATTAATTCATGGGCTTTTCCATATGCAATCCAAATTGCATATGGGCCCATTTAGATATGTTTACCATGTCAACTAGTTTATCTTTGATGCATCCTTAAACTTGTCATGCATCCATATCTTGATCATGCTGGATCTTTTGCCGTAGAAGTAATTGTTGCATCCGGTGTTTGTTCTAGTTCGTTGCTTCTTCACGGGTAGGACGTTGAGATGATGTGAGCAACGACAAGTTCTGCGGATGTACCTCTACTTGCTGGACTCCAGGCAATTATACTCACTTGCTGCCTATGGCTGCCTTTCATCACTTGTTACCGATTCTTACCGTTGTTCTTATGCTAGCCTTATGATTTGATGCTTGTGTCCCGATCCTATTATATGTTCACCTTGCAACCATGATATAGCCTACCTTCCACTTCCTATTAACTGTTGTTTGTTTACCTTGTTGGCCCTCGTGTCGTAGTTGCCTGCTTAGTGTTGTTTGCGCTCAAGTCTTGTTGTCCGTCTTATCACCTGTTTAGTTTGATAGTTGGGTTTCAATTCAATCAACAACATGTCAATGTTTTGGGTAATAATAATTTGATGATAAGGCACCGGCAGGAGGCCCGGCGTGGTTTTGAGGCCTGCTAGTGTCGACCCTAATTAGGAAAAGGGTCTTGTCCATTGATCCATGATGAGCGCACTAACCGCATGTGGGAAGCGAGTATGGGCGCCCCCCGCAATTCTGATTCGATTCGCATCTCGTCCAAATCGCCTCATTTAGTTCGGGTTTTCCATTTGCCGCATGCATATGCTGGTGCGAACCCTTGGCACCAGGGTGGAACTTTTGTAGTCGGCATTTAGGGAGATACGTTCTTAGAGTGCTATGAGGGTCCCCTTTTCTTCGTGGGGCTCGATTAGCCGTGCGATCAATTGCACGGGGTTATTTGGGCTTGATGCGAAGAAGAGTTGGGTTGTGTTGAGTGGCCTGTTTGGTGGGTTTGCTCCCCGCCTGGCGGGTTATTCTTACGTGTACGGCCAAATTGGTGCCTCCCTGCAGGGTTAAATCTTCTCGAGAAGCCATGTTGTCCGCGGTTATGGATGACTTGGTGAAAGTGCTGGCTAACAAGTACTCAGACAACTTACACTTAACGATGATAACTTGACTAGTAATATAAATTACCTCCACCATAAAAATGAATAACACCTTAATCAACAGTGCGAGTTTCCTTGGGTTGCTTCCTTAGTAGGGGGTAACATTGGATGGGTATTGTTCGGTGAGTAGTTGTAGTTGGTTGTGTCGCGCTATCTTATCCCTTTCTTTTAGCCGGATGTTGTAGCGTGTTTCTGTAGTTAGTTAGTGCAGCCCGCTGCCGCTCCTTTGCAATAATCCCTTCCTTTCCGTTGTACCCAAAGTATTTGTATCTTGTGATGATTGGTTACGCTGGTATCTTGTGAGTATGGTTTGTCCACTTGCCAATACTTAACCGTACTGACCCACGAATCCCTTTCGTGGCTGCATCTTCCACATTGCAGTCAACAGGTTTGAAGTCTGACGACGTTAGCTTGGGAATCCCTCCGGCTTGGCCTGGGCAGGGATTGGACGCCATCGATTATCTTCAGGACTCTTAGTCCAATTTGTATCTTGTCCGTAGTCGGACACTATGTTGTTTCTTCCGCTGTCATTTGGATCTTTGTATTGTATCAGTTGTATCCTTGGCTCGTTTGAGTCTTCTTGTATATATCTTTTCTGTTGTTGTTGTGGATTATTCGTGAACTGATGTAATGTTATCACAAGTGGCAACCTGGAATCGGTTATTATGTGGATTTTGGCGGGAATGCTGAAATCTGCATAGTGCCCGATCTCGGGGCGTCACAAATGGTATCAGAGCTAGGTTTTCGATTCCCGATATTGTTTCGATACGAATGGTTATCGAAGCAACGGGTCCGCAAAGCCTGTAGGATAACCTCGCTAACGGTCGTTGTTTCTAGAGTGTCAAAAACTATTTCTGCTAAACTATTTTGGAAACATCTCAATAGGATTCTTGTTTTCTCCTTATCTCTATTCTATTTCCCCTCCCATCTTATTTGTTTTAGAGTCTCTTCCCTTATCTATCTATCAAAGCGTTAGGATTCTACATGGGTGGACGTTTTCTGAGCCTTTAACCTAATAGGTTCGATCATCGGAAGATTCCTGGTGGAAGAACATCGTCATCAACCCGAGCAAGAATCTCTTGTTAGTGGTGTCGAGGAGATCAGCTGGAAGCATGAAGAATCGATAGTCGAACTTCTTTCCCCTCCCGGGTTAGCAGGTGGATTGCGAGGGCGCAATCCCTTGTTAGTGGTGTCGTCTGTAACACCTGGGGTGTTCCCCCTAAGTTAGAAAGTTGGTTGTTTTCCTTTTGCTTTGCATCACATGCATCATATGCATTGCACCATGTTTTCAAAACAACTCAAAAATTCAAACCAATTTAAACTTTCAAAACATGTCCAAAATTTCCAATTAAAGGTTGCAAACTAAACAACTCAAAATGTTTTCAATAATTTTGAGTTGAATCCATTAAAATGCTTGATAACAAAACAACCTTTAAAATGTTTGCCTTTTGTTAAATTAGGTTTTGCATCATGGCATCTTAAGTTTTGCATTTGTTTTCCATTTGTTATCCTTTGTTTTCATTTGTTTTCCCTTGTTTTTCAATATGAATTTCAAACCAATTTTCAAATTCTTGTTCATACTTGCTCTGTTACAATTTTAAAATAAAAATATTCAAATAAAACATCTTTTGTTTCCATTAAAATAGAAAGTTCAAACTATCAAATTGTTCTTTTTAATAATTCATTTAATATCAAATTCACTTAAATTCAATCAAATTACCAAACATCAACTAATTTGAAAAACTTGAAAACAAAAGTTTGCACAATGTTGCTGTTATCATAAATAACCTATAACAATTTTTTCCTAATTTTTCTAACCCTAAAAACTATGCCTTTTCCTTCCTTTTCCTTTTCAGCAAAAAAAAAGAAGAAACAAAACAAAAATAAAAAGGAAACGCAGGCCAGTGGGCAGCAGGCCCAGCCCACGGCCTGCTACCCCCCATGTCGCTTTCCCTAACCTTGGTACGGAGACACAGAGGGAGGGGGGCTCCCCCACCGGCAGGGAGCTCACCTGCTCCCTCCCCCCGATAACTAACCCCCTAGGCGTGCCCTAGCTCCTCCCTTCCCTTCCTTCTTCCCCAGCCGCCGCCAATCCTCCTCCTCCCTCTCGGAAACCATCCTCCCTCCTGCTGTTCTCCTCTGTTTTTCTTCTGCAACCACCATGGCCGGCGCATGGTCGTGGGTGTAGCGGTGGCTGTGGTCGCCGACGGGACCCCGCGGGCACGGGAACGAGCTCCCCTCGCCGTCCTCTTCCTCCTCGTGTCCAGGGAGGGACACGAGCCGCGCTCGATCGCCACCACGCTGCCTCGACGTCGCCGCCGTCAACCACTGTCAGGCACCGAGCCCTTCCTCCTTTTCCCTCACGGTGAGCGCCACCCCTGTCCCCCTTCCTCCTCTCTTCTTCTCCTCCATTTGCACATCGCACGCCCACCGCACGCTAGACACGCATGCACGGCGCCGCCAGTTCCTGGTCGCCGCCGTTGCTGTCCCGCCGCGCGCAGGCGTTCCTCTGTAGTGCATCGGCAAGGTTCAGTTTCGTCAGGCTAAATTCACTGATGGAAACACACCTCAAAAGGCCACGAACCCCCTGTCCATCATGGAAGCGCATCTAGTCCAGTGGTTCTGATCCAAAAGTGGAGCCGTGAGGGCGCGGGTTCGATTCCCCCCTCGCGCACTTCTTTTTCGGGAATTAACCGCGGTGGCCAGGGCCCACTGGTCATTGACCGTGGAGGCCAGCACAGCTGCCACCCGCGCCACGCCAGCGCCTGCGTGGCAGTGGCCCGCACGGCAGCCACTGTGGGTACACAAGCCCACGGTGCAAAAAGTCCCTGTACTTTAATAAAATTGCAGAAAATGCTAAAACCTTGTAAAATGCATAACTTCCAAATGGTAAATCCAAATGCAACAATTTTAATATGTTTTCCACTCCAATTTTCATGCTCTACATGTCTAACACAATTGTTTCACATTTTGGACAAATAAAATTCAATATAATTTTGGCACTTTAATTAATTCATTCAATTTTGTGAAAATCATAACTAATTCATTTTAAATTCCAATTTCAACAAATAAAAATATGTGTTCCACTCAGAATGAACCCACCTTTATGAATATCAACTTTGTTTTGCAATTTGGACAATTAAAATTAATGTCATTTAAAAATGCCTTAATTAATTAATTAAAAGTCCTAATTAATAACTTTCACATGCTTGCTCCAAATTGAAAACCCAAAACATGAAATCCATCCAAAATTAAATGCCACACTTGAATATCAATTTTGTTTTCTGTTTTGGATAAATAAAATTAATGCAATTACTTAATGCTTTAATTAAATCATTTAAATGGTGAAATTCATAACTTGCTCAATTAAAATCCAATTCCAACATGTAAAATATGTTTTCCATCCCATTTTTCATGAACTTTGCAAATATCAACTTTGTTTCCTGTTTTGAATAATTTAAATTTCTGAAAACAACTGTTTCTTAATTAATGCATTTAAAATTGTCAAATTAATAACTTGCTCATCTAAAATCCAAATTCAACAAATGAAATATGTATTCCATCTAAAATTTTGTGTTCTTTCCAAATATGAATTTTGTGATCTATTTTGAACATTTAAAATTGGTGAAAACAACAAATGCTTGTGTAACTGATTTAAGAAGCCAAATTTCCTAACTTAATAAATAAAATTCCAAACTTGGTAAACAACATATCAAACTGAAGCTATTGTTGTTTTCTTATTGTTTTCATCATCCATGCATCATTCTAATCAACTTTCACATGATGGTTATTTGTAGATCATTTAATTCAACATTAATTCATGGGCTTTTCCAAATGCAATCCAAATTGCATATGGGCCCATTTAGATATGTTTACCATGTCAACTAGTTTATCTTTGATGCATCCTTAAACTTGTCATGCATCCATATCTTGATCATGCTGGATCTTTTGCCGTAGAAGTAATTGTTGCATCCGGTGTTTGTTCTAGTTCGTTGCTTCTTTACGGATAGGACGTTGAGATGATGTGAGCAACGATAAGTTCTGCGGATGTACCTCTACTTGCTGGACTCCAGGAAAGTATACTCACTTGCTGCCTATGTCTGCCTTTCATCACTTGTTACCGATTCTTACCGTTGTTCTTATGCTAGCCTTATGATTCGATGCTTGTGTCCCCATCCTATTATATGTTCACCTTGCAACCATGATATAGCCTACCTTCCACTTCCTATTAACTGTTGTTTGTTTACCTTGTTGGCCCTCGTGTCGTAGTTGCCTGCTTAGTGTTGTTTGCGCTCAAGTCTTGTTGTCCGTCTTATCACCTGTTTAGTTTGATAGTTGGGTTTCAATTCAATCAACAACATGTCAATGTTTTGGGTAATAATAATTTGATGATAAGGCACCGGCAGGAGGCCCCGCGTGGTTTTGAGGCCTGCTAGTGTCGACCCTAATTAGGAAAAGGGTCTTGTCCATTGATCCATGATGAGCGCACTAACCGCATGTGGGAAGCGAGTATGGGCGCCCCCCGCAATTCTGATTCGATTCGCATCTCGTCCAAATCGCCTCATTTAGTTCGGGTTTTCCATTTGCCGCATGCATATGCAGGTGAGAACCCTTGGCGCCAGGGTGCAACTTTTGTAGTCGGCATTTAGGGAGACACGTTCTTAGAGTGCTATGAGGGTCCCCTTTTCTTCGTGGGGCTCGATTAGCCGTGCGATCAATTGCACGGGGTTCTTTGGGCTTGATGCGAAGAAGAGTTGGGTTGTGTTGAGTGGCCTGTTTGGTGGGTTTGCTCCCCGCCTGGCGGGTTATTCTTACGTGTACGGCCAAATTGGTGCCTCCCTGCAGGGTTAAATCTTCTCGAGAAGCCGTGTTGTCCGCGGTTATGGATGACTTGGTGAAAGTGCTGGCTAACAAGTACTCAGACAACTTACACTTAACGATGATAACTTGACTAGTAATATAGATTACCTCCACCATAAAAATGAATAACACCTTAATCAACAGTGTGAGTTTCCTTGGGTTGCTTCCTTAGTAGGGGGTAACATTGGATGGGTATTGTTCGGTGAGTAGTTGTAGTTGGTTGTGTCGCGCTATCTTATCCCTTTATTTTAGCCGGATGTTGTAGCGTGTTTCTGTAGTTAGTTAGTGCAGCCCGCTGCCGCTCCTTTGCAATAATCCCTTCCTTTCCGTTGTACCCAAAGTATTTGTATCTTGTGATGCTTGGTTACGCTGGTATCTTGTGAGTATAGTTTATCCACTTGCCAGTACTTAACCGTACAGACCCACGAATCCCTTTCGTGGCTGCATATTCCACATTGCAGTCAACAGGTTTGAAGTCTGACGACGTTAGCTTGGGAATCCCTCCGGCTTGGCCTGGGCAGGGATTGGACGCCATCGATTATCTTCAGGACTCTTAGTCCAATTTGTATCTTGTCCGTAGTCGGACACTATGTTGTTTCTTCCGCTGTCATTTGGATCTTTGTATTGTATCAGTTGTATCCTTGGCTCGTTTGAGTCTTCTTGTATATATCTTTTCTGTTGTTGTTGTGGATTATTCGTGAACTGATGTAATGTTATCACAAGTGGCAACCTGGAATCGGTTATTATGTGGATTTTGGCGGGAATGCTGAAATCTGCATAGTGCCCGATCTCGGGGCGTCACAGATTGGTCCATTGAATTTTGAGGAATTTGATTGCACGCTTCCGGGTAACACGAACATTCTTCTCGAGAACACTGAGTGGCCTGTTGCGGTAGGTCAAATCATGATTTATGTCTATGGTGCGGTAATCAGTATCCTGATAAGAGACATTCTTCTCAGGTACTTGGAGAAATTTCTGGAGCAATGATACATGAAATTCGTCATGGAATTCTAAGAGATCGCCTGGCAACTCAAGCTGATAAGAGACTTCGCCACGATAGGCTCTGATCTTGAAAGGGGCAATATAGCAGGGTGCAAGTTTTCCCTTCACATGAAAGCGTTGCATCCCATTGAGAGGTGTGAGTCGAAGATACACAAAATCTCCAATACGGAAAGAGACTTCACGTCGCTTTGAGTCAACATAACTCTTTTGGCGAGATTGGGCGGCCTTGAGTCAGTCACGGATCAGTTGAACTTGTTCTTCGGCAGCACGCAAGGTGTCCACACCAAAGATCTGACTGTCACCAGACTCGGACCAATTCATATGTGTACGTCACTTGCGTACATCCAAGGATTCAAAAGGTTCCATTTGCAAACTAGCTTGATAGCTATTGTTATAAGAAAACTCAGCAAATGGTAGACAATCCTCCCACTTGGCACCATAGGACAAAACACAAGCTCAGAGCATGTCTTCCAGAATTTGATTAACACATTCAGTTTGTCCTCCAGTTTGTGGGTGATAAGCGGTGCTGAAGGACAACTTGGTTCCAAGGGCTTCATGCAATTTCTTCCAGAATCGAGATGTGAACTGAGTTCCTCGATCAGAAACAATTCTTTCTGAAACTCCATGCAAACTGACAATCCAAGAGATGTACAGATCAACAAGTTGGTCTCCACGACGAGCAGTCCGGACAAGGATAAAGTGAGCAACTTTAGTGAGTCTGTCCACAACAACCCATATAACATCATGTCCTTGGTTAGACCTTGGAAGTCCAGTGATAAAGTCCATTCCAACTTCATCTCATTTCCACTTAGGTACTTGGAGTGGTTGCAATAATCCATCTGGACGGTGATGTTCCGCCTTCACACACTGACATATATCACACTTGGCTACAAACAAAGCGATCTCTCGCTTCATTCCATGCCATCAGAATGTTTTCCTTTAGGTCTTGATACATTTTGGTTCCTCCAGGATGAATAGAATATGGAGTATCATGAGCCTCAGACAGAATAAGCTGCTTGAGCTCAGATTCGGAAGGAACACAAATACGGCCTTCATACCAGAGTACTCCTTCTAAATAAATGGAGAAACTAGGCAGTTTCTCTTGCTTCATGCGGTTCTTGATCCCTTCTATACTCTTCTGGCCTTTCTGGGCTTGTTTCACTTGATCAAAAAGAGTAGGCTTGACTTCAATTGAGCTCAACATGCCATAGCTAACCACTTAAATTCTGAGTTGAGCAAGCTCTTTCCACAATTCAGGTTGCCTAACCTTGATCATGGCATGCATTAGCCTTTCCCTGGTAATAGGGGATACTCATACGATAATATTTGATGAGTTAAATCTACCTGCATTGCCTCATATTGAGTTCACGCTGAGAGAAGATATACTTCAAACTCTTGTGGTCGGTGTAGATCTCACACCGCTTTCCCATCGGAAAGTGTCGCCACACTTTGAGAGCATGGATAAAAGCAGCAAGTTCAAGGTCATGGGTAGGATAGTTCTGCTCATGGGGCTTCAACTGACGAGAGATATAAGAAATAACCTTCCCGTCTTTCATCAGAACATTTCCAATCTTAGAAGCATCACAATAGACATCAAAACTTTTAGTGACGCCCGACATTGTGAGAACCGGAGCGGACACCAGTCGTTTCTTAAGCTCTTGGAAACTTTCTTCATGTTTCTGAGTCCACTCAAACTTCTTGTCCTTCTTGAGCAATTGAGTGAGCGGTCTGGCGATGCTTGAGAATCCCTGGACAAATTTGCGGTAATAACCAGCCAAGCCAAGAAATGATCTGACTTCAGTTGGGTTGGTTGGAGCATTACGCTTCTAGACTGATTGTATCAAGGCAGGATCAACGGATATTCCACCTTCATATACCACATGTCCAAGAAAACCAACTTCCCCAAGCCAAAGCTGGGACTTGCTGAACTTAGCATACAACTGATGCTTACGAAGTGTTTCGAGTACCATTCTCAGATGTTCTTCGTGTTCTTTTTCATTCTTGGAATAAATAAGAATGTCGTGAATGAAGACCACAGACAAACTTATCAAGATAATCCATGAAAAACCTTATTCATGAGATTCATGAAGTAAACTGGAGCATTTGTTTGGCCAAATGACATTCCAATCCGTAACGCATGGTGAATGCCGTCTTCGGAATATCAGACTCTTGCACCTTCAATTCATGATATCCGGTGCGAAGGTCGATCTTCGAGAAGACTCGGGCTCCATTGACCTGGTCGAAGATATTTCAATCTTTGGAAACGGGTATTTGTTCTTGATGGTAACATCATTCAACTTCGGTAATCCACACACAAACGAGTGGTAGCGTCCCATTTGTCCACAAAGATAACAGGTGATCCCCAAGGTGAAGCACTTGGACGAATCAGTCCCTTCTTGAGCATACCATCGATTTGTTTCTTCAACTCCTCAAGTTCCTCCGGATTCATCCGGTAAGGTTTTTGAGCTATCGGTCTTATTCCAGGAACTAGCTTAATAACAAGCTCTATATCCCAATCAGGGGGCATACCGGGTAGTTCCTCAGGAAAGACATCCGGGTATTCACATAACAAAGGAATTTCTTCAAGTGATGGGTTGGCTATACTTTTGTGGCAATGAACCTTATAGGTAGGCTTGGTAGCCTTGTACATAACCTCCTATCCATCACTACTAGTCAAGGATATAGATTTGGTGGCGCAGTCAATGACTCCCTTATACTTGGTCATCCAATTCATACCAAGTACAATTTCAATCACATGTGCTCCTAGTACTACTAGATCAGCATGCAAATTTTCCATTAATGTCAATTGCCACATTATTGCAAGAATGGGTGGTTTTGGTTGTTTCTCCAGGTATTTGTACTAGCATGGAATTGGCCATACGACTGATCTCCAAACCATTCTTCTTAACACAAGGCTTAGTGACAAATGAATGTGATGCACCAGAATCAAACAGAAATGGGACTGGCACTGAGTTGATAGGGAACGTACCAATCACCATGTCTAGTGCCTCCTGGGCTTCTTCAGCAGTAATGTTGTGTAGATGACCCTTCACAGTATTAACAGGATTCTTCTGAGAAGGTCCATGAGTCATCTTAGCAGCATTAGGGCGAACATGAGCAGGATTCTTGCTAGGACATTCACGAGAAAAGTGCCCTCCCTTTCCACATGAGAAACAAGTTCCAGCGGTAGGAGCAGAACGAGTGAAAGTATTTCCAGCATTTCCACCTCCAGTACGTGGTGCATAAGAAGCATTGCCAGGATTCTGAGGCTTTGGAGCAAATGGAAAGTTGGGACGAGGCACAAAACCAAGTGCTCTAGGGCATGGGGGCCTTGCAGGTGGAGCACTGCGAGCCCTAGGCGCACTAGGTCCTCCTTGGTGCATCATCTTCCTCTTGCGGTTACCAAAAGCAGTCTGGCGCTTGTGCTCCGTCATAATGGCAGCATTGGCAAGCGACTCGAGGTCTTGGAATGGTATCACCACAAGAGTACACTACAGCTCATCGTTGATACGTCCATTTTGCATCACTGTTTTATACTGTTATTTTCTATATTCATCGATATATTTCATGTTATGATGCATCACTTATGTTAGTTTATCCTATTTTGCATTTTCATAATTTTTGGAGAATAAACACCGGGAACAGAAATCTGATGGAAAAAGCACCATCGAGATACCCTATTTCATAAGTTCAGAAGAAGAGGAGGGACACCGGATATGTCTTAGAAGTTCAGAGGAGGAGGCTAGCCAGAAGGGGAGCCAGAGGGGGGGTCACCAGGTGCCCACACCATGTGGTGGCGCCCCCCCTTGGCCACGCCGCCAGGTGGTGTGGCCACCCTGGCCCACCTCTGGTCGATCCCTTTCGCGTACTTGATCCCCAGGGAACCCTAAGCCCCATACCATCATCGAAGAATTATTTCGATGATGCCTCGGGGCGGAAAACACCAGAGAGAGAAAAGCTCTCCGGAAGGGAGAAATCTGCCGGGGAAATTCTTCTCCGGAGAGGGGAAATCATCGCCATCGTCACGGTCATCGCTTCGGGCATCATAAAGATCGGCATCGTCATCATCATCACCACTAGCACCATCACCCTCAATGTCCATCTTCATCCCGCTGTAACAATTAGGGGTCTTTATCATTGTTCTTCATTAGATCTCTCTCCCGGTGTGGATTACTTGTTAGTAGTTGATGCTTGTGAGATTTATCGGTGTTAGCACTTTATGACCAGATTGTTATTATCCATTATATCACCTCTGATTATGATCCATATGATGTCTTGTGAGTAGTTCATTTTGTTCTTGAGGACATGGGAGAAGTCATGATGTTAGTAGTGAAGTTATGTTGAAGTAATATCTCGTGGTTCCGTATTTAAGTTGTGGTGCTATTCTTCTAGTGGTGTCATGTGAACGTCGACTACATGATACTTCATCTTTATGGTCCTAGGAGGGTGCATTGTGTATTTGGCCACTAATTGTGGGGTTACCGGAGTGACATAAACCTAAACCCCCATTAGGAAACCAATGCACGAGGGAGTGTAGAATCCCAGAGTTTTAAGGTTGTGGTTAGATTTATCTTAATTAATTTCTTGTATTTGCGGATGCTTACGAGGGGTATAATCACAAGTATGTATTAGTCCTACTTGGGCGGTACATAAGCATAGGTTCACCCACACAACACTTCACGAACCAATGGAAATTAATCAACCGTAACGAAGCGAAAGCACTTGACGAAATTCCCATGTGTCCTCGAGAACGTTTCGTAGTCATAAGTAATACAACCGGCTTGTCCTTTGCTCTCAAAAGGATTGGGCCACTCGCTGGAATATTATTTACTGCACTTTATTTACTTGCACTTTATTTATCTGCTATAAAAAACCCTCAAAAACCCGTTTGCTAGTGTTTATCGTGAATCATCTATCCATCCTGTTTGTCAACACCTTCTGCTCCTCGTTTGGTTCGACACTCTTATTTATCGAAAGTACTACGATACACCCCCTATACTCTCAAAAGGATTGGGCCAAACGGATAATGGAAGCAAATGGAAAGGAAGAAACACAGAACATATCTCCTACACAAAGGAGGAGTGGGAAAAGATTAAGTCGGAGAACTGTGTCCACCATTCGCAATTTGGGAAACCCACCCATACTAACGCACAATGCCGGTTTAATAAGCATATGAAAGGCAGTGCAGGATCCGGGAACAAGGGGAAAAACTCCAAGAGGAAATTCTCCAAGCAAAAGCCAGAAGCTGAAAAAGAAGACAGTGAATCGGACACTGACGAAAAAAAACCAAGAACAGCAGTGAAAAGGCGAACCAAAGTTCCCGAGAGTCGATGGAGAATGCAATTTAACTTTCCTCGCAACTCCCTCAGCAAAGGTGGCAAAGAGGACATTTCGAGAAATAAACGCGGTTGTTCCACCAACCCCCAAATTCTTGAAGTACTTGAATACACCAATTACCTGGGATCAGTCTGATCATCCCGGAAATGTCCCAGAACCCGGCACACAAGCTCTAATTGTAAGCCCTATTGTTCAAAACACTAGGCTAAAAAGAGTGCTATGGATGGAGGATCCAACATTAACATAATGTACCTGGATACACTGAAGCATCTGCGAATCTCCGAGACCCAGCTCAATCATAGCAACATACGTTTCCACGGCATCGTTCCTGGCAGACAAGCACAATCCCTAGGAGAAATTTCCCTAGACGTAACCTTTGGAGAAAAAGAGCACTTACGGCAGGAAAAAAATCTCTTTCGAGGTCATGCCGTTTGAGAGAGTATACCACGCAATTCTCAGACGTCCAGCTTTCGCCAAATTCATGCCAAGATCATGTTATATTTATAACAAGATGAAGATGCTAGGGCCAAAAGGAGGAGTAATCACCATATCAGGAGACTTCAAATTGGCAAACGAGCTTGAAAAAGGAAACGCCCTTTGCGCAGAAAAAGTGATAGCAAAGGAGGAACTGAAAGAGCTGGCAAAAGAAGTATCGCCGACAGAAATGCCGGCAGGAAAAGAAAGCCGGAAGCCCGCAGATAGCTTCAAAACTTCCGAGAATACAAGGCAGGTTATCCTAGACCCCAAAGATCCGACAAAAATTTTCGTAGTGGGGACTAGGATGACTGACAAATAGGAAAGCGAGCTCATCAAGTTCCTCCGTAAGAACTGGGATATTTTTTTCTGGTGTCCTGCGGACATGCCAGGTGTACCCAGGGAGCTTGTTGAGCATCAACTCAAGGTGATTCCAGGATCTAAACCCGTCAAACAAGGTCCCCGTCGATTTGACGGAAGAAGATGGAAGGCTATTGGCAAGGAAATCATTCGGCTATTAGCAGCTGATTTTATCCGAGAAGTTATACATACTGAATGGTCTGCGAACCCAGTATTAGTCCCGAAGAAAGATAGTACTATTCTTAGGATGTGTAGAGATTTCACCGGCCTGAACAAGTTGTGTCCAAAAGATAGGTTCGCATTACCACAAATCGATCAAATAATAGATGCCACTACTGGCTCTGATCTTTTATGCTTTTTGGATGATTATTCTGGGTACCATCAAATACGTATGAGGGAAGAGGATCAAATCAAAACTTCCTTCATAACCCCGTATGGAACATACTATTACATAACCATGCCCTTTGGCCTGAAGAACGCAGGTGCAACTTACCAGCATTGCATGCAACGATGTTCGCATAGTCAGATTGGCAAAAATGTTCACATTTACATGGACGACATTGCCGTCGTTTCCAAGGAAAAAGACACACTCCTTGAAGATTTGCGAGAAACCTTCGAAAATTTGCGCACTTACAAAATGAAGTTGAATCCATTAAATTGCGTATTCGGGGTTCCCTCAGGAAAACTTCTGGGTTTTATTGTTTCTCACAGAGGAATAGAAGTAAACCCGGAAAAGATCAAGGCAATCTTAAACATCACAAGGCCTACGTGCTTAAAAGATGTACAAAGCTTGACGGGTTCTGCAGCCGCCATCAGCAGGTTCATAAGCCGGCTAGGAGACAAAGCTTTGCCATTATACAAATTGTTGAAGAAATCCGACAAATTTGAGTGGACAGAAGAGGCGGACAAAGCATTAACCCAGCTAAAAGAAACCTTGATGAAAGCTCCGATTTTGGCATCACCAAAAGACGAAGAACCCATGTTACTGTATCTCACAGCAACAAACAGGGTTATTAGCGTTGTGATAGTTGTGGAAAGGCGGAAAGAAGAGCAAAGCATACCAGATCAGTATCCGGTATATTATATAAGCGAAGTTTTTTCTCATTCCAAACAAAGGTACCCACACTATCAAAAGCCGGCATATGGCGTGTTTTTCGCATCTCGAAAACTCCGCCATTATTTCCAAGGACATTCCATAACAGTGGTATGTAAAGCACCACTAGGGGATATAATTAACAATGCGGACGCAACAGGCCGAGTAGCCAAATGGGGCATAGAGCTGGCTGCGTTCGACATTAAGTATCAACCCCGGACGACAATTAAATCCCAGGCGTTGGCAGATTTCGTCGCTGATTGGACAGAAGCAATGGAAAACACACCAATGCCGGTGTCGGAATACTGGGTTATGCACTTTGATGGATCCAAGATGAAGGAAGGCGCTGGAGCTGGTGTAGTGCTAAAATCCCCAAAGGGAGATACTATGGAGTATGTATTACAAATACACTTCAACGCCAGCAATAATGTGGCAGAATACGAAGTTTGGCTTCATGGCTTGCACATTGCAAAAGAAATAGGTGTCAAACGCATATTATGCTATGGCCACTCAGATTTAGTACAGCATCAGCTCAACCAAACATGGGACGCCAAAAGCCCCATCATGGCCTAATATCGGAGAACGGTGGACGAGTTTGCTATTTGCTTCCTGGGATTTGAAGTACTTCACGTCAAAAGGGAAGAAAATTGGAACACAGATGCATTAGCCCGCATGGGCTCGGAAAGAGTAAAAACCCTACCACCAGGTGTGTTTGTCCAATATTTGCATAAACCATCGATAAAAGGTGGAGATGTTGATTATCCTCTTGTGTCCGATTCAATTGAAGTCTTTCTCGTTAACCCGGATTGGATAATTCCATATTTAAACTTCTTAGTAGATCAGAAGTACCCGGATGGAGCAGACGAGGTCTTGCAAAGACAAATAAAACGTCGATGCAAAGGATACACGGTAATCAATGGTTGCCTGTATAAATACAACACTACCGGAATCTTTCAGCGATGTATTTCTCCAGAAGAAGGAAGAGAAATACTGCAAGAAATCCATGCAGGGATTGCGGACATCATGCTCAATCAAAAAGCATAGTTAAGAAAGCATTTCGTGCAGAATTTTTCTGGCTAACAGCCAAGATAGATGCCAAACACATTGTAAACACATGTGCCGGATGTCAGTATTACGCCAAGCAGACGAATATGCCATCCCAAGCACTCAAAACTATCCCTATCACATGGCCATTTGCGGTCTGGGGGCTAGATATGATGGGACCATTCGAAACTACAAGAGGCGGACTCACACATCTACTCGTTGCGGTAGATAAGTATACCAAGTGGGTGGACGCAAAACCCATCAAAAAACTTGACGGTGTGACCGGCAGAAACTTCATCATTGACGTAGTCATGAGATATGGCGTTCCACACAGTATAATCACCGACAACGGGACAAATTTCTCTATTGGAGAGTTTGCAAAATATTGCCGACAAACGGGAATACGCCTAGACCTTGCATCGGTGGCTCACCCACAATCCAATGGGCAGGTTGAAAGAATGAATAGCTCAATCCTGCAAGGAATACGCCCAAGACTCGAATCTCCTCTTCATAGAGCAGCTGGAGCATGGGTAGAAGAATTACCTTCCATGCTTTGGAGTATTCGAACGATGCCAAATAGATCAACAGGGAAGACCCAATTTTTCTTAGTTTATGGCGCAGAAGCAATGCTTCCAACGGACATGCTCCATGATAGCCCAAGAGTGCAGGCTTACGATGACCCGGATGCCGAATGTGCTCGACAGGATGTCGTCGATCTTTTAGAAGAAGAACGAGACCTTGTGCTTCAAAGATCCGCCATTTATCAGCAAGGATTGAGACGCTACCATAGTCGGAAAATCAGGCATCGATCTTTCAAAGAAGATATTCGAGACATGGAAGATGATCCCAAGCGTCCGAATTGCAAAAGAAAGAGAAAGATAGATGTTGAGCTAGGAGAGACAAAAAGGCCCTGGAGCATCCAGCAGTTATGTCCCTTCTACACTTAGTTCAATTTCTATGTAAACATCTTTGAGATCATGAAATAAAGTTGTCGGAATTCATGCATTACTATTTTATCTGTTTTGATACAAAGCATAAGTCCGCCTTATCTATTTCCCAATGATCTTTCAAAATACTCAATGTTAACCCGAATTGTGCCTGCGTGCTCGGAGTCAAAAAAAAACTGAATGATTTTCAGCCTAAGGAGGCTTAAGGAAACCCAGATTGTGCCTGCGTGCCTGAGTTTCATACAAAATTCCTTACTTTTTCTCTAAGTATTATCTGATTGTTTTTATGTTGGGTCACTGGAGCTAGTAAGTAAAAATGCTTTTAGTATGATCCATGTTTCCGAGTTTCGACTGATTGGTTGTACCCAGTCACTTGGCATGAAGATTAAGTACTATCGAGCCATTTCAAACACTAAGGACAGTTAAGGCATACAAACCAGAGAACTTAGAAGATAAAGGAATAAAAACCCGGAAAACTTGCAAAGACTTAAATATTTAACTGCAAAAGCGGAGTACAAAAGAATAGAAAGAATTATAATAAGTTTTACATTGTAAGAACAATAATGATTCTATTTTTCCCATCTCCTACTCAGGATCAGGCAGCTTCTTCAGGCATCCGACTCTTCCTCGCTGCTGGATTCCTCGGGAGTTGCCGGAATTGCTTCTTCGGGGTAGAAGGTGGAGATGTTCACCATGTTGGCAATCTTGGTGGCGTGACCTATGGTTTCATCAAAGATGTTGGCCCGTTGAGCTTCCGTGTATCCCTGAGGAATGTCGGACGCCACACGCCAAGATTTGGCAGTAGGGTAGTGCATGCGCATGAGGCCAAGGGCCATGCGTGTACCATCGCGAGCCGCAGAACGGAGAAGGGACTCCTTGCGATTCGCCACCTCCACGATAGCTTCCGAAAGTTTTCAACTTCCGAGAACTCCCCAGATTTGGCGGGAAGATACTTATTAACATTCCCGCAGCTATGATCGCGGTGAAGACCTTCCCGACAACCCGGATTCTTTCAATCCGGGTAAGCTGGGAGCTACCTCCTGTTTCAATCAACACACAAGTATTAGAAAAAACAGGAGAAGAGGAAACAAGGAAAATCCGGTAAAAGGCAAAGTAACTTACCGAGAATCCGGGGTGTCTTCCTCCAGGCGCTGGTTCAAGGTATTCTCCAGATCCCGGATGGTGTCCTTATCTTTCTCGGCCTGGCTGGAGGCCTTAGACTCGGAAATGCCAACAGCTAGTTGGCTGGCCTCCAGGTCCTTCTGGAGCTTCACAGTCAGCTTGTGAAGATCCAGGTTCTCGCGGCGGAGGTTTTCGGCGTTACCGGCATCTTCAGCAATTTGTTTGGCTTTCGCCAAAGAAGCTGAAAAGCGAGTAAAGGAAGAGTTAAAAACTCGGAAAACTACTTAGAAAAATTCACAACTGAAAGCAGAGAAATATTTTACCTGCTGATTCGCTCAGCTGTTGCTGAGTGGATGCCAGTTCTGCCTCATTATCCTCAAGAATGGAAAGAAGGGTTTTCACCTCCTTGTTCTTGATGGTAAGTTTGTTGAAAACTTCCGAGTTGATGTTCTCAGCAGTTTGCTGAAACACGGAAAAGAGACAAATAATGCTTAAGTTAAAAACAAGCATAACAATGAAAAAAACATTAAGACAAAAGTATGCATTTGACTTATTTCTTGGGGGCTAGAGATATTACCTGGCTCATCCGCTGCAGACCCGACAAGTTTTCGTTGAACTCTTTTGCATACTCTACAAAAAGAGTCCCGACGTGACTGAGGCCATCCTGGATGACCTTGAAATCCTTATCGAAAGTCGGAATGGGCTCCTCCTCGGCTGTATGAGAAGGATCACCCATTTCCGGGACTGCCTTTTCCCTCGTGTCTGTTTCCGGCACAATAGGTTGGCTGGTCTGCTGGGTTTCTTCGTCCCTGGTGACAGTGTTTCCTTCTGCGGCTGTGACCGGAGTGTCTGGGGCAGTAGCAGGAGAAGGATGTGGCCCTCTTTTAGCCACAAACTTGATTTTCTTCCGGCCTTTTGGCTTCAACGTTGTCGGAGCCAGGCTAGAAATATAAAATCCGAGATGTTAGAATTCCAAGAAAATAATAAGAAGTCCTGCCACAAAAAACCGAGAAAAAAGTAACCCGGATGATTTATCTGGAAGTAGCGACGGGAAGCCCGTCAAGGTCGATTATCTCCTGGGTAGCGGAAGGCTTCTTGCGTTTCCGTCCGCCTGCAAAGTTGGCACGCATTGCGTCCAACTCGGCATCGGTCGCAAAATCTGCCCCAGGAAGATCGACAATATGTCAAAAAAGACAAAGTCCGGATTAAGACAATTATCCGAGAAAAAAGAAACGCAAAGCCAAAGCCCAGAATGTAAAAGATGTACCTTTGGAGCCGGGTTTGTCGCCGTGTACATCGGCCGGCTTTCCTCGTATTGGTCGCGTGCTGTGACCAACTGGTTTACGCGTTACCTCAAATCCTTGGCCGTCAAAGATTTGTTCGTTGTCCGCATGGCGTCCTCGGTTCCCGAGTACTCGCACATAAATCGACGACCATAATGAGTCAGAGGCTGAATTCGCCTTTCTAACCAGGATAGGACTGTATCTGTGCCGGTGAATGGTGGATCGGAGGAGACGAGTTTGGCGATGCGCCGTTTAATCCTAAGCAAATCCGGCGACAGAGTCTGAACTGCCTCCACTGCCCAGTTATCCCGGGGAGTGGCAGCACAGTTGGTGAAAGGTGGAAACGGGGGTTGGTGAAAGGTGGAATTCCCGTTTCCTTTTCAGGTTTATGTGAAGCGCATTTAGGTCCTAAAACCCTCATGCTTTGCCGACGTCTACCATTTTATCACGCAGTCGATCGGTGGGAAAAGCTATGAGGCTAGTCTGAATTTTATCAGGAAATGTTCCGTCGAAAGGAGCTTTCATCGCAACCAGATGATTGCTGTATAAAACGACAACCTACTAGCAGATGTGAAAGTTTGTGGCTAGACGACAAGACAAGGAAGAGCTAGAGCTAGGGATCGGCAGGATTCGAGCCTGCTGTTGGGTTCATCATTAATTTAAAGCTGAGATCTACTGGAGTACATAATTAATGGATGTTTGTCTTGATCGTCTTGACCATCGAACTGTCATCACAGCCATGCATGTGAGAAAGAAGATCAGATTTTGCAAGATCCGAGGGGATTGCTTACCCGCGGAGAAGTGAATCACGTGTCGCGCGTCATTAGGGCGCCGACACGATTTTCTTACTTCTTCTACTTGCCTGAATTGATGATCTTACTGCTTGTGGCGTCGCCTTCGGTGAACTGACCCAGCATGGAGAAGTTTGCCGTTCTTTGTTTGTCACCATTTAAATGCAACAACCACGTGACTCCGCGTGTTGTCTCGGCGTGTTTATTTTGCATGGCTTCCGCTGCACGTGCGTGTGTATCTATCCGTCCTGCTGCTGCTGGGTGCGGAAAATTTTTTACATACGAAGCCGGTTTCCATTACCAGGGAAGATAACAGAATACACTAGTAGAAACAGAGCCAAAGAATTTTACCTTTAGGACCAGTTCAATCACGAACCGGTACTAAAGGTAGAATTAGTACCAGTTTCATAGCACAGGGTGTCGTAAAACTTCATTACCGGTTCGTTCGCAGTGTTTAGCACCGGTTCGTGGCACGAACCGGTACTAAAGGTTTTCGCGCTAAATTTGCTGCGGATGTGGGGCCGGTGCTGCACCTTTAGTACCGGTTCGTATCAGGAACCGGTTCTAGAGGGTTTCCAGTCTATATCTCAACAAGAGCACACCCGAGAGCTCTCCAATTTTTCATTCTAACACATTTCCAAAAAAAATCTCTCCTCTCACACTCCACCAAATCTTCATTTTTCTCCACCATTTTGTTAAGATTGAAAGTAACCATCTATACAAGGGTTAGCAACATTATCCTTTCTTCCGGCATTCCTAATTTAGCTCATTTCTTATAGTTTAACTCCTTTCAATTTTTTAGTGCTAGCAAGGTGTTTGATGAAATGTCTAAGTTAGGGATTTCATTTGTTTTATACGCAATTTGAGCTTAAATTAAAATATGTTTTGTTGGTTTTAGTATCTTCCCCGTCCTCACCGCCATCGATCGCCAGCATCGTCCCTAGCCGGCATCACCTCGGTGAGACTACTTGTTTTATGTTTTATAGAAAAACTTAGTTATATGTGATATATGCATGTATATAACTTTATAATTTTCTTACCTGTATGACTGTAATTTTCATGTATAGTGCCATGGTTTTGATATCCGTCTCCGTCGGCCCTCGTCCGGTCTATGATTCGGATGTGGTATACTTTTATAACTATTTGTTTCATTTTGTTTTATGACAATTATGCCGACCAATTTGACATAGATATTTTATCTAGGAGGTAGTTGAACCAGAAATTCCAACCGACCCTCTGGTGGAGATGCTAAATTTATTTGAGAAAGAAAATAATGATTTGAAAGAAAAATTGAAAAGAAGTGAAGATCTTCGTCTGCAATGCCTAGAAGAGAAGATGAAATTGGACTTGAAGTTTGCCGACATCGTCGATGATCACCTGATCAAGATAGATGCAATGCGCTTGAAGATTAAAAAGATTAGAAAATATGCCATTAATCAAGAGGCTTGGTATCATTATGTTGTAGGTTCAGTAGTTATTTTAGTTGCGATTTTCATCGTATTTTTCGTTGGTTTTAAATTGTTTAGATAGTTGTATGTTAGTTTGAGTGTATGTTTTATGAGAACTATGTATTACATTTGGTCAGTACTCCACCTTACTTTTAATCTGATGGACATGTATATTAATTAATTTGGTCACTCATCTATGATGTAGTAGTGTAATGAATGATTCTTAATATACTTATATAATGCAGATGAACCGACAATGGATGTACGGTGACCGACGTTCTCCCGAGTTTCTTAATGGCATGCATAATTTTCTTCACGTGGCTGAGGCGAGCAAGCGGTCGAATGGTTTCATGTGATGTCCATGTAGTGCATGTAAGAATATGAAGGATCACTCTAACTCAAGAACTATTCACTTCCACCTGTTTGATAACGGTTTCATGTCCAACTATAATTGTTGGATGAAGCACGGAGAAAGAGGGGTTATAATGGAAGACAACGAAGAAGAAGAGGATAATGAAAACCATGCTATGTACATTGAACACGGTGATATGACAATGGGGGGAGACGAAGATGAAGAAGAGCTCATTTTTTTATGAGCCCGATGACGATTTAGGTCGGGCCATTCGTGATGCGAAGATTAACTGCGGAAGTAAAAACGAGAAGTTGAAGTTGGAGAGAATGTTAGAGGATCATAAAAAATTGTTGTACCCAAATTTTGAAGATGGCCAGAAAAAGCTGGGTACCACACTGGAATTGCTGCAATGGAAGGAAGAGAGTGGTCTAGCTGACAAGAATTTTGAGAAGTTGTTGAAAATAATAAAGAAGATGCTTCCGGTGAGAACGTATTGCCCTCTAGTACGTACGAAGCATATTTAAACGTGCATTAAAATGCGCGAGGGATATGTTGATGTCTACGACTCAATGACCGGAAGGTGATAAAGCAATTTTTTGTCGGGCAACGTATCGGAAACGTTCATCAAGGAAGATCCGGAAGGTGGATGGCCGGAGAAGCTGATATGGAAAGGGAAAGTAAGTACTACTACCTAGGTCAACACACACTGTTATCATACTTGGTTATTGTTTGATTGAATTATATTGTTGCACAACAATGCGATCAACAACCAAGTGGGAGTAATCTATGTGCTTACTATGTTTGTGAGAACATTCACAAGATTGTCTCCAAGAGAATAAATAATAATAGAAATAAGGAGGTATGTAAACTATATTTACAAATTTATTTGGTTACCATCAGTTCTGCTGAGTTTCAGTAGTTGTGTTATTATGATTTGATAGTTTAAGTATGTATTCATTTATATCTCTCTCATTCTTTTACAGTTGGCAAGAAAGCAGGAGAAGCTCCCCATCGAGTGCTGTTTCCAAGCAATTTGCAAGGAAATGGCGGGATTTTTCCTCCAAGAAGTCATAGCTCCTTTCGGAGAGTATCACCATGCATCATAGTGTGTATGCATGCCTCAATGTAATAGTGAGCTAGCTACATGTGATATATAGTATGCCTCGGAGAGTACCACTACTTAATTTGCGATCTCATGTAATTAATTGCATGTGTTATATGTATGCACCAAGTTTATATATAGGCATCAACTTGCATTCCTGACGCATCGACACGATCCTCGTACGATATTTTATATATACCCAAACACGTTCCTGGCGCATCGACGCGATCCTCGTACGATGAAAAGGTCCGATACGGCCCCTTCTAAACCCTAAACCTCTCCTCTCCTAAACCCTAAACCCCTCCTAAACCCTAAACCCTAGCTAAACCCTAAACCCCTCCCAACCCTTTGGTACTGGTTCGTGTTATGAACCGGTACCAAATGTCTCCAGCCCCTCGGGCTCCCCTGAGGCCACGTGGAGGCCCCTTCATTACCGGTTTGTAATGGAACCGGTACTAAAGGTTGGACTACCTTTAGTGTCGATTAATTAGTATCGGTTATCCAACCGGTACTAGAAGCCTTCTGGAACCGGTACTGATAGCCTGTTTTCCACTAGTGATAGAGTTTTCTTACAAACTCAAAAAGAACGGAGAAAAAGCAAAAACAACGTTGCCAAGTTTAACAATCTAAACACAAGTACGAGACACAACTAGAAGCAGCCTATGCTGCCGCGCGAAACTACAAGTTTTTAAACGAGCCCAACTAGAAGGGGTTTTAAGCACCACTCCCCAAAACAGCAAACCAAAGGACACCAAAACACATAGTTTTGCAAGATCAGTAGCACGCAGCAACTTCAACGCAAGGTATCAACCAGACTGTTAACGAGAAGTAGCCTCAGAGTGAAACATCCTCATCTTCATCATCGCCACTTGGATCTTGGGTAGATCTGCCAGACACGATAGATGTTGTTGCCTCAAATGCGCGCATCGCCATGCTCTGGATCATGTCGGCACCTTGAAGCAGCATCTTCTTGTTCGAGTCCGGTTGTAAGCCTGCCCAATAACGAAGAAAAACACACATATAACAAACCATCTCTACATGACATGATGTAAGTGTCCCTTCAAAACAAGCCCTATTCCGCAGCTTCTACACTGCCCAGCACAAAGCAGAAACCCCAATGACATGAAACTTAGTAAAAGAGGGAAACATCTTAGCTATCCACCAGAAATAATGTGTAAACCCAGATGGCCTTGCTCCAGTACCCAAAGCTATTCTAATTGAGCTCCACACAAAACCAACAGCAGGACACTCAAAGAACAAATGATTGATGGACTCATTAGCAGGGCAGAACCTACAGAGGGGGCTCCACGCTCACTTTCTTTTCAGCATGTTATCCTTTGTGGCAATGGCATTATGCCAGATTAACCACGACCAAATCTTAATTTTCAAAGGGATCTTGGCCTTTCATAAATGGCTAAAGGTTCTATCAGGGACAGAAGAAGAGATTTTGTTATACAAGGATTTGACTGAGAAAATACCACTCTTTGTGAACTTCCACTTAGGAACATCTCTCCCCACACCCAAGGCCACAGTAGTGAGAGCACTTCTCAATTGTTGCACTTGGTGTTGCAAATCTGGATTAAGCCATCTTCTAAAGGAGAAGGCCCACCCAGCATCACACATTTCTTTCACAGTTTTTTCCTGTTGATTACATATATCAAAAAGCTGAGGGAAAACAACACAAAGAGGGTTGTCTCCAAGCAAAGTATCACTCTAGAAGCTAGTATCATTACCACCAAATACACACATTTTCCTCCCCCGCAGATAATACTTCCTGACCTTCATCAAGTCTTTCCACACAGGAGAATCATCTTGTCTCACCTTCAAGTGAAAAATACCCCTAGTCAACCTGTACTTATTTCTAACCAAATTTTATCACACCCCATCTTCCTTTTCAAACTTCCACCACCACTTACACATGAGACAAATGTTTTGTATTCTCAGATTCTTAACCCCCAGACCTCCCTTTTTCCTAGGTCTGCAGATCAGCTGCCACTTCACCATATAATATTTCTTCTTGGCATCAGTCCCATGCCAGAAAAAATTCCTAAGAATTTTTTTCATCTTTTCCAGGGTTGTCAATGAAAGCAAGTACATGGACATCAAATGCACCACAGTCCCACTCAAGGAGGACTGAATCAAAATCACCCTTCCTGCCATGGAAGAGTTATTTCCAATTCAACCCTCCAACTTCTTTTTTACTTTATCAGCAACCCCATCCAACAGTGCAACATGCAACCTGGAGCCACTCATAGGGACTCCCAGGTGTTTGATAGGACAGTCTCCCAACTGGCATCCAAACATATTGGCATATTCCATTTTTCTAACATCATCCTTGAGTACCATGAGGATTTCACTCTTATCAAAGTTGATTTTCAAACCAGACATTGCCTCAAACAAATATAAAATAAGCTTCAAATGAGTTGCCTGAGAAATCTCATCTTGGATCAACAGGATTGTATCATCAGCATACTGAAGTATTGCCACCCCATGCTCAGATAGGTGAGGTGCAAGCCCCACAATCAGACCAGCCTGTTATGCCTGTTGTATCATTTTGGCAAGATTTTCAGTAGCCAGATTAAAGAGGAAGGGTGACAAAGGATCTCCCTGCCTCACCCCCCCCCCCCCCTATGACTTGCAAAATCTTTACCCCTGACATTATTAATCTTCACACATAAGGTTCCATTTTTCACAATGTCACTTATAATTCTTCTCCATCTCGAGTTGAACCCTTTTTGGGAAACACACGTAAGCAAGAACTCCCAGTCCACCTTATCATAGGCCTTCCCAAAATCTAACTTGATGACCACACCCTCTAACTTGATGACCACACCCTGTTGTTTTTCCTCCTAGCTTCATGCACAATATCATGCAAGATAACACCCCATCCATAATGTTCCTCCCTTTAATGAAAGCATTCTGACATTGGGAAATAAGCTTGGGCATATATGGTTCTAGCCTACATGTCACTATCTTAGTTAAGATTTTATAGATCACCTGTGACAAGCAAATGTGCCAATACTTTTGAATGATGTCAGCATCCGGGGTTTTTTGAAGAAGAATAATCATACCACAGTTTAGTCTATAAAGAGGGAGATCCCCTTCAAACCAGGCATGAAATAAATCCATGATCTCATTCTTAATTAAGGGCCAGCATGCCTGATAGAATTCAACAGGAATTCCATCAGGCCCTGGGGCTTGTTACACTCCATAACATCTAATACTTTCTTGACTTCTTCCTCGGTCGTCGTGTTTTTTTTGACCAACTCCTGGCCTCCCGAATTCTTTCTAATCCTAACATAAAGGTTATTGTACATTAGTGCAAATCCTTTTCTGATAAAGTGTAAACGCAAACACTCATATACGCGCGCATACACACACTATTTATATGAGCACCCCCGAGAGACTGAGCCGGAGGGTCGGTATTAAGATTGACAAAGTCACCATAGATTTTTCATTATCAATGGGGACGTAGACTCATACTAAAAGAATATCCGGGCTATGGACGTCCATGCATGCACATGTAGCTCACATGAGCACATCTCCATTGACCGAGAAAACCACTGGCCTAGGATAACAATATTGCAGAAAACATTGATCGGCGCTGCACCGATGGGGTCTACTTTCAGTGTTGACGTGGCACCTCAGCTCCAAGCCGTGGACATTAACCTAGAGGTAGGACCCACATGTCAGCATCTTCACCTGGAGTCCCTCTGGTGGGAAATGTGTCGATCACCTCGTGTGCGCTCCGGTACAACCATGTCTGGGTGTTGCTCCTCTTCGACGTCCCTGTATTCAGCGAGCTGCTGCCGCGGAACCTTGAGCACACGGGTGAGCAGGCGTGCACTACCGAGGGGGCGTGCCGTGGCGAGCGGGATGACCGGCAAGACGCGTGCGGCGAGCTGCTGCCGAGCCTCATGCGCATGGGAGCAAGCGGGTGGCCGCCGAAGGCAGACGGGTGCTCCAAAGTTCTGATGAACCTCCGTGTCCATCGGGTGTGATAAAAAATAGAGAAACATTATGTCAAGCACCTCGTGCGCGCTGACGAAGATTCTCCCCCTGTCCATGGTTGTGGCATTGCCCGTCCTGGAGACCCATAGAATTGGAGACACGACGTCATAAAACTGGAGCTGCACGGGCTCCTGCGTCCATTACTTATATAAATTTTTATGTCATAGTTGTTTGTTGTTCAGTACTCATTGTTCTTTGTTTTTTTCCATTAACTTCGTGCTTTGTCAAAATTCTTAACTCTTCATTCTCTTGTTTTCAGCAAAAGTCTGAAGTTGCCAATATTATGGGTTCGTTTGCGTATGGGATGGTTGGACCGATGGGAACACTTGTTGGAGGGTGGACGAAGCTGGCCCCTAGTGCAGGTGATGATATGACAGAGCAGTTTGGAAGTTTCACCGATGCTTTTGTTGGTGATAGAGCTAGAGCAACCCCGTGGGAAGCTCGAGCAGAAAAGGAAGAACACATTTTAAAATTCTCCGATGCATTAACTAGTGGGAAGGCAGGACTAGCTCGCAAAAAAATCTCAAGAAGAAGATGAAGATCAAACTGTTAAGTTGGACAAAGTAGTCACTGATAAACCGACTGCTATGATTACACACTCACTTGCAGCTACAAATAAGGGCATTTTTATTGGTGGGTTGGATGACAAATTGACTTCTGATGGCGGTGATAGCTCTAATGGGACGATAATAGATCATACAGAGGTTCAGATGAAGATGACACCCAAAAATTTGTTGTTGCATATAAGAATCAGTCTAGTCGGGAGGGTTACATAGGTTCTTGATCACCAGCTACAGTTTCTAGGCGATACATGGACGTAGAGTCTCCTACCCCTGATGACATGAGCGTCGGTCAGGATGACATTATAGTATCGCATGTAGTGCACAATCTACCTATATCCCTCTGACTGGTTCTGATAATCTTGTACGGGAGGAATCTGAAATCGCAGAAGACAGTACATACTAGAGTGATATTCCCGCTGCGGATTCTGAGACCGTTTCCCTTAACGATTCGCCTGTTCATGGAGCTAGTGTCGATACAGATGGCATCAGCAAACTGGTTAAAGCAATAGACATATGTGAAGGCTTTAAATCTCCTCCAAGAAATGTCTACGATCAAACGGCTGGGGCTTCTACTGGTGGAAGTCCGAGTCCACGTTTTAAGGAGCAAGGTGTGTACGTGAGGAGGAGGAGGCTACACACTCTCACTAAAAATCGTACCTTTACTAGTGGCATCGTCATATCTGAACTCAATTTAACTGCACCCTTGATGTGTGGTGCCTTGCCATATCGAGAGAACTCTTTATGTCCATGAACTTGGAAAGAGTTCAAGATAATTTAGTACAAACTATACAAGCACAACACAGTAAGATGACCAGAACACCAATGTTAGCAGCAAAACCATCGAATCAACTAAAAGATCTCGAGCTATTCACCGTTGACTGCCAGGTCGACATATCGATCTGCCGAGGGAGGAGCTTATTTTGTATGGGGGAACGACCTTGCTGGCGTGAAAACCTGTTGGAGAGGTGGAGCTTCCTTGGGAGGACGGGAGATGGTCTGGGAGAACGCCGTCGGTCCGAGAGGCGTCGCCGGTCGGTCAGGGAGGACTCCCTCCACCTCATGTTCTTTTTTGTAATTATTCAGTTGTGTGCATATACACGATTGCACATCAAGCTATGGTACCAAATTTTGACGATTCAGATTTCGTTGCAAAGCCAAACATTTAGCAGAGTTTTCTTCTACTCGAAGGCTTCCAAAGCTAAACAAAGCACTTCAAAGGCCTTGTGTCAAAAACTTAGTTCGTCATCAGACTGAATCCTACACTCATGCCAGCCGTATGTTGCAAGTATCCAGTCTCGCCAATACCTCTTGTCTTTGACTTCCTGAGTATGGAAGATTTTCTTTTTAGTTCAGAGTTGTTATACATCCTGTCTGCAGTGAATTTTAAGACTCGATGAATAGAGGGAACAATAATAGTGGGGCATGATAGTACATATCTTGTCCCGTACATCAAGAATATAGATATGTGAAGGCTTCACTGTGTGTATTTTGTATTGAAAACTACCGGGGAAAACAAAATTAGTTTCACTTGGTCAACTATACAAGCATGACATTCAACAAATGTCGAAGAACAAAGAAGACATCACAGAAGGGGGTTATCACATCCTTTAAGCCTACATAACATATTTTTTGCTTTGTATACTGTTGCAAAGACTAGATTGCAAAAATATGTTGCAACATCCTTTTAGTGAAAAAGTTGAAGCAATTTTGAGATGTTTGTACCCTTCATATTATGGTTGCTCACTTGAGAAGCATGGATGTATTTATTCCTCGGTTAGAACCAAAGATTGGTATCAAGAAAGATTGAACAACCATAGCTGAAGCAACGACTGATTCATCGACCTTGTTCATTAGTGTTTTGTAGATTTTTGTATTTACACCAAACGACTTCAGTGATTCTACAAATGGTAACTTCTGACATTTACCAGGACAAATACTATTCCGCGAGTTCTCAATGAGGTTGGGAACGCATGATTTTAGTGGCCTGGTTATGAGAAAGACATTGGTCAATGCATCATTAGATTTGTATAAACTACAAAATGTAAGCACATTTGTTCTTCCGTTATGGATCCGGTGGGCTGACGATGCTGGCACGGCCATCGTCACGCAGCCAAGAGCAAGGGGAATGATGTCAGGGATGATTCCGAGCCGTTCCAGCGAAAGAACACTAATATTTGATTAAGGGAATACAACATTGTGATCCTTCTAACATAATATTTTCATAATTTTTATTCCATTTTATATAAATTAATAGCTAAATCAATTCGAACATTGAGTATAATCAAGAAAACATATAATCTGCTAAAGAAGAAAACACCATCTATTATTTTGAGAGACATACATAATTGTACTCAACAATAGCATTATGTATAATATGATGTCGTAGCAACGCACGGGCATTCAACTTGTAGTAGCAATATGTCTGTGTGTTGCTACGGGGTGATCGAAATCCGACACACTGCAAGGTACCACAATGGGAAGTGGCGAAGGATCAGGTCCATCTTCGAGAATTCGGAGCAATTTCAAATGGCTTATTCAACTGACTTGGGTGTTTGTTCTTCATTTCACAGGCTCAAAAAAGCCAACATGAACGGGGGCGTTTCCACCTATTTAAATAGCCCAACATGAAATGACTTGTTTAAGAAAGACCAGATCTCGTTAAAAGTTTTCTTTGAGGCCATTAGAGTATCTACTGTAAAAACTGGTTATACAAATAGGAAAGAGAGATTATAGCAAGTCAAAATCTTTTTTCCTCTGCCAACAGATTGCTAAATCCTGCATATATCACAATAACATGTGGGCTCTGTGGAAATTGTATAATCCCTAATAGTTGTTCTATATTGCTTGGCCGTATGGGGTATATAAGTAGAGGTACACGGTGGTAGGTGAATACTTGGAGTACAAGGATGTAGAGTCCTAGTCTATCCCTACAGGTATATTTGTCCGTATCCTAACATCCCCCTCAGTCATAGCGGGAGTGAAGCAGACGTTTGCGACTGGATTTAAAGTTTTGCGCTTCCGCCTCTCCGTCATCATCATCTCCCTCTCTTCCCTCCCGCAGTCACAGCGGGAGCGGCGTGGACGCAAGTGACGACGCGGACGCTGCTGAGTGGAGTTGTTGCCGATACACTTTTAAGTGCAATCTAATGTTAGGGATGCTATGAAAGCAGAAAATATTTTGAATTGATATACCTTCTCTCTTCTTTGTATAACCAATTTGGGAACCCAAAATATCACTGTTGAAGATGCTCACAGTGGGAGTAACATAAATAATAACATAGAGGCCACATAGGTAAAAAAAAAATGATGTGGCGTGGAACTAATGAAGAGAGATGGAAATTGGGTAACATGGCTAGTAGTTACCGTCGCATCACACTTATCAATTTTAAATAAGTTTCAAAAATGATAAATAAATAAGTCTATATTGGTAGTACCATCAATGTGTGTGTTACTCGTGTAAGTTACTCCCCATTGTGACCAGGCAAGTGTCCACTAAGGACAGAGATTACGCTCCAAGTTACTCCCCGTTGTGACCAGATAAGTGTCCACTAAACACAGATTACACTAGCTCGGTGTAGATAGAAAGAAACGGAAGAGGCCCGCCGGGAGCTGCCGTGCGGTGTTTGGTTGCGTGACTGGGTAGGTGTTCCCAGATCAGGTCATCGCTGGGGTGTCGGAACGGGGCATACTAGTGAATATAAATAGTGACCTCCGCGAGGTATATATGCATATCGATCGTCTCTGCTACCGGCCAGTGCATTTTGTAGCATATTGGATTAGCTTTCTTAATTACTATTGTATGGCAACGTTGCAAGGACGGCTACCGCTGTACTACTACTACCATTCTCGGCCATGGGCAAGACCAAAACCAAAATCATACTGGTACGGACCATTTAGTTCAGCTATTACTGTTAGATGACCCGTACATGTGCAAACGTTGCAATTATATACTGCCCAGGAGATGCACTGGTACCGGTGGACGAACAAGAATCATGGAGGACATGAACAACTGCTCACCTGCACCGCGGACGGCCGACGTCGCAGCTCCGGTTAAGAAGAAACAGCAGCAGCAGCAGGAGGACGGCGACGTTGAATGGCTGAGGTACCTGGAGCCGGCCAAGTTGGAGGTGTTCGACCAGCTGGAGCCATGGGCGGCGGCCAACGTGCTTCCTCTCCTCAAGCCCGCGGACGCGGCGTGGCAGCCATCGGACATGCTGCCGGACCCGGCGATGCTGGGCGAAGACGGCTTCCACACGGCCTGCTCTGAGCTCCGCGCCCGCGCGGCCGGCATCCCCGACGCGCACCTCGTCTGCCTCGTGGGCAACATGGTCACGGAGGAGGCGCTGCCCACCTACCAGAGCATACCCAACCGATTCGAGGGCGTGCGCGACCTCACCGGCTCCAGCGCCACGTCCTGGGCGCGCTGGATCCGCGGCTGGTCCGCCGAGGAAAACCGCCACGGCGACGTCCTCAACAGGTACCTCTTCCTCTCCGGCCGCGTCGACATGCGCCGGGTCGAGAACACCGTCCACCGGCTCATCCAGTCCGGCATGCTCATGAACGCCGCCCGGAGCCCGTACCACGGCTTCATCTACGTGGCATTCCAGGAGCGAGCCACCTACATTTCACACGGCAACACGGCGCGTCTCGCCCGGGCGAGCGGCGACGAGGCGCTCGCGCGCGTGTGCGGTGCCATCGCCGCCGACGAGAAGAGGCACGAGGCGGCGTACACGCGCATCGTGGAGAAGCTGTTCGACGTAGACCCGGATGGCGCCGTACGCGCTCTGGCGTACATGATGCGCCGCCGGATCACCATGCCGGCGTCGCTCATGAACGACGGATGCCACCGGACCAGCGGTGACCTCTTCGCAGACTACGCAGCCGTGGCGCAGAAAGCCGGCGTGTATACTGCCGCCGACTACCGCGGCATCGTGGAGCACCTGATCAAGCTCTGGCGCGTCGAGGACCTGGGGTACGGGCTCTCCGGCGAGGGGAGGCGCGCGCAGGAGTACGTGTGCGCGATGCCGCACAAGATTCGGAGGCTGGAGGAAAAGGCCCATAACCGTGGCTCTCAGCGGCCCACTACATCCGTTCCGTTTAGCTGGATATTTGATAGGCCGGTCAACCTCTAATCTCCGTTCAGCAGCCCACATAAGAGCTGGATCTTTTATCTTTTTACAAAAACAAATCTGCACGTGATTTTTATAATTAAGAACCTCAATAAATGTATTTATTCGCTAGCATATGTATTAGTAAAAAGAAAAGGTATATACTAAATTGGTTCATGTTCATCAGATAAAATAATCTCGCATTTAACATACTTATTCATGTAAAACATAAAAAATATTTTGCCCATTCAGATCCATATAAATTGTTGTTGTCCAACGTATCTAGACATATTTTCAATTTATATCGTTGAAGGCTAATTTAGTTCTTATGTCACAAATACACTACTTTTTTGCAAGTGAAAAAAAATAACGCTCTACTAGCTAGGACTTTTTGCACATTGTTATAGCTCATTTTTTGTATTCCTTTTTTCCACCTTGCACAGTGTATACTGGACTTGAAGTAACTTTTTCCATGGATACACTACATATTTATGTTGTCCAATGTTTGGATGATCCAGTTTTCGACATCAAAACTTATTTCTGAATTGATGTTTAAGTAAGTTAGTAAATTCATATAACATAGAGTAGCTTGCAGCTTGCACAACTTTTTTCTATTTTTTCGAATGGCAATTCGCTCAAAAGATAGAAGCATGTACTAGTTATGGAACTCTATAACACATGTCTGAATACCCTGTTGTAAGACAGGAAAGAGACCTAATTTGCAACCAAGGTGTAGCAGAACGAAATCGGTAGAATTTGATTTCCTTGGGTCTGTTGAAGCAGAGAGGACGGATCAACGCCGGAAAAGATTTTTGTTTTCCCTTTGCTGTTATTCTCTGACGTTTTGTGCGAGTAGGACTCTGTGTTTGTTTGTGCAGATTGAATCAGCCGACGTCCCTGCAAAGACGACGTCATCTCCTGATCGAGCGGGCTAGCGGCACTGCAAAGACGAGGTCACGGTCAGGGTGCAAGTGGGACCACCCTGCGAAGCGCCCGCATAATTATGCGGGATTATGCGGGTAGCCCACATAATCTAAGTGGGTGCCCACGAAGCCCGCATATCCCACATAATCTACGAGAACATTTGAAATGCAGCAAACAACCAAGTTAATTACTCTACAAATCAGTCTATAACATATTTGATATGTGCAGAACATAGTAATACTTCAATAGAACAGAGTCCAATTCAACCATTTAACTAAACGAGTGGCTGGTACATCGGTACTACTTCATTTGAACAGTACTACAAAGGGCATCGCTTACGTACTGCATATCAAACATCAAACATTTGACGACAAACATCGTTTACGTACTGCATATCAAATATTTATTTTTCAAAGATCGTTTACGAGGTGGTAGCGTGACTGCGTACCATCCCTGAAGCAGGAGGAGTGACGGCCATGGGGTACTAGTCGGCGGCGCCTCGCCCTCTTTCTGGAAGGGTTCAATGTGGGAATGATGTGTGGGCTGGAAGTGGAGAACGTGGACAGTTTCACGTATGCCCACTTAATTTTTCTTCTTACCCGTGGGTGTCCACGAACAAAATTATGTGGGCTTGGGTAGTGGGCGCCGTGAGTATCCCACTCCCACCTGCACCCTGAGGTCATGGGGACGAAGAGAAAGAGGAAGATCAATATCACGCCTACTCCAATCTTAGCAGGATTTCATTTGGCTCGAATATGCACCACAAGAAAATAAAATAATATCCACAAAATATTTTAGCAAACCGAAATTTTTCATACATGGAATTATTCTAAATGTTAATTTTTTCCTCACCCATTACGACGCACGGGTATGATTACTAGTGTATATTAGTTGCCATGTGAAAGTACACAAAGGTCAACTAGAGGGGGGGTGAATAGGTGACCTACAAATTTTAAGCCTTTTCCAATTTTAGTGGGGGCTTTGGAAAGTTAATAACTTGGTTATCTAGATGTGCAACTAAGTAGACACCCTATGTGACAAATAACGAGTGGCAACGGAAGTAAATGCAAGGCACAAGATAACCACAAGTGAAAAACACGGAGACAGGGATATGTTTCCCGTAGTTCCTTCTTAAAAGAAGTATGTCTACGTTGGAGAGATGGGGAGCCACCTAGGCGCTCCTCAATAGCACGGATGTGCACACCTTGTTCTCCTTGAGTTTCTCCGGTGAGAGAGATTCTCGTTTCCACTATGAGGTCGACTTGAAAGCGTTGACCAAACCTTTACAAGTGGTTGAGGCTACTCCACAAGTGAGATGGAGGCTCTCAAAAATCCGAACCTTCTTGCTACAAGGTGGAAGCTACAAGCACTAGGGTTTCCCTTGGATGACAAAGCAACCAAGAGATTACAACATCCCAAGAGGTATGGTGTGGGGATACAATTTTTGGCTTGGTAGAAAGGTAGATCTAGTCATCCTCCATGAGATCCTTGAAGGGCATCGAGTTTGGTTGGAGGAGGAGGAAGATCGGGGCGTTTTGAGATCTTCAACAATGGAGGAGAGAGAGGAATGGCCGAACTACCTATCTAGAGGAAGAAGACAGCTATTTATAGGCTCCTTCAATTTCTGACCGTTGCAGTGTGCCAAGGCCGGAATATTCCGGGGTAAGCACAGGAAATTTCCAGCCCAACACGGCCATATATTTGAAATGTCCGGGGGGAGGGGCGGAAATTTGAATATTCCGGGGCCGGAAAATTCCGTCCCCATCTCTGTGCGCGGGCAGCAGCACCGCGCCGAAAAACTGCTAAGGACCAGGCCGGATATTTGAATAATCCGGGGGCGGATTTTTGAATAATCCGGGGCCGAAAATTTCCGGCCAATAATCCGCCCCCATCTCTGCGTACGGGCACCTGAGGAATCTCCGAAAACTGCTAAGGACCTGGAGGTCGGAAATTTGCCCCGGAATATTCCGGGCAAATATCCGCCCCACCTTCTGTGCGCGGGCAGTAGGAGAAGTACTTAGTCGTTTCGAAGTGGCCAGAGGGGCCAGAATATTCCGGTGCAGGGGCCGGAGATTCCGCCCCATACACACCGGAAATTCCGGTGTAGCAGCTGAAATTTCCGGTAGCAGTAGAGATAATTTTCAGAACTCCTCTTTGAACTTTTTGAGTGTATTTAACAATAATCATCTGAGAGGCCAGCTGCATACACTTAAACAATATTGTTAGAGAGATGATACCCGCGTTGTTATCATCACCAAAATCATTAGAGAGATCATGAGCTTTCACCATGTACGTGTACTGCACTTCCTCACGATTAAATGGGACAATTTACACGTAATAAACAACCATATAAGGGTCCACAGGGTCCACGTGAATTATTTCTTTGGTGCAAATTAATACTCCAGAACTCATTCACGTCTCCCATGCACTCAGCCTCGTCGATTCTCGGGGGTACCCAGTGGGAGAAGAGGCCGGGTGTGGAGATGGAAGAACCTCGGACTACCAACTATTTTTTGAAAATAAATGAAAATAAAACTCTTAACAAAAAAAAAGGACGCAGCAGCCAGCCTAGGCCGGCCAACCGGACCACCACGGCCTTATTTTGGAGAAACTACTTAACAATTACCATGATACTTAGCTAAAAATAACAATTGTCGAGACATCGTAGTAGTTTTCATAGACGGGGGTGCCATGAGACTACGGTAGAGACGTGGGGTAACGGGATCGCGTGGTGGACAGTGAACACAGGATTTACCCAGGTTCGGTACGTCGCGACAGTACGACGTGCCTACTCCTGCACTCTCACTAATCAGGACTAAAGCATGTGTATAAGATTACAATGTGAGGTTTAGATCTAGCTATTCGCAGAGGATCAACTTCCCGGCGAGTTAGCCTATATCTTCTTCTATGTTCTTCCTTATCAAACTTATCTCCCGTCCGGCTTTATATAATAGCCAGATTAGGGCTTACAGAATAGGAAACATAGAAGACTACGGTAACTATAACTTGGAAAGTAAGGAATCCGTCTTCTCCTCCAAGCCAGATCACGTGGGCCGTGATCCGGGTCCTTCTAGAATCCGGCTTCTGCGCGTCGGGTTACTGGGCCGCCCAATGGACCACAGCCCACTACCGCTTGAGCCACCCTGGTAATCCGGCACTTTGACTACCATCTGACATACCCCTATTTGGTATATATCCGACAACAATTTTTCCTAAAAAAAGCTAAAATAACAATTACCATGAAATCAACTACATAGAGTCCATTTAAATTTAAGAAGACATGTCTTGCAAAGCTTTTAGAAAGATTGTAGTAGCAATTGGTAGGGAATCAGTGGATGACATCTTTTGGAAATGTTCCACAAAATAGGTACATCAGCAAACTACCTTGATCGACATGGCCGCTGCCGCCTCGCTCGGCTCATCGGGAACACGTCCGCTCTGAAACTATCCGTATACGTGTATTAAAATAATATATAACTATATATTATGTGCAAATAAGTTGCATTAGAGGATGTGTGAAGCTGCATCTGCCGCCAACAAAGAACTTACAACAAGACATGAACCATTCACGATCAAATAAAAGCCACTGAACAACCATGTCCATGTGCAGCAAGTGGTGCATGTGAAACATCTTGAACAGTAGTATTTGATAATAAATTACGGATCTAAACTCGTATTTTAATGATGCCTTTTCTCACAAATGATAGCACGGAAGGAAGAGAGGTCGTGATGCAGCTTATGGAACCGTGCTTCAGGAGATCTGTTTCCGGGATGATTGTTCCAATGCCTAGCAACATTAACGCCTTGACATGCAGTGAAAGCACACTGCAATTCTGAAGTTCATGTATATACTACCTGTAACGCCTTGATGTGCAGTGAAAGCACACTGCAATTCTGAAGTTCTTGTATATACCTGTACAATTTAAAGAGGATCACACAAGAAAAAATACAACTGAAAAATGCCTGAACGGCAGTACACTTTTGCACTCAAAATTGATGCATTCCTTATATATATCTATGGATTCGTTGTAAGATGAGCGTCAATGTCACTGCAAGATTGATAAATTTTGGCTTCCGAAACAAGTTGCTTATACATTCCGAAACTGTTCATGAAGTGTAACCAACAGCCAAGGACTTGCTTAAAAAAAACACAAGACAGCCTCCATCTCGGCTAACTATCCTGCACATGAGATTAGTATTCTTCTTCGTAGTAACATCCCCATTCTAGGACCCCACCCAAGTGACAAGAGCTCAAGAACAACAAAGTAACCTTGGGTGTCCCGTGAAGATCTGAAGATCTTACAACATCTAACTCGATCGAAAAGAATATCTTACCTGAAATCACCACATTATTGCCCAGGGATGAACCCAAGCTTCCATGCCATATTGTTCAAATAAAAGGATCCAGATATTTAGCATTCCTCAACAACGAAAAAGACGTGCATTGCCCTAAGAGAGAGCAAAAGAAAGAGATCCATGTGCATGCTAGGACTAGAATTCTGCAAGTGCCAGGAAAAAGAAGGGTCAAAGCAGAACATTTCAATACAAAAATTGCAACACACAGTACTATAAATTATTTTCAAAGAGAGAAATAAGCAGAGACCAGAATTTAGATATTAAATACATTAACCATGGTTCAACAAAACGATACTAGGGTCTATAATTGCATGAGCAGCTAACAAACAAGAACACAATATAACTACGCAAACACAAGCTGAGTGACTATATTAACTGCAATAAGTACCTGCATAAAGACAAGGTCCGCGAGTGCACTCATGCACCAACGGAAACTATCACAAATTCATTAAAAAAAAATCCAAGTCAATGCTGCTCGTATTCAAGATTTAACTGTAATATCATTGATAATTGTGAAGCCGCACTATGCCAAGCAAGACTTCTAGTGCTCATCGGCCAGCAACTCAGAGAGCAAGGCTAATATGCTCCTTGTATACCTACCTAAACAGCTAGCCTAACACCACATCTGAGACAATGGTTAAACTTACCCTTGAACTGTATATTTATATATGTGTGGTCATCACACTATGGTACCTATACGACCTCAATGTATGGCAAAAGCATGGACTTTGCAAGCAAAATGCTAAAAAGGAAGCTGGAATTAGTAACTACTTTCGTGAAACAATACAATTTCATAACCTATTTTTAAACACCTCAACCTAGCAATAACCACTTATAAGAAGAGATCATGATGCTTTGCTAAATGTCAGTTTCTTGTGAACACTTCGTATTTACTACATATCAAATACTCTCAAAATTAAAGTTGAAATGACTACATGACAAATGACGGTCCCTTTATATACTGTAAGCAATGTACTTTAGAGCCAAATTCAACCATACTCTCTTATTACTAATACGCAAAGGAAAATTACAAATTCCTGTAATCTCAATCAATTTTAAAGGTCTTATTCAAATCCAAAGTAGACAATTCGATGATGTAGTCGAGTTAATAAAGTGTACAGGTAATTCAACCATGACATTTGATTTCAAGCCTAAAGCTGACAAACCAATTGAAAATACGAAATTGGCTAGCTAAACCGGGCTGATGGGACAATTCTTTATTGCAATTTTTAAATATAGTCAACTCTTAAACGCCACATACTAACTAAAATTAATAATCAACTGCCACAAAACTGCTCACATCAGTAAACGAGTTTCTTTTTTTGCATTTTCCAGCTCATTAACAAGCTTTACAGAAAGCAAGTTGCATCAATGGCTACCTTCACAATACTGCTTTAGAATAATTTCAGAAGGCAAGGATGCTTGCCAATGTTCTATTGAAAGTAACAGCTTTCAGGGTGCTGCCAGCTTCAATGAACTCTTCCGAAGCAGAAGACATAAAAAAAAACTCCTGCAAAATGTAGCATCTAAGAATAAGTGTAGCCAACAAGAGCTTCAACGAAGATTGGCTTTCAAAGTAGAACATAACCATGTTGTCAACAGCGAGCTCATCGAATGGCTTGAACAACCTAACTAATTGCCTCTACACTGATGTCCGTGGCCTAGCTGCCAGATATATCAAGAATTTTCAGTGCATCAAAGCATCACATATACCCAAACAAAACTGCACTTCAGACAATCTTGTAGGGTACATGAGCATTTGATCAAATATCCAATAAAGTGTACCATCATAACTTACAAAAACTGACATGGAGGTCACAAAAGTAACAAAGGGTGCAATCTTGAAGGAGCAATTTAATAAACATAATGGACATAAGACTTACCAATCTTCTAAATTAGACTTCTCAGCTGGGCCATTATAACAAGCAAATCGCTGAGAGCTCACCCTCCAGGAATGAGGTTCAAAGTCAAGGAACCTGCCACACAAAAATAATACACCACCTCAGCACAACAAATTAGCAACGCCATCCTCCCCGGGTTATCAGCCCAACAGAAATGATCAATATCAACAATAAATCAACAGCTTACAACAAAAAACAACAGCAGTTTATATTTATACTTTCTCTTGAATCTTGAGTCTCAGACATATTTTTCTTGGCTTCTTATTGCCTTGCCTACAGCAGCTAGCAGTCCCAGAGGACAGATATGGTAAGTCAATTGACTGAATTAAATGAACAACATAAGTGAGTTTTTTTTTTCTTTGAGCAACATAAGTGAGCTCATTCAGAGGAACAACCACACATCCTCCAAACAACAACATGGCAGATTAAAACAACAGCTTGTAAACGTTCTAGTGATCATCAGAAGCTCACAAATGATTAAAAAAAAACAAGCATAACAAAGTTCTTATTTATCTGGCTCATTCACAAGTCATAAAAGACACACATAACCTCACACACATCAGCCAAAGGGATACTTAAATACTTGATAAAAACGATAACTTGACAACATTCTATCATGCGACCTCCTGAATCATCAGCCCTTCGATGCCACCATTTCATATGTGCATCGTCAAAAGCAACCTTCTCCTGCTGCACATAGTTCCTCCAGCACGCTTACACATGCCTCTGTGAGCGCGTTATTAAGCCTATTTGAACCCCACCTACTTAGGCAATGCCAGTTTAATCCTCGTAATATTGGGTGTAATCCACACAGGAGCAGGCCAGTTGGACCAAAGCTGAGGAGACACAAGGTCTTCCTTGTTACTACTATCCAAGTCAAGTACTCCTATATCACGAGGATTATTCTTACGTCCCGCTATATACTCATAGTCGTCGGTAAGGTAGGCATGATTTCCCTTGAGAGCAGGATATTCTTTGGTGCTGAGGCACACCGGTTGGTTATGCCCAAGAAACAGAGCATGGTCATCCAAGCAATTAATCTCCACAAGCCTCCCTGAGGCAGTATCAACTTGGTGCACTTTAATTGCTGTGGTATTCATAACAAGTGTATCCGGATCGGCATCTATATCATGGTCATCATAATGTCTTGATCTCCAGACAAGCAGCAGGCCACCCCATGGGGCTTGAAGAATGTATATGCCCTCGATATCTAAATCTTCTTCCATCCCCTTAATAATGTTCATAGTAACAGCAGGCCCACTAAGATCGTAGGCATGAATCTCCGCCATTATAGTTGCTGCATACAATAGTCCATCCTTGCAGGTGCAGTCCTTATAGCCAGTCTGAGGTGACAGCAAGGTCCACTTATCATCTCCTACTCTTGCAAATGAGAGTTGATGACGCGGGCCATGGATGAGCACCACGATGTAGCTACCTGTGGATGCATCCGAAAACACAAGGGCCCTGTAATGGAAGTAATCCCGCAGTCTGGCAGGGGTAATGATTTGTGGCGGGCAGAAAACTCGGTTTCCACTGCGCCTCGAGTATTCATAGTTGTGGACAGTACCAGAATCATCATGCGCAAGGTTCACCTGATCGAAGGTGATCACTGAAGGGAGAGCAGTCTGTTCACCAGTTATAGGATTGACGAGGTGCATTTCAGCACGATCGTCGACAGTAACCAGCAAGCCAAGTGAGGACCCAATCAAAAACCTACTGCGGATTGGTGGCTCCGGGAGATTCAACTTGTAAACTCTCTTCTCCACAAGGCTGTAGAGGCAGGCAACATTGTCACCGACAGATTCAGATGTGTAGAGCAGGCACGGCGTCTGGGACTGTGTGTGCTTCCCAAGGTTGCGTAGGGTGATGTAGGCGGAGCGCCATGAGGTGCAGACAGAGGCAGCACGTACAAGGTCAGGGATCTCAAGGGTGGCAAAGACACCCATCAAGACATCCTGCGGTAGCTCAGGTGATGTGCCCACCGTGGGATCAGTCGGTGATGCTTGAACATGTTCATCTTTGTGGAATTTCTTCAGTAAACTGGAGAGTTCACGCTGCCGTTCGCTGAGGCAAGGGTTATTTGACGCTGGTTTCATCATCGTTAGATTGGGTGTAATCCACACGGGAGCAGGCCAGTTGGACCAAAGCTGGGGAGACACAAGGTCTTCCTTGCTATTACTGCCCAAGTCAAGCACTCCTATGTCACGACGACAACTCTTACGTCCTGTAATGTACTCATCATCATCAGTAAAGTAGGCATGATTCCCCTTGAGAGCAGGACATTCTTTTGCGCTGAGACAAAGTGGATGGCTATGTCCAAGAAACAGCACATGGTTAGGCAGGGAATCGATTTCCACAAGCCTCATTGTGCCCACATTAACTTTGTGTAATTTAATTTCCACGGTATATTTCGGATGAGGTATTTCAGAATGATCATGAGGATCCTCAATCTCAAACGATTTCGAAACAAGCAGCAGACCACCCCATGGAGCCTGAACAATGTACACGTCATCGAGATCTAAATCCATGTCCACCCCCCTAATAATCTCCATTGTAGCAGTGGGACCACTAAGATCGTAAGCGTGGATCTCTGCCCTTATAGTCGCTGCATACAGCAACCCATCCTTGTAGGTGCAGTCCCGATAGCTACCGTGTGGTGATAGCGAGGTCCACTTACCATCCCCTACTCTGGCAAAATAGAGCTGACTGAATGGCCTGTGGATGAGCACCACGATGAAGCTTCCCGTGGATGTGTCATAGAACACATACGCCTTATAGTGGAAGTTTCCCGCAGCTCACCAGGTGCATGGATCCACGTGATGTAAGCTCGATTTGCGGAGTTGCGCGGCGAGTATTCATACTCGTGGAGAGCACCCAAGTCATCAAAGATGGGCTTCACATGCGTCATGGTGGTCACTGAAGGGAGAGCAATCTGTTCACCGGTGATGGGATTGACGAGGTGCATCTCGGACTGCTCGTCGACAGTAACCAGTAAGCCCAACGAGGACCCGATGATGAACCGGCGGCAGATCGGCGGCTCCGGGAGAGTCAACCTGTAAACCCTCTTCTCCACCAGGCTGTAGAGGCAGGCCACATTGTCACCGGCAGATTCAGAGGTGTAGAGCAGGCACGGTGTCTGGGGCTGCTTGTGCTTTCCGAGGTCGCGCAGGGCTGTGTAGGCGGAGCGCCATGAGGTACAGACGGCACCGGCGCGCACGAGGTCGGGGATCTCGAGGGTGCCGAAGACGCACATCACCATGTCCTCCGGTAACTCCGACCACGATGCGGCCAGTAAGCTGGAAGGGAGAGACCTAGCAGCTTAAGGACTGCTCTGAAAACTAGAGAGAAAAGCCTAGCGGAAGGCTACTCACCGGAGGTCGTCGAAGCGAGCGGATTTAGTAGGGCTCGGGGAGGAGGAGCCCGACCGCCGAGCGCCGCCGGCGCATCCAGCGGGCGGAGGGTTCGGCGGCGGGGAGTGGACCGGTCTGCGGTCCTGGCCGGGGAAGAGTGGTTTCTGTGCCGTAGGAACCATCTGGAGGCTTGGCGGCGGCTGCGACGGCTCCGAGGGCAGCGGCGGGAGGCTCGAGGCGGGGCGCCGGCGAGTCGGGAGTCGGAGATGTTGACTTATGTTTTGTTTGAGGTGTTTCAGTTTTTTTTTTTCTGAACAACTTCAGGTTTTTTTTTTTAATTCTGATGAAACATAACACTATTTCTGAATATAGAAGTGTTAATGTTGTGACACTTTTTCGCAAAACGCAAAAATGATGCATTGATAGAAAAAAAGAGTTAATTTACTAGTCCAAGAAAAGACCATATCACACCATACAACTCAACCCAAACCTATCTAGGGGAGAAGCTCATGAAGGCCTCGAGCTCCCGCGCTTGCCCAATGACGTGCTTCGGCCTTGATCATGTCGAGTAGGGATACCACCAAGGGTGCGTATTGTCGAAGACCGCCGCGTTTCGATGCTTCCAGATCCACCACGCTTTTAGCATGTTTTATGACGAGGTGCCCCTTGCAAAGTTCATGGGCTGGCGCCCACCAATATGCGAAGCTCCCTTCGCCCTTGGGAGTAGGGGGACGACATGGATCGAATCCAAGACAACACATTGTTCCAGGTCTTCCTCGAAAAAGGGCAGACAGTGAGAACGTGAGCCATGGTCTCCATTGGCTGGTCACATATGGGGCATCACGCCGTGTGTGGCAGACCGCGCGCGCTAGCCTCTCCCCAGTCCAACATATGTCCTGACAGGTGAGCCGGGTGACGAATTTGACCTTTGGGGGTGCCCAAGTCTTCCGGTTAAGCCGCCACGATCCTGAAGTCGTCGACTCCTCGAAGAGGGTTTGATAGCAAGATCGGGACGAGTACTGGGCATCCATCGTCCACCACCAGATCAGCTTATTCGTCGTGGCCAAGAGCTGCACCTCTCGCAGTAGAATCCAAAGTTGTATGTACTAACAAAGGGCCAAGGGATTGAGGGCGCCAGAGATATCGACGATCTAGCTTCACTCCTCGAGCGCCTGCCTCACCGTGCGGCGCTTCTTTCCCCGCTTTGGAATGAGCACGCAAAGGTCTGGTGCTACCTCCCTGATGGCCTTCTGATGACTGATACGTCACAAACGTATCCTTAATTTCGGATGTTCCATGTTGTTTTCATGCCATATACTACATGTTTTACTTACACTTTATGTCATTTTTATCGATTTCCTGGGCCTAACCTATTGACAAGATGCCACAGAGCCAGTTCTTGTTTTCTACTGTTTTTAGTTCCAGAAAAGTTGTTCTGGAAATATTCTCGGAATTGGAAAATTCGAAGCCATGGGGTGGTGTGGGCCCATCGGGCACCCACCGCCATCGCCATTTCGCCTATTTATTCCCCCCGATGCGTGAACCCTAAAAATATACCACTTTTCCACGAAAAACATCCGAGGCCGGCGTCATCGTCAACCCGAGATCGGGAGGGTTCTGGAGTTCTCCTCGCCACCCTGCCGGGAGGGGAAATCATCACCGGAGGGCTCTACACCACCATGTCCGCCTCCGGAGTGATGCGTGAGTAGTTCATCCGTGGACTACGGGTCCATAGTAGTAGCTATATGGTTGTTCTCTCCTCTTTATGCCTCATGTTTAGATCTCGTGAGCTGCCCTACATGATCGAGATCATCTGATTGTAATGCTACATGTTGTGTTTGCTGGGATCCGATGATTATTGAATGCTATGTCTCTTGATTATCAATCTATCATGTTGTCTTCATGTGTATGTTATTTATGATCTTGCATGTTCTCCGTTGTTAGCAGATGCTCTGGCCAAGTAGATTCTAGTGACTCCAAGAGGGAGTATTTATGCTCGATAGTGAGTTCATGCCTCCTTTGCATCTATACTCGAGTGACAGAAACGTGACGGATGGAGGATGTGTTGTTGCCATTAGGGAGAAAACAACGATGTTTATATTGTTTACATTACACACTTTTCTTACTGCGATTATCTGTTGCTTGCAACTTAATACCCAACATTTGTTCGGATGATATTCGGAGGGTGGACTATTAGTCATAGATGCAGTTGGATGACGGTCTATGAGTCTTGTTGTAATGCCCGCATGAATCACATAGTAATCATCATGTCATGCATGTTTCATTATCTATCAATTGCATAGCTGTAATTTGTTCACCACACATGTTAGCTATCTTTTATGAAGAGACACCTCTAGTTATTTGTGGACCCCGGTCCATTTTCTCATACTGATAATACAATCACTTCAATTACTATTTTCACACTGCTTCCACTGTTTTCATACTGCTGATGTTGTTATCACATTGTTCTCATATTGTTTTCCACACCATACATTTAACCTCTTTGTTATCAGCAAAACCGGCGAGATTGACAGCCTCACTGCTACGTTGGGGCAAAGTGAATTGATTGTGTTGTGTAGGTTCCACGTTGCTTCTGAACCGGTAGTGCACCCTACCACATTAACTACATCAACCTTCAGAAGTTGATTTTCCTCCTACTAGTCGATTCAACCTTGGTTTCTTTTCTGAGGGAAAACTTCCTGCTGCAATCTTCACACCTTGCGCTTGGGGTCTCCCAACGAGCGTGTGTCTACACTCTATCAATGACCCACAAGTATAGGGGGTGTATCGTAGTACTTTTGATAAATAAGAGTGTCGAACCCAACGAGGAGCAGAAAGTGTTGACAAGCAGTTTGGATAGAGGATTCACTGTAAAAACTAGCAGATAGGTTTTTGGTGGTTTTTAATATAACAGATAAATAAAGTGCGAGTAAATAGAAGACAATAATAATAATTGCAGCAAGTGGCCCAATCCTTTCTACAACAAAGGACAAGCCGGTTGTTTTACTTATGATGACTAAATGTTCTCGAGGGCACATGGGAAATTTGTCAAGTGCTTTTGCTTCATACAGTTCATTAATATTTATTGTTTTGATAGGTGTTGTGTGGGTGAACCTATGCTAATGCACCACCCAACTAGGACTAATACATACTTATGATTATACCCCTTGCAAGAATCCGCAACTATAAGAAAGTAATTAAGATAAATCTAACCACAACCTTAAACTCTGCGATTTTATTCTCCCTCGTGCATCGGTTTCCTAGCCGGGAGTTTAGGTTTCTGTCATTCCGGCAACCCCAGAAGAAGCAGCCAAACACACAATGCATCACTATAGGCCCATAAAGGTGAAGTGTCATGTAGTCGACGTTCACACGACACCAGAAGAATAACACCATGACTTAAAATATCAAACCATTAGATATTACTTCAACATAATTCCACTACTAACATCTTGACTTCTCCCATGTCCTCAAGAACTAAACGAAATACTCACAAGAAATCATATGGATCATCATGAGAGGTGATATAATGATGAACAACAATCTGATCATAAAGTGAAAACACCGATAAATCTCGTAAGTATCAACTACTAACAAGTAATCCACACCGGGAGAGAGATCTAGTGAAAACAACGATATAGAACCCTAATTGTTACAGCGGGACGGAGGTGGATGGTGAGGATGATGTTGTTGGTGTTGAGGACGATGACGATGATGATCTTGATGATGCCCGAAGCGATGAAGGTGACGATGGCGATGATTTCCCCTCTCCGGGAAGGAATTTCCCCGGTAGATTTCTCCCTGTCGGAGAGCTTTTCTCTCTCTATTGTTTTCCACCCCGAGGATGGGGTAATATTTCCTCGATCCTACCCTTGGGCTTAGGCTTCCCTGGGGATGAAGTATGCGAAAGGGGTCGGCCAGTGGTGGGCCAGGGTGGCCACACCACGTGGCGGCGCGACCAAGGGGGGCGCCACCTGGTGGTGTGGGCCCCTGGTGGCCCTCCTATGGCTCCCCTCATGACTGGCTCCCTCTTCTGATCTTCTAAGACTCCTCTGGTGTTCCCATTCTTCTTCTGGTCTTCAGAAATAGGGTATCTTGACGGTGCTTTTTCCAACTGATTTCTTGTCCCGATGACTATTCTCCAATAATTATCAAACATGCAAAATAAGATGAAATAACATAAGTAATGCATCATAATATGAAATATATTGATGAATAACAGAAAATTACAATATAAAATAGTGATGCAAAATGGACGTATCAACTCCACCCAAGCTTAGACCTCGCTTGTCCCCAAGCGAAACTGAACTGAGTAAACATGACCACGGGTTTATGGAGTAAGGTGTCGATAAATAAAATATGGACAAGAAGCATCACATCTATCAATACACAAGTCATTCTGAACAGCAATTTCCTCTCATATAATTTAACTTGAAACAAGTAGAGGGAATCTCAATAAAGGTGCAAAAAGGAAATCATAATTGGTGAAGGCAAACTTTGTTCTTGGTCTAAGAACAATTAACAGATCGTAGTTATCTTTCGATCAGAGTCTTTATATTAGAGCTTATATTGCAGAGTTTAACATGCTCAATCATAACAATCTCTTTGCAGTCATTGATAACTTTCAAAGTGATATTCATTCAGATAAAAACATTGTACTAAACAAGGAAGGATAAAGGCATGATTGAAGAAATCAACATATAGATGGTTGGATCACAACAACTCAAATGCTTTCTTAAGACAAAAAGGAGTAGGTTTACTGACTCAACACAAAAGTAAAAGATAGGCCCTTCACAGAGAGAAGCAGGGATTAACTCATGTGTTAGAGCTTTTTATTTGATAAACAGAGCTATTGAAAACAATTTTGAGAATGGTGTATGTCTATGTCAACGAATCAGCAAGCAAACAGTACATTAAGTCGTAAGCCAACTAGAACTTACAATAGCGGCTCCCATTGAAGGACGCCACTGGTGTAGTAGATCATCACTCTTCTCTTTTGTTTACACAATTATGCTTTGACTGATAAATCAGGGGCAAAACGAGTGAAGAGAATTTATAGTAATTAAGTTTGGGGCTGGGAACCCCGTTGCCAGCTCTTCTAGCAGTTGGATAAGCGGATGTGCCATTAGTCCAGGTGTGTAAAGTCCAATCAATGAGTAAAATAAAGACCGTGTACCTACGTCCTCATGAGCTAAAACAGGGGCACAAAACAGGTATAATTTTGAAGGTTTTAAAGGTATCACATGAGAAATTTACTTGGAGTGGCAGTTAAATACCACATATAGGTAGGTATGGTGGACACAAATGGCATGGTTTTTGGCTCAAGGTTTGGATGCACGAGAAGGATTCCCTCTCAGTATAGGTTTTTAACTAGCAAGGCTGGGTAGCAAGCATAAGAGTTGAGGAAAACAAGAAAATATACATGTGATAGAAATAATCATGCAATCTTCCTTGGAAGCACAAATGATCTTAACTTGGTAATACTAAGATTATGAGCCAACAAGAAAGAAAGATCATGGAACAATATATTGATGGCTAGGTTGAGAATCCAAGTGCAGAGTGTGTAGCTAGTGGCAAGCCTTCTTCCCCACGAGGGTGACTCGAGGGTTTATATCGAACTCTTGGGGAGCTAGTATTTCAGCACTTGTCTTCCAAGCTTCCTCTAGGATCCTACAAACAAGTAGAGAATTTTGTGCCCTCAACCTCACCAAGTGGTTGTCAAGCACAAGGTGTGAGACTTCTAAATTGCAATGCAAAACTGAAAGTAAATGTGCAATACTTAAATCTACTACTAAATGCAAATGAGAAAATAAATATGCAATGGATTGTTTTTGTATTTTTGTGATGCAAGTGGTGATGGAGATAATGTAAATTCGAATTGGAGATGCAAGTAAAGTAAAGTGCAAGTAAAGTAAATTGCAGCAAAGTAACTAGAGTGTTTTCTTATAATTAAAATAGGACGGGGTTCATGGTTTCACACTTGCATTCTCTCAAATAAAGTGGTAGACGGTGGACATAAAGAATTACATGTGAGATTACAATAACATGTTTAACATTGAGTACTTTCATATGGGCATCACGTCCTAGCATAGAGATCTCTACGGCCATATTGATCCCTCTTATACTCCACCAAGATGCGAAATAAATCATAACACCTCGATAATTAAGGAAAAACCAGAGTATAGCTTTAAGCAATGTGACATGAAGTTGAAGTAAGAACTTGCTAGATCTAGTCATGGAGATTGATTAGTGTCACTTCAAATCCCCGGTAACAAGGTACTCCTTTTTATCCCTAGTGAGGTAACTAAGAAAGGTTTAACAAAACCTAAGTGGATCGTTGAACTTCTGTCACTTTCACAGCACTAGCCACCCACCCCCCCCCCCCGTTACTCCAACTAATGCACCCATCACCCCACACACGCTCTCAAGAACTAGATTGATCAAAGCTATCAAATAAGAACGGGGTACATAAGATACATCTACTCAAATAACTCAAGAGAAACAATTGCAATCTCAGATTCAATAACTCATAGAAAAGATCCACCACATAGGAATTACAACGGTGCCCATAATCATGTGAGGTAGCTCATACAGATCTAATTAGTGAAGCACATAGAGAGAGAGATACAAGTGCTACTTCCACAAACCCATAGCCGTAGGGTGGACTACTCCCTCTTCATGGAGATGTCGATGGTGATGACGTTGGAGGGGTAGGAGATCACACCGGCGACGCCCCGCCGGAGTTTTCCCCCTCCAATCTGGAACTTCTGGTCTCTGTTTTGGTGTTTCGGTGTTATGGCGGCGCTCTCTCCGTAAGGGTACGGGGGACCCTTTTTATAGTCGGTTTTAGCTCAAGACGGAGTCGGTAAGTCGAAGATGGAAGGAATTGGGGCCACAGGGGCCAAAAGGGGGACTCTCATGCGGCCAAGGAATCTGGCCGCGTGGAGGGTCCTCTTTTGGGCCTCCTTGCCCAATTCTCATGGATCCTTTGCCAGCAAGTCTTCTCCTTCCAAGAAAATGACCCCCGCAGATTTTCAGGTGATTTCGCGGAAGTTTGCCCCCTGAAACGTCAAAATATTTAGAAAACGGGGTTTCTGACAGGCAGGGTTAATTCCATAAAAGTTGGGGGACTTTGTAATTTAACCCAAAATACTATAAAACATTGAATTATACCCTTATATGATGCAATATGTAATAGAAAACCATGTGAAAATATGCAAAATTCATCTATGCATTTTACATGCATCAACATCCCCAAGCTTAACCCATGCTCGTCCTCGAGTATGAAGGTGATAAAACTAAGATGGGTTTTGCATATTGAAACAATCATGGGATATCAAGGAGGATTATTAATGCTACATATAATCAAATGATTAATACTAGAAATGAGTAGCAATATACAATTCATGTTGTAAGAAATATCAAATATGCAAGCAAAGATGCTTCATGAAAGTTCACAAAGTGTATAATGAAATAAAAGCACTATGGACCAAATGCATACACAAAATTAAAAATAAAATCCTATATTGGTCAAAGAATAGCATAATGGAGAATAGAAAATATAGTGGACACTTTGGAGAAAATTGAGTAGAGGTAAAACATGATCAAGTCTTATTTAGCCTCTAAATTATTCAACTAAAATTACTAATTGAAATGTGGTATCCATTGATCTAGGACTCTCATTGCCCCTTTATCACTAGCATCTTAAAATTGTGAGTATTGAAGTAATGAGAATGACAAGGTGGTTGAAAGCCTCATGCCCCGTGAGTGTGAGAACCTACTCCATGATTACTCGACTTAAGATTCCTAATAAGTTTTGTACAATCATAATAAGTATTAATGACATCATAGAGAACCGCAAAGAGGTACCTCTTGCCCCATGACATGGAAACAAGCCCATGTTACAATGACAAGATGAACAAACGGAGTAGACTCATCATCCTTTTTATTTTCATTCACTATTATGCATAGCTTCTTATTTTATTATAGGATGTGTTGTAGAGTCACTCAAGCTGTAAGTAAATTTCCACCATGATAAAGCATGGCTTGGGTTAGCGGCCCAATGCGTTTCTCTAGTCATATAGATACTTACTCATCAAAACTTACTGTTCCTCTATTTCATTTCGGCATGGCAGGAGTCCAAAAACAAAAGTACATGATATCAACCAAATGTAAATTTTTTTGTGCAATGTTGAAAGCTTTCCGGTAATACACGTTTATAGCTAGCTCCAAACCACACACTTTTCAAACGCAAAACCTGTGGCTCCCATTATTGGGTCATGTTTATTAGATGCACAAAAAGTAAAGTGTGCCTTCAAAAGTTCGTGAGAGTCCTATCCCAAGTTCAACCCATGACAATTAATAAAGTGAATATATTAATTTAGAACATAAATAACACAATAACATGGTGAACATACTCAGAATAGCAATGAAGTTAATGGGAAGATATGGTGGACTCACTGGAAATACTTGGCTAAGGAGTGTTGGAAACAAGTTTTTACTTGTTGGAATTTTTAAATTTTTGGGCTATCAAGAGGGAGATAGTTGACCAGCTACTATGCATGCATATGTCCATATAACTACTCATTTCATGACAAACTAAATAAACCAGCAATTAACATCAAGGACATGAATAAGAGATAGCTCAAGACAACATTATTGCAAATTTCTACACATAAAAAGCCTATAAATCATGCAAACATATGTAGCTCTTCAAATCAACCATGGCATCCCTATTCCAAGTCATAATACTAGCATCCAATACATTCCAACCCCAAACTCCAGTAGCTAAATCTCATATAAAATGATGGTGGTCTTATCAAAACAAAAATAAAAACAAAAACTAGACGCTTTAAGTCTCTACGATAAATGCTTTGCTTAGAAAAACAGAAAGTAGATGTGTGCTAACCAAAAGAGTGTAGCTCCAGTGGGGTGTTCATCACATCCCCAATCTTATGGCTTTCACCATTCTTGGATGTCTTGAGGCGCAGCTCCTCTATTCCCTGTGAAAAAACTTCACAAAACATGTTTCTCCCATTCTTTTTCTGTGGGGTGAGATTAGCAAGGACAAACAAATCACAGGCTTTCTGTGCAAAATTCCAAATCAAATGCTCCAGTAGATAGAAAATAAGGTTCATTATGTTGTATGTTCACTCTCTTGCTTGAAAGAATCATGGAAATTCGATTCCCAAGCCCAAAGAGTGCATAAAACAAAAGAAGGCAGAATCTGTCCAGAAAAGCAACAGCAACAAAACGAACGTTGTTCCCTAATCTAGACTCGTTAAAAAATTAATACAATTTTTGTGCTTACAGAGGACGAAAAGTTGCAGAACATACTAAAAAATTAGCTCAATCCGACATACCAATAAAAAACGTAAAATCATACGGTGAGCAGACTCGTGCTGAACCAGAAATTTCATGCACTAGGATAGCAACTTATAAGTCCAAATGGGTTTGACTTGACTCTTTATTGAAAACTCCATAATTAGAACAAAAAAAACTAATCTCTTGAGACAGCAAGAGGACACTAGGAAAATCCAAACAAAAACAACCGGGTTGCCTCCCGTAAAGCGCTTTCTTTATAGCCATATAGCTAGGCTTTACTTACTTGATAATCAAGAGGGATAAAGCTCATGAGGGAGCTTGTTCTTCAGCGTGCCCCTCTTCCTTGGGAAGTGCTCCATGCTTTTCTTGTGAGGGAACTGAAACTTGATTCCCTTCCTTGGATTCTATGATTGCACCTGTAGTACGAAGAAAAGGTCTACTCAAAATAATAGGACTAGGGGATTTATCCCCCATATCCATAATAATGAAATCAACGGGTATGAAAGTCATGTGCAATTCAATCATAATATCTTTTACTTGTCCTGCAGCATGTTTAGTAGAGTTATCAGCAAGGACGAATTCACTTGAGCACTTCTCTAAATTTTCTAGTTCTAGCAATTCATATAATTCTTTAGAGAGTACCGATACACTAGAACCTAGATCTAACATAGCATGGTGGATTTTTTTTCCAATTGAAACTAGCACCTTAGGGATCCATGCATCCCCAATCTTAGGAGGTATCATGGCCTCATTCTTGTATCTAGCAATTTTTTCTTGCAAGACATGATTAGCAATATAAGATCCAAAGCCAGGTTGATTAACATTTATAGTGGGATCACTAGCAAATTTTTGTAGAGTAGCAATAAGTTCTTGCAAACTACTTTTTTCTAAATCAAGCAATGGATCCTTAATTTCAGTAAGCATCATAATTTCCTCTACTTTACTCTCTAATTTAGCTGGCATGCTTGATTCATGAGGACTAATTTCATCTTTGCTAGCAAGATAAGACATATATGGAAGTAAATATTCAGGGTACTTCACTATTTCATTCAAAGTTTCTTCTAAGCTAGTAGGTACATGCTCACTTGTATTCTCAGCAATATGATCAATATTTTCAATAATAGGAGCAGCAATAGTAATATAATTCATTCCTACACTAGGTTGTGCTTGTGGCTTTCCTGCTGACATGCTTAATAGAGTTGCTTGATTATCAGCTAATTTTGACAATGCTTTATCTAAATTCGAAGATTGAAGTTGCAATCTTTAATATCACTACTAATGGATGCAATAGACTTATTTAAATCATGTATCATAGAATTGTGACTAGCAACTTGTTCCATAAGCAATTTATTAAATTCAGAAATTTCACTAGAAGGCTTCCACTTATTTTCATTAGCATTAGGATATGGAACAAAAGGTTTATTTGGCACATAAGGAGGTTTACTATAAGAATTGTAAGCATTACCAAAACCATTTCTACCATAATTCCTAACAAAATTAACATCCACACTTTCAGAATTACTACCAACTAGCTCCTGCAAAGGCACATTCTCCATATTTTGTTTATTAATAAAGGCAAGAATTGTGTCCATTTTAGAAGACAAATCATTGGTTTCTTCAATTGAGTTTATTTTCTTAGTGGGATTGGGTTCTCTTTCAGTATTCCATTGACTATAATTTTGCAATATGCTTTCTAATATGCTCTTAGCCTCTCCTACAGTTTTACTCATAAAGGCACCTCCAGCAGCAGAATCAAATATATTTCTAGACATGTAGTTTAGACCATTATAAAAAGAGTGTAGTATGGTCCATTCATTTACTCCATGTGATGGGCATGTTCTAAGCATTAATTTAATTCTATCCCATGCCATGGCTACATGTTCATTATCATTTTGCCTAAATGAGAGGATATTATTCCTATTTTGCAAAATTTTAACGGGAGGATAATATTTCTTAATGAAAGCCTCTTTTAAATCATCCCAAGACTTTATACTAGCTGTAGGTAGTGAAAGTAACCATTCTTTAGCCTTTCCTCTAAGTGAAAAAGGAAATAATTTCAGTTTTAAAACACTACTTTCCACATTTTTAAATTTTTGCATATCACATATTTCCATGAAATCATGAAGATGCGTAGAGGCATCCTCCATAGCACTACCACCAAATTGCTCTCTAGTAATTAAATTCAATAAACTAGGACTTACTTCATAGCTTTCAGCTTGTATTTCAGGTGTAGTAATTGGCCTAGTAACGAATTGGTCATTGGGTGTATTTGTGTAGTCACCTAATTTAGTTCTATCACCCATTTGAACAGTTTTTATGTAGTTTTTAATTTTTTATGCAAAACTGAAAAGTAAAGTAACTAAGAAAATTCGAAATACTAAAATAATCTAGATAACTAAATGCAAAACTAAAATGCAAACTAAAATAAAATATGCAAGACAAAACAAAAACAAGAACAAAAACAAAAACAAGACAAGAAACAAAACAATCTACTTGAAAGAAGGTGGAGATAGAAATGACGGTACTCACGTAGGTGCAACCTCCCCAAGCTTAGGTGTTTGCACACCTTGTTGGTGATGAAGACTTCTTGTGAGCTCCTTTGGACAACTCCTTCACCTATGGCTCCCCGGCAACGGCGCCAGAAAAACGCTTGATGGCTAGGTTGAGACTCCAAGTGCAGAGTGTGTAGCTAGTGGCAAGCCTTGTTCCCCACGAGGGTGACTCGAGGGTTTATATCGAACTCTTGGGGAGCCAGTATTTCAGCAGTTGTCTTCCAAGCTTCCTCCAGGATCCTGCAAACAAGTAGAGAATTTTGTGCCCTCAACCTCACCAAGTGGTTGTCAAGCACAAGGTGTGAGACTTCTAAATTGCAATGCAAAACTGAAAGTAAATGTGCAATAATTAAATCTACTACTAAATGCAAATGAGAAAATAAATATGCAATGGATTGTTTTTGTATTTTTTTGTGATGCAAGTGGTGATGGAGATAATGTAAATTCGAATTGGAGATGCAAGTAAAGTAAAATGAAAGTAAAGTAAATTGCAGCAAAGTAACTAGAGTGTTTTCTTATAATTAAAATAGGACCGTGGTTCATGGTTTCACACTTGCATTCTATCAAATAAAGTGGTAGACGGTGGACATAAAGAATTACATGTGAGATAACAATAACATGTTTAACATTGAGTACTTTCATATGGGCATCACATCCTAGCATAGAGATCTCTACGGCCATATTGATCCCTCTTATACTCCACCAAGATGCGAAATAAATCATAACACCTCGATAATTAAGAAAAAACCAGAGTATAGCTTTAAGCAATGTGACATGAAGTTGAAGTAAGAACTTGCTAGATCTAGTCATGGAGATTGATTAGTGTCACTTCAAATCCCCGGTAACAAGGTACTCCTTTTTATCCCTAGTGAGTTAACTAAGAAAGGTTTAACAAAACCTAAGTGGATCGCTGAACTTCTGTCACTTTCACAGCACTAGCCACCCCCCCCCCCCGTTACTCCAACTAATGCACCCATCACCCCACACACGCTCTCAAGAACTAGATTGATCAAAGCTAGCAAATAAGAACGGGGTACATAAGATACATCTACTCAAATAACTCAAGAGAAACAATTGCAATCTCAGATTCAATAACTCATAGAAAAGATCCACCACATAGGAATTACAACGGTGCCCGTAATCATGTGAGGCAGCTCATACGGATCTAATTAGTGAAGCACATAGAGAGATACAAGTGCTACTTCCACAAACCCATAGCCCTGGGGTGGACTACTCCCTCTTCATGGAGATGTCGATGGTGATGATGTTGGAGGGGTAGGAAATCACACCGGCGACGCCCCGCCGGAGTTTTCCCCCTCCAATCTGGAACTTCTAGTCTCTGTTTCGGTGTTTCGGCGGCGCTCTCTCCGTAAGGGTACGGGGGACCCTTTTTATAGTCGGTTTTAGGTCAAGACGGAGTCGGTAAGTCGAAGATGGAAGGAATTGGGGCCACATGGGCCAAAAGGGGGCCTCTCACGTGGCCAAGGAATCTGGCCGCGTGGAGGGTCCTCTTTTGGGCCTCCTTGCCCAATTCTCGTGGATCCTTCGCCCGCAAGTCTTCTCCTTCCAAGAAAATGACCCCCGCAGATTTTTAGGTGATTTCGCGGAAGTTTGCCCCCTGAAACGTCAAAAATATAGAAAACGGGGTTTCTGACAGGCAGGGTTAATTCCATAAAAGTTGGGGGACTTTGTAATTCAACCCCAAAATACTATAAAACATTGAATTATACCCTTATATGATGCAATATGTAATAGAAAACCATGTGAAAATATGCAAAATTCATCTATGCATTTTACATGCATCATATATCTACATGCATCTCCCTCTTTTCTACTTAAGCCTCAAAGTATTGGTGCTACTGACCGATGCTTAGTTTGCCGAAACCAAATAGATTAACTTGATGCTCCCACATTGATACCAATACTAATAACAAGACCAACCATATAACCGAAATTGCAAACTAAAATAAAGTATAGAGAGTAAATGATGAAACTTCTCATTAATATTTCATAACGGGAACTCATACCAAGGGATACATAGATAACCAACTAAAGAGAGATACTTCCAAACTGCAAACCATCTTATATGATTGTTTGACACGAGAAAAACAATCGTTCTGGGTGCTAGAACGCGATGGCCAGGGTAGCGTGTTTCTCTCATGCGCCGGGTAAATGAAAAGAAATGCGGGCGTGCCAGTGTACCGTAGTACACAAAAGAAAGAAAAGATAGGGAAACATGTATTTCATTAATCTCTCTTGGAGAAACAAATTACAAGATCCCTAATACAATGCGCTCCGTGGCCTGCTAGCGCGGCCATCCTAACTGTGGCGATTGCGATCTCCGGTTCCCGGGGCCTCGGAAGACACCCGGTTAATTACTCCCGCGGGTTACGCCGCGAGACACCTCCGATTAAGCCGTGTGGTCGTCTTCGTCGTCTTCGCTTCACGTTCTCCATGCATGATGTGGTGGTGATGTGTGTGTGGGCAGCGGCAGAGCCCGTGTCCTCGTCGGTACACGCGCCGCAAATAGTGTGGCCTTAGCTCCGGCCACACCCGCCCTCGCCGTCGCGCCTCGTCGGTCTTGACGGTGTTGATGTAGTTGAACTTGGGGTAGCATGGGTCCGTTCAGCTCGGACTTCTTGACGACCAGCAGCCTCGTCGGGGTGTGCAAGGGGTAAGTCTCGTGGGAGTACGTTGTTGGTGGAGTCGGCGTCGGTGTGAAACCGACGCACGCACATGAGTAGGTTTAACCGATGTGGTCGGTTCCTCGTCTTGGCCAACGCCAAGTTCATGGCTGTTGGCGTAGACAAGTACGCCGTCTCACGGGGTCGCGGCGCAGTAGTGTCGAGACGCCTTTTGAGGGGCGTCCATCCCGAGTCATCTCCATGCGGCGGCAGGAGCGTCGCGCGTCTTGGATGACTCTCAGGTTGGCGGTGATATTGTTGACGCCGTGTGCATCCCATGGTGTGAGGTGGGACGTGACCCTTGGCTTCCCATGCCTGGCCACCACACATATTTCATGCAGATGGGTCCCAGGGGGGATCGGCACAAGCTCCGGTTAGAATGCGTGGAGCAGTGGTAAAGCCGTGGGTGCACGTATAGCCATCCATGACTACACATGCATCTAGAGCACGCACGCATGCACTGGTCGTGAGTGCACCTTTCATGCATCCACCTTGAGTGCATGCATGAACCTAGTTTTGCACGGGTTGATGAAGCCAGGTGCCCGGATACAGGCGGCGTCCATTTGGTCGTGGAAGATGGCTTGACGTGGACGACCACGGAAACCAGCGTGACTCGATTGAGTGGCGCCGCGCGAGCCTTGCCGAGCCCTTGAACACTAAAGCCTTTATTCTCCTTGCTCGCGCCGATGAGATCGGCAACGGGGCTACATGCCCGCAACCTCACGTGAGAGCGCCAGCGTCATCATCTCTAACGTGGTACGCGGAGCGCCAGGACGTTGCCATCTCCGGTCCGTTCTAGGGTGGTGTCGGTTGTGCCGGTCTGCACGCCGGCGGCCCCGTCGACATGGACATGAAAATGGCGCCGGACGCATGCCGGCCACCTCGCAGACGTCGTGGTGGAGATGAAGCCGACGCCGGACTGCACGCCGGCCGCCGTTCCGTTGTCGTCCTCGCGAAGGTGCACATGGTGCTGGGCTACATGCCCACATGGAGATGAAGATGGCGCCAGGCTCGACACCGGCCGCCTAGCCGATGCCGACATGGAGATGAAGACGGCGCGGGCTCAACGCCGGCCACCTCGCCGATGCCGACATGGACATGAAGACGGCGCGGGCTCAATGCCGGCCGCCTCGCCAATGCCGACATGGAGATGAAGATGGCGCCAGGCTTAACAACGGCCGCCTCGCCGATGCCGACAAGGAGATGAAGACGGCACCAGTCTCAACGCCGGCCGCCTCGCCGATGCCGACATGGAGATGAAGACGGCGCCAGGCTCGACAGCGGCCGCCTTGCCGATGCCGACATGGAGATGAAGATGGTGCCGGGCTGCGCGGAGGCCGCCCCGCCGACGTTGTTGTGGAGATGCGCATGGCGCCGGGCTGTGCGCCGGCCGCCCCGCCGACGTCGTCATGGTAATATAGATGACGCCGATCTCCACGCCGACCGCCTTGTCGACATGGACATGGAGGTGGCGATGGTGTCGGCGCCGGGCTGCACGCCGGCCGCCTTGCCGACGTAAAGATGAAGATGGCGCCTGGTTTCACGCCGGCTGCCCCGTCGACATGGACATGAAAGTGCAGATGACACCGGACTGTACGCCGGCCGCCTCGCCGATGCCGCCATGCGAGATACAGGTGTGCTCGTACATGTTACCTGTTGAAGAGAGAGAGGGACGAGAGATTTAACCATGATCCTCACCGTTTAGTCGTAGCCGGTTTGCCTCCATGGCCTCCTCTTCCTTGCTCCTGGTATGTGTGCCTCTAATATATGGCTAGTGCTTAGTGGATAGTAATTGTAGATCGTTTGAGGGCTAAGAGAGCTGTCTATGGCGTGTTGGTGCTGATGAATATATGGAGGTTGTGCTGATGAATATATGAAGGTTGGATGGATGGGTTCTGGCCGTGAGAGTTGTGTGGAGATGTATCGATGGATGAGCTGCGTGAGGCTTTGTGCGTGTTCCTCCCCCAGCGAGCTGTGCGTCCGGGTCCGCGTGTTCCCTGGAATCTCATTGCGCGTGTGCTTTTATAGGGCGCTGGTGTGAGCGGATAGAGACGTCCGGCCGATCCATCGCCAGAACTACGTGATCTTCGGCGTCTATTGTGCATGGCGAGCATATCTCCTTTGCTATCCAGCCGGATGCGTCGCCTTCTTCCGAAAGAAGCGGTGAGCCTATCTGTTTGATTCAATGGCGAAAAATATCTGGTTAGCTAGTAGAAAACCGATCCGACTAACGTGACCAGCGTCTCGGCAGACCTGCACACATTTATCGGTATCTAATCCGTATACATATAGGCGCTTGTACAGGTCTAGCTGCCCGACGCTTGTACACGTTTTAGTTGCCCTGGCCAATGTTCATGCAAAGCCGACTCAATTAGCCAGCTCCATGCATGTATACATGAATCGATCGATCATGGGCACAGCTAGCTCAGCCACATGCACGTGTATTGATCGACGAATTGCAAGCTATACATGTACGTGAAAAATCAATCACATAGCTAGCCGATCGATGGAATAACCAACCAGCTGATCATTGAAATAACTAGCTTCATGCACGTATATATATTTGAGTGCAAGCTCAATTCTTGTGCATTGCATCTTTTAACGTGTCAACCAAACCTCGAAACTTTGTGCAAATTTGCGTCGAACAAATGCCCCTCGCCAAGGCGAGGTCACGTGCGAAGCAAGAAGAACTTGGCTTGGCGAAGTTTCGGCGCAATCATTATATGTGCAGCCTGATGTCTTCTACGCGACGCAGCAGGTGCAAGCGCCAGCGGGGTGCCCCTGCCGATGGCGTGATTGCGACGCCGTAGTAGCGGCGACAGACCTGTAAGCACAGTTCGTTGAACCGGCTCTTGTTTAGCCCCACTGTTGGAGTCTGGTTGATGTAGTCGATCCTTCGGCCTGACGGGACTCGCCGCGGATGCCGAATGCCGATGTCGAATAGCGCGGGCATGTACGTCCACAGCCAGGATAGGTAGTTGGGATCATGTATGGTGCCAGCCAACCCGCTAATCTTGTCTTGTCTTCATTCCATGGTGAAAGAACTTGCCATGTTCTGAAGGTGATTTTATCACTCAAGTTGGGACCGCACATTGCGGTGCCAGCCAACTGGATTGAAGGGTTTCACAGATCCGCGCTCGCCGCACTGGCGCGCTTCACTGCTCCCATATCTTGACGTGTTGGTGTAGGTGAGACGCCGGGAGGAAGCCATCGGCGTGAACTCCGTCATATAGAACCAACGCCACAAGGTGGATGGCCTAGGTGAGGTGATGATGTTCCGCGGCATTGTCGATGACGTAGACATGACGCCCCGGTGTTGTAGACGACCAAGGACATGTTGCCCCTGGTGTTGCCGATTTAGGTTGGAGTAGGCGCCTCCTCGAGGTTGAGGAAAAAGGAACCAAGAGCAAGAAATAACGAATGAAGAAAACAAAATTTTGTTGGTTGTGTTTTTAAAAATGTTGGCTTTCCCGTTATACCCCAGCTATATGTGTGATATTCGAAAAGGCCGCCGAAGGATTTGTCATCGGGAATCGTCGAAAGACCATGACGATCACAACTTTTCCTTCCGTGTACGTGTATGGAGACGCCGTCTTTAGGGATGCTTCCGAAGGCAGTAGAGAGTCATACCCTAGCCCATCATGGTATCGAGGGGACCCACGGCTCAACCATGACCCCTGCGAGATACCCCACGAACCCAGAGACTTGGGCATGGTAGGATGAGGGTAGATGGTTTTGGGACAACGGCTTGAAAACTTCCGTGCCTATTGAGGGGTGGTGAACAGCTACCTCCCGCCTTCTTTCCAATGGTGCCCTCGATGCTTGGGACCTTCGGATCTTCCTTTTGGACTCTAGAGTATTTGTCCGCTGCTGGGGACTGCTTGTTGGGGCCACTTGAACGGCCATGGACTTCATGAGCTTGCTTGAACTCTTTTTTTTTTTTGAACTTCTTTGGACTTCTTCTGCGTTTTCTTGGGGAAACACCTTGAGAACTTGGAAGGCAACCATTCACCTTGGTGGACTAAGGAACCCTCAGGCACTTTATCTGGAGCTTCTGATGGCACACCCCAAGGTTGTCACGCGGCTACGCACCAAGTTGGGCAGCCCTTTCATGATCTTTTCCTATGGTCTCCCCTGGGGCATGAGCCTCTATGAGCGTGTGGCCCACCAGGAAGCATGAGTGGCGTGGAGCCTCAGCCGAAGTGCCCAAGTAGTCATCTCTACTGCCTCTGGAAGCATACACTTGGGACGTGTCGTGCTTTGTGGGTGTAGGAGCCGATCCACCTGCCACTTGGCACTTTGTGCCGCCCTCCGACAAATTCTAAGGAAGCCCAATCTTCAATCAGCAGCGTGGTGTGATAAGGGAAAGCCATTTGTTTTGTTAGATGAGGAAACAAATATCCACATTATGCAAAGTGAAATGCATTATGGATCCGAGCCGATAGAAAAAGTTTCCTCATTGGAAAAAAGAAGCAAACAAAATGGCAATGGAAGAACCAAAATTTTAGCAAAAATATTTTTTCAGAAATCTTCCGTTGATCGGTGGCATTGGCCGGGATCCTTGATGGTCAACCAGCTGGTAGGCACCTCCATCATATACCTGCTCGATGACGTAGGGTCCTTCCCACTTCGGCTCAAACTTCCCCTTCGTCTTGTGCGTGACGACGATGGGACGTCTTAGTACGAGGACTAGTTCGCCTTTCCGAAATACGCGCGGCCTGACAAGCTTGTCGTAAGCTCTCACCATGTTCTGACGGTAGAGCTCCAAGTTCCGCAGGGCATTAAGGCGCTCTTCCTCAAGAGCATCCAGCTCCTGAAAGCGCAGCTGTACCTGTTCATCCTTGGTGAGTTCTTCTTGGATGGCCACCCTTAGAGAGGGCAGTTCGACCTCGAGTGGTAGTACCGCCTCACTCCCGTAGACAAGGGAGTAAGGAGTAGCTTGAGTTGGGGTACGGACTGTAACACGGTACGCCCATAAAGACTCGAAGAGACGCTCGGGCCAGTCTCTTTTGTGTCTTGTCACCGTCTTCTTGAGTATCTTGCCAAGCGTCTTGTTGAAGGCTTCGATTGCTCCATTGGCTTGGGGATAGTAGCCGGTGGAGTAGTTCCACTTGATCTTGTACTTCGTCATAAACCTGTGCATCTTACTAGATTTGAAGGCTTTGGCGTTGTCGGAGGTGATGCGATGTGGTATCCCAAAGCGATATATGATATTTCGCTCTAGGAAGTTGATGACGTTGTCGCTCTTCACCTCTCGTAGGGGAACGGCCTCCGCCCACTTGGAGAAGTAGTCCGTTGCAGCAAGAATGAAGCGATGACCCCTAGAAGATGGCGGATCAATGGGGCCGATAACATCAATTCCCCAGGCGTCGAATGGCCAGGAGGGAATTGTGGGGTGTAGAGGGACCGGCGGTTGGTGCTTGAAGTCGCCATGAATTTGGCAGCCATGGCATGACCTGGACACCTGCACGCAGTCCCTCGCAATTCCTGGCCAATAGTACCCGGATAGACGTACGCTGTGATACATCTTGGCACCGCCTTGGTGACCGCCACAGACCCCATGGTGCACTTCCTGCAAAATTTTATCAGCCTCACCTCGGTTGACGCACCTTAGCAGGATCTCCTGCCCATGAGACCGCTTGTACAAGACACCAGCCTTATAGATGTAGGATGGAAGTCGCCGTTGCAGTTGGCGCCTCTTGACGGGGTCGTCGGGGAGGCTGCCGTGCTTGAAGTAGTCGAGGAAGGGTCGTCGCCAATCATCCTCCTCCACGGCATTTGCCATGATGGTATTGACTTCATACTCCGCCGGGATGAGCTCCAGAACGGCGGGTAGAAGCCACCTTTCTTCAACGGTCACCTGCATAGGATTCTCACTTGGGAGCACCAATGCCGCCGCCAGTTTTGCCAAGGCATCAGCAGGTGCATTCCTGCTTCGTGGAACGTGGAGAATGTCAACTTGCCGGAACTTGTCCATGAGATTCCGGGCCGCGTTGTAGTACGGCACCAGCTCGGGCTTACGCACCTCATAGATGTTGTTGACCTGCCGGACGATGAGTTGAGAATCTCCATAGGCCCGTAAGGAACGGACTTCCATGGAGAGAGCCAAGAGAAGGCCGAAGATGAGTGCCTCATACTCCGCCTCATTGTTGGAGCACTCCTCCTTCATCAGGGAGAATGAGTGATACATCACCCCACCTTGTGGATTCTTGAACACCAAGCCGGCGCCCGCCCTCCTCCTAGGGGCGCCATCGGGGTCAGTTTCAGTGCGCGAGGCGCCGTCGAAGTAGAGCTCCCATGGTGCTTTGGGCTCGATGGTGAAGACTTCCTCGTCGGGGAGGTCGGTGATGAGCGGGGAGTCATCAGGGACAGGGTGAGCTGCGAGGAACTCCGCCAAAGCTTGACCTTTTATCGCCTTCTGTGGCACAAAGGCGAGGTCGTACTCCATCATGAGAAGAGCCCATTTTCCAAGTCGCCCAATGAGTGCAGGCTGACTTAGCACGTACCTTATAGGATCCGCTCTTGCAACAAGCTGGATTTCGTGATTTAGCATGTAGTGCCTCAGCTTCTTGAGGGAGAACATTAGGGCCAAGCACAACTTCTCTATTGGAGAGTAGTTGCGCTCGGCACCCACCATGGTGCGGCTCAAGTAATAGCATGCCGCCTCTTTGCCTTCCTCATTGTGTTGGGCAAGCAAAGCACCCAATGAACTGGGCAGGGCTTTTGATCTCATCAAAGCCATTTTGACAGGCCTCATCCCACACGAATGGAGCTCCTTTCTTCATGAGGTGTGAGAATGGTTGAATGCGTCCGGAGAGATTGGAGATGAAGCGTCGGATATACGCCAACTTCCCCTGCAACGTCCTCAACTCCTTGAGGTTTTGAGGCGCAGGCATATCCAGGATGGCCTTGATCTTCTTTGGTTCGACCTCGATGCCTCGATGGCGAACCACGAAGCCAAGGAAGAGACCAGATTGCACGGCGAATGCGCACTTGAGCGGATTCATCTTGAGTTGGTGTTGACGTAGCCGTTCGAAGACCACACGTAGGTCTTCTTTGTGATCTTGGCGATCTTTGGTCTTCACCACCATGTCATCGACATAGCACTCCACTTTATGGTGGATCAAGTTGCCGAGAACACGTGTCATGGCTCGCTGATACGTGGCACCGGCGTTCTTCAACCCAAAGGGCATGACGGTGTAGTAGTAGTTGCCCCTTGGGGTTCTGAACGCGGTGTTGATGGCATCATCTGGGTCCATCTTGATTTGGTTGTAGCCAGACGAGCCATCCATAAAGGATAGCGCACCATGCCCCGTGGTGGAGTCCACGATGATTTCCGTGATCGGAATAGGGAAGTCGTCCTTGGGGCACGCACGATTCAGGTCGCGGAAGTCCACGCAGATGCGCACCTGGCCAGTCTTCTTCTCCACAGGAACGATGTTGGCCAGCCACTCAGTATATTGAGCCTCCTTGATGAAACCTGCAAGGATCAATTTGTCTACCTCGGCGATGACCCGGTCTTCAAATTCTGGCCTCAAGTGTCGTGGTGCTTGCTTCACGGGACGACAGCGTGGGTCGATTGCTAGCTTGTGTGTAGCAACACGAGGGTCCAGCCCCGGCATCTCCTTATAGCTCCAGGCAAAGCAATCTTGGTACTCCACCAGGAAGCTTCGATAGCCTTCACGCTCCTCCTCCGTCAGCGTGGCGCTAACGAAAGTGGGTCGTGGATGCTCCTCCGTCCCAAGGTTAACTTCAACGAGCTCATCGATGGTGGGTTGCCCACCATCTTCAAGCTCTTGCGGAGCTGGAGTGGTGTCCTGCCCCACGTCCACCTCGGCGGGCTCGTTCTCGATGGAGTTGTGTTGACGACGACCGCGATGAGAAGGTTCAATGTCGTCTCCCGAAGAGACAGACGTTGCATGGCAAGAGACTCGTCGAACACCATCGAGTTCCTCTCCTTCATCGTCCGAGTCTTCAATGTTGACGTAGCCGAGCCCAAACCTGGGTCGAGTCTTGTACTTGTTCTTGATGAGATCTTCTGCTTGCCTCCACCACTCTTCGCATACAGCGGGTGGTGGCGGCACCCTATTGTTCCGCCAAAGGGTGAAGCCGGCATTTTCCATCAAGCGAGCCAGCTTGGGCTCAACCTTCATAGTGGATAGGGCTTCTTCTGTATCACCGCGAGGTCGTGGGAGTTCAAATATAGAGTCACAATGTTGTACCTGTGGAACTTTATAAAAAATGGTTTGGGTTCGAGACCCAGATGAATTTGGGATAGCCCAAACCTCTAATGGAGAAGTCACAGATATGTAGAGGGACGGGGGCTGCACGTCTTGAGCTCCCCGTGCAACTTCCTCCATTTCTTGTATTCTTCTTCTAACCACCCCTCCTTGGGCGGGCACCGGCTCTTCTTTCCGAGCGCTGTGTGCCCGAAGCGTGATGGCCGACGGCGCATTACTGCTGCCTGTCAGCGTCTTCAACCCTCCCTGGGCACCTGCAGAGCTTCCAAGTGTTAAACCGCCGGGCTCTTGGTGCACCAAAGTCGATGAAGATGTGATAGCCCCCTGCAGAGGTGTCGTGGCGAATGCCGTCAGCTGCCGAAACTCCTGACGCAGGTCTTCTCCGCGTGGTGCAGGCGCCTCGTCCCGAAGAACGGCGAACCTGTTGTCGTTGCGAATGCCGTCAGCTGCCGAAATGTGAAGGCATGGTGCCCACATACCCCGCAGAGTATCTTCAGAGTTGATGGAGACCGTAGGGCCTGGCAAAACAGGCTCCTTGCGGGAGCGCCGCTTCCAGAACTCCTTCATGATTGCTCGTCTCACCAGGTGCTTGACTTTGGACGGCTCGTTCGCCCATTCATCGGGGAACAAGTCGTAAGGAGGGGATAGGGTGCTCATGTACGTGAACACCTTGTCCGCAAGGTCCTTAGTGCCAAGAGACCAATCCTCCTCCGGCACCGCGCTTTGAGCAATGCGCGAGCTTATTTGTTGATGGAGCCGTTGTACCTTCCGGTACTTCCTCCTATAGTTGCGTAGTGGGTGCGGGCTGTCAGACGAACGTGCATTCGTCATAAGCCTCCGCAAGTTGGAGGAGATAGCCTCCAAGCCTTCCAGAAGCTCGACTTCCGTGCGCCTAATGTCAGTTTTAGGCATCTCCGGAGACGAAGCAGGTGTATGGGCGTGAAGTGACGCCGCGCCAGCTTTCCTGTTGGTGGCCTCTGCACGGAGGCGTTGAGCAGCCTCCATGTCTCCTTGGATGTCCGCCAGTGCTGATTCCTTCAACAGGGCGCGCACCTCGAGGATTAGCTCGCGGCGCTCCCTCTTGGCCTTGGCGGATGCCCGCCTTTGTGCCTTCCTGGATTGCACAGTTTCAAACTGCGCTGGCTCCTGGGCTTGATGGAAGTACGTCTTGTCGCCGAGCTCGATGACAACCATGGGCGGCAGCGATCCAAATTGGATCACCACAGGCTCCGAGTTGTCGATGTGAGCGAGTCCTCCTGCATGAAGAGGATCCTTGATCAGCGGGTCTCCTCACCAGTGGCTTGTCATGCAGGATGCTATGTGGATCGGATGAACGGGCGAAGACGATTTTGACGACCACAGCGAAGCAAAGATGGGAGGAGAACCTTGTCCCACCGCTATAATTAGCCTCACAAGATGGCATCATCTGGGTCCCATCACAAGAGGCGCCTGCGCTCGATCGGCGCTCCGACCAACATATGGCAAAAGCATTGCGGGTTAAAAAGATCATATGCATATATCAAGACAAAATGAATAGCCGGTCTGGAATAATCGATAAACCAGGGCTGTAATGAAATATTTGTGCCTGATTGGTTGCTCCACAATTTGTTTTTCATCAAGCGGAGTCCGAATCGCCCCGCGTTCGAACTCTACTTGATGAGGGGGCATTTGTTCGACGAGATTTTGTACATGGTGAGCATGAATCATGTTTAAGCATACGGTTTTGTACAAGCTAGAACATTTATGATCATGTTGGCAAAGGAGGCAAACAAAAGAAAATGCTACATGCATGCGTGAAGTGATCATGTGCATGCATGCATCGAGAGCTCCAGCTAGTACACTTGTACGGGTATGTATACCGGGCTGGTCTGCGGTGCACTAGTGTACACGAGCCTGGTGCAGTTCAATCAGGTCGGGTGCACGCAGGTCTGGCCCTTAGCCCATACAACACAGCAAACCGGATCAGCACCAAAAAGGATGACGGTGTGATCCAACAGACTTCGTCTCTATCTAATCTAATCCAGAAAGATCGGGAGGGTCGTTTGGCAGCGACGGTGTTACATGTTGCACTCCCCTATATAAGAAGCTGACATGTACGACTCAAGGGGGGCGGAGATTGGAGTCCAGAGAGAAAAGGGCCAGAGCCTCGCAGCGGCCTTGTGCCGCACGGGCGTACCAGTGGCCGGTAGAACTGGGGCTCCGGCGGAACTGTGCCGGCCAGCGTACGTCCAGGCCGGAGAGCATCGACTGAAGCCCATACACGCCCGTACCGGCGGCGTACACGACGACATCCACCACAAGCGAGCGCCATGGCGACAAGGATCCATCTGCCTATAAATACATGGGAGAATAGACGGAAGGAGGGGGTAGGAAGAGCCGGCGCGCTAGAAGACCTGCCGGAGCACATCACGTCGATGGTGGCGGCAGCGAAATACACGCGCCTAGAGGGTCGAAGCCTGAAGGCCATCGCCCGACGGCCATGATCAGACGGAATAAGGTGGAGGCAGCGGACCATGAGCCCATGGCGACATACAGGACGGCGGCAACGTCGATCGACACATGCGCGTCATGGCGACGACCGACGAGTTCCCTGCCCAGGGTGCACCATGCATGGTGGTCCATGCAAGTTCAACGCATCTAATCCTTCTCTATATGTGTATCATATCTAGCAGGAGGGACACACACGGAGGGGCTCGGAACACACCCGGCGGAACCCACAGATGGATCATATGGAGAGCAGCAGATGACATGCCCGGCAGGGCCATGGATGCCGGCATCCCCTCGTGACCATTGATGGCGTGCCCAAGCTGGTGGCCGCGGTGTTCCAGGCGGACCACGACGGCGATGAACACGCGCCGGAGCGCAGGCCAGCGACAACGCCGCCAGGACTGGTAGACCCGCGGACCCGTGTGCTTAGGCGAAGCCGGCCCATACACGCGCCCCAGGGCAGCGATTAGCTCATGGCCCTCCATGGCTCTACCAAAGAAGCCCGGAGCACCGTGCATGGCGACGTATGCATGTCCATTTCTTCTATACACCTACTCTTTCTCCCTCTTCTAACAGATTTTTGGAGGAGCGCCTGGAGGAGAAGGCCGAGCGGCGGCAGCACAACACATGCGCCCAGAAGCTTGAAGGCCCGAGTCGGCGGCCATCGTGAGCAGAACACATCACGGACACCATGGCGGCAGCAAGCACATGCGCCCAGAAGGCTCAAGACCGGAGGCCTCATATTGACCCGATGGCCATGGCGGCGGCGAGGTGGTCGTTTGCTCGGTCGTGTACACGAGTGTGCCAGCAACGGCTAGCTACGCACGTACGCTGACCACGACGCGGTTGTTCGTCCAGTACGCCAGTACTTCGGTAACGGCGACGATACGCAGGCCTTGCCGACCAAGACGACAAATCGTCAAGTCGCGGTGATTCTGGACAAGAATGACGATGACGGCGTGCTGCCGAAGTGCAGCCTGAGGCCATCTCCATCACCATGAAGCAAGCGGCACTCGCATCTGCCGACGGTGCTTTCTCTCACTTGTGCCAGCCCGCTACATCTCGAGGCTGCAGAACACACGCCCATGGAAGCATTGACGAGTCAGCCGGCGCGCGGCACTCGGCGCCATCTTCATATGTACGACGAAGTCTACGGGGCTGCCGTCATGCCGCGTGCCGCAGTCTTTTCGCCTTCCTAGGATGTTGATGGGGAGGTGCCACTTCACCGCCTTGACGACGTCGAGGCAGCCGGCGTACAGCCCGGCGCTGTCTTCATCTTCGGGACGATGCCGGCAGGCTAGCCGACGGTTCCCATGTCATCTCTGCCCTCCGTGGCGACGGTGACGAGGCTGCCGACATGCATCCTGGCGTCCTCTACATCTCGGCGACAACATCGGCGAGACAGCCGGCGTGCAGCCCTGCGTCATATCCATCTCCGCGGCGGTGTCTACACGGCTGGTCGGCGGCCAGCCCGACGTCATCTCCATCTTCGCCACAACGTCAGCGGGGCGGCCGACATGCTGACCGGCGTTATCTCTATCTCCACGCCAGCATGGCTGCCGGCGTACAGCCGGACGCCACCTCCACCTTCATCGGCGAGACGGCCAGCGTTCGATCCGGCGTCTTCTCCATCTCCGCGACAACATCGGCGAGACGGCCAGCGTTCGGTCCGGCGTCTTGTCCAACTCCGTGACAACGTCGGCGCGGCTGCCGGCGTACAGCCCGGCGCCACCGTCTAATCATACCGGGCGTTTTTCTTATTCGCAGGTACCAATGGATTAAAGAAGGCTCATTTCACCGTGGATGCCCCGAAGTCAGCTCCGTTGCACACCAACTTATCAGACGCCTCCAACCCGGAGTTTCTACCGCCTCTACATCAACTCCTTGACGAGGACATCAGCTACATCGACACCATTGCGGACCTCTCGCCTTGCAAGATGGACGACGCCATTGTCACCTTCACGGCCTCTAGGAGTTCACACACGCCTCGACAAGTTCCACGTCGTCAAGTTCATTTCGGCGTTATCCAAGTCATATTGCTGCGCGGCGACGTTCAAGCCTACTTCGTCTTCTACACCAACGTTCTTCCCCAACATCGTCTTAGCACCGACGACGTGAAGCCACTTCACCGACATGTCGTTTTTCCGATGAAGCAAACCATTTCTTGCCGGGCACCGACGAGGCGAAGGCAAGCCATCCTGTCCGATGCCGACGAGGCGGACATCACAAGGCCGGGCACCGACGAGGCGAAGGCCACCCACCTGTCTGAGCTGACGAAGCCAGACATCTTCATCATCGGACATCGACAAGCCGGAGGCATGCGGCTAAGCATCACTGGAGCGACGGACGTACCGCTCCGCCTTCCACTTCATCACCACATCATCATCATCGTCTACACCAAGCACTTGGAGAAGACGAGACTTGAAGACGACGACCATTGCAGCAGCTTAATCGGAGGTGGTCCGTGACATTGACTCGCGGACGTAATTAATCGGGAGCCTTCCGAGGCCCCGTGAACCAGAGCTTCACAATCGCCCAAGTCATACTGGCCGCACTAGCAGGCCACGGAGCGCATAGTTATTGTAAAGGGATCATGTAATTTTGTTTCTCCGTTGAGAGATTAATAAAATGGAAGCTTCCCTATATTTTATTTTGTGTACTTAGTACACTGGCACGCCCGCATATTTTATTTTCGCCTGGCGCGTAGAGAGATAGTAATCCATAATCGTTGTTACGATTTTTATTATTTCTCGTGTCAAACAATGATAACTTGACTACTCATGATATGAATCTACTAAAAACTAAAAATGTAAAAGATAAAGGTGTGATACCACGACACTCCCCCAAGCTTGGAACAAGCCAAGGGGATGTCCATACCAATGATAAATTACTTCTTCAGTGGTGGTGGTGAATTCTTCATTAAAATACGGAAACGCTCCAGCATCTCGTGAAGTATGCCATTCTCCTCTTGAAGCATCTCTACCTTCCTCCTTAGAGCTCGATTACGATCACATAACTCATCTGCGACTTGAAGGGCTTCCTCTACTCCAGGGATGGGGCTGAGGCCTGGAACTGATGGTCTTGCTCCCTACATATTACGAGAAAAAGCACATCCGGGTTTACTTGATGACATCCTCTTTGCTTCCCTCTTGACGCCCTGGTCCATGTTCTTGCGCTTGGGACTTTGGAGATCATCTCCCATAGGTCCTTTCCTCTTGTTATTGTTGTCGAAGACCATGGTGCTTCTAACACTGAAAACAGATCGTGGCAGAAATAGATCAAAACAAAAACACGACGAGAAAACTATATATGGACATCGGAGGGTCCGGGGGTTATATAGCAAAAATCTACGTAACAAAAGGAAGGTGCAGGGTGAAAATGGTCGGAGACGGGCTCCGATACGCCCACACCATGGGGTGGCGCGCCCAGGGGTGGGCCCGCGCCACCAGGTGGTGTGGTGCCCTCGGGCACCGACCCCTACCCTTTTTCGGCTCATTATTTTTCATATTTTCCATAAACAACAAAAATATAAGTTGGAAAGTAATACACGAACCTTTTCTTAACAGAATTGTTACCTATTCGAAAATGGACTCTTCAGTTTCTGGAATCTTCTCTTTAATAAACTACTCCGGAGTCACCACATGAATAGTATCAACATCTTCATCATAAGAATCTCCGGAAATATAATGTTTGAGTCTTTGCCCATTCACCACTTGTGTAGTGTTATCTTTGAGGGAAGAAATTTTAATTGCACCCGAACGATACACTTCTTCGATAATAAAAGGTCCTTCCCATCTTGATCGTAATTTTTCTGCAAATAATCTGAGACGAGACCTATACAATAGAACTTTCTCACCAACATGAAATTCTCTTTTAAGAATTATCCTATCATGCCATATTTTAACTTTCTCTTTAAAGAGTCTAGCATTTTCATAAGCTTCACTTCTCCATTCATCTAAAGAACTCAAGTCAAGCATTCTTTTCTTACCAGCATGTTTAAAATCTTTATTAAGTTATTTCACTACCGAATAAGCTTTGTGTTCTAAGTCTAAAGGAAAGTGACAAACTTTTCCATAAACCATTTTATAAGGAGACATGCCAATAGGATTTTTATAAGCAGTCCTATAAGCCCATAAAGCATCGTTCAACTTTCTAGCCCAATTTTTTCTAGACTTATTAACAGTCTTTTGCAAGATAGATTTAATTTATCTATTTGATAATTCGACTTGCCCACTGGTTTGGGAATGATAAGCTGAAGCAATTCTATGATTAACATCATATTTAGCAAGGGTTTTTCTAAAACCACCATGAATAAAGTGAGAACCTCCATCAGTCATAAGATATCTAGGCACACCAATCCTAGGGAAAATAACATATTTATGCATTTTCAAAGAGGTTTCACCATCAGCACTCTTTGTAGGTATAGCTTATACCCATTTAGTAACATAATCAACAACAACAAGAATATGAGTATAACCATTCGAAGGAGGAAACAGACCCATAAAGTCAAAACCCCAACAATCAAAAGGTTCAATAACAAGAGAACAATTCATAGGCATTTCATTACGTCTAGAAATATTACCAACTCTTTGACATTCATCACAAGATAAAACAAATTTTCGTGTATCTTTAAAGAGAGTAGGTGATGACCCACAAGTATAGGGGATCGCAACAGTCTTTGAGGGAAGTAAAACCCAAATTTATTGATTCGACACAAGGGGAGCCAAAGAATATTTATAAGCCTTAACAAACGAGTTATCAATTCAGCTCCACCTGAATGTATACTTGCTCGCAACAATTTATCAGTGGTAACAGTTTTATAGCAGTAGTAGTATAATAACAACAGGAATAAAATAGTAACAACAGTAGCAATCGCGGAAAACAGCAGGATGGGAGTACCATAGGCATAGAGGGAATGTATGAATGGGTGTTGCATGGATAAAATAGGTCATGTAATAATCTAAACAAGGGCATTGCAGATAATAATAATAATAAAGCATCCAAGTTCTAGGCAAACCATATGCATGTGTTCCAATATAGTCATATGATGACCCACAAGTATAGGGGGTGTATCGTAATACTTTTGATAAATAAGAGTGTTGAACCCAACGAGGAGAAGGTGTTGACAAGCAGTTTTGATGAAGGAATAACTATAAATAGTGGAAAATAGATTTGTAGGGGTTTTGATATTGCTGATAAATAAAGTGCGAGTAAATAAAATGCAGTGGTTATAATTAAAGCAATTGGCCCAATACTTTCTTCAGCAAAGGACAAGCCAGTGAGTTTACTTATGATTAACAAACGTTCTCGAGGACACACATGAGGTTTCTGCCAAGTGCTTTTGTTCCATGCAGCTGAATAATGTTCGATGTTTTGATAAGTGTTGTGTGGGTGAATCTATGCTAATGTACCGTCCCATCCAAGACTAATACATACTTGTTATTATACCCCTTGCAAGCATCCTCAACTACAAGAAAGTAATTAAGAAATCAATCTAACCACAGCTTTAAACTCCAGGATCCTACGCTCCCTCGTGTAATGGTTTCCTAACGGGGGTTTAGGTTTCTGTCACTCCGGCAACCCCACAATTAGTAGCCAAATACATGATGCATTCCCCTAGGACTATAAATGGTGAAGTATCATGTAGTCAGCGTTCACATGACACCACTGGAAGAATAACACCACAACTTAAATATCAAACATTAAATATTATTCAACATTACTTCACTACTAACAACTTGACTTCTCCCATGTCCTCAAGAACAACACGAACTACTCACAACACATAATATGGATCATAATCAGAGGTGATATAATGGATGGTAACAATTTGGTCATAAAGTGAAAACACCTATAAATCTCACAAGCATCAACTACTGACAAGTAATCCACACAGGGAGAGAGATCTAATGCAAAACAATGATAGAGGCCCCTAATTGTTACAGCGGGATGAAGGTGGATGATGAGGGTGATGGTGCTGGTGGTGATGACCATGATGATGACGATCTTGATGATGCCCGGAGTGATGACGGTGGCGATGGTGGTGATTTCCGCTCTCCGGAGAGAAATTTCCCCGGCTGATTTCTCCCTGCTAGAGGGCTTTTCTCTCTCGGGTGTTTTCCGCCCCGCAGCGGCGGCGGAATAATTCTTCGAGGATGGAATGAGGCTCTAGGTGGCGCGGCCAGGGGGCGCCACCCCTAGGTGTGGGCCCATGTTGTCCCCCCTCTGGCTCTCCTCCTGGCTGTGTTCCTCCTCTGGACTTTTAGGAACCACCGGATGTCCCCTTCTTCTTCTGATCTTCTGAAAGATGGTATCTCGATGGTGCTTTTTTCCATCAGATTTCTGGTCCCGGTGTTTATTCTCCAAAAATTATGAAACATGCAAAATAAGATAAAATAACATAAGAGATGCATCATAACATAAAATATATCGATGAATAACAGAAAATTATGATATAAAATAGTGATCTAAAATGGACGTATCAACTCCCCCAAGCTTAGACCTCGCTTGTCCCCAAGCGAAATTGAACTCAGAAAACATGACCACGGGTTTATGGAGTGAAGAGTCGATAAATAAAATACGGATCAAGAAGCATCCCATTTACTTATGCACCAATCATAACAGACAACAACTTCCTCTCATATAACTTAACTTGAAACAAGTAAAGGGAGTCACAAACAAAGATACAAAAGAGAGAATCAAAATTGGTAATGGAAAACTTGATTCTTGGTCAGAGAACATTTAATGAAACTATACTTATCTTTGGTGAAGTCTTTATAACAAGGTTTATATTGTAGAGCTTAACATGTTTAATTATAACAACTCTTATACAGTGATTCATAGCTTTCAAAATAAAATAAAATTCAGATAATAAATCATGTGCTAAACAAAGAAGGATAGAAAACATGATTGAATAAATCAACATATAGATGATGTGATCACAACAACTCAAATGCTTGATGGAGACAGAAGGAAATGGGTTTACTAACTCAACATAAAAGTAAAAGATAGGCCCTTCGCACATGGAAGCATTGACCACTCATGTGCTAGAGCTTTTATTTAATAAAACAGAGTTATAAAATGATGACACTCCTCCCATCCATCTTACACAAACCATGGCTAACCGAATCCTCGGGTGCCTGCCAACAATCACAAACCGTGGAGGAGTGTCTAAATTTTGAGAGGTGTATATTTACGTCAACGAATGGAAAACAGAAAATACAGTACGTCACAAGCCAACTAGACTCGCAAGAGCGGCTCCCATAGAAGGACGCAACTGGTATAGAAGGTCATCCCTCTTTCTCTTTTGTTTACACAGTTATGCTTTGACTGATAAATCAGGGGCAAAAAGAGTGAAGAGAATTTCTATTATTATTTGGGGTTGGGAACCCCGCTGCCAGCTCTTCCAGCATTTGGATAAGCGGATGAAGCCACTAGTCCAGGTGTGTGAGTCCAATCAACAAGTGAGATAAAGATTCTCTATTTGCGTCCTCATGAGCTAAAACAGGAACACAAAACAGGAGTAATTTTAAAGTTTTAAAGCTAGCACATGAGCAATTTACTTGGAGTGGCGGTGAAATACCACATGTAGGTAGGTATGGTGGACACGAATGGCAAGGTTTTGGGTTTAGGGTTTGGATGCACAAGAAGCATTCCCTCTCAATACAAGGTTTTTGGCTAGCAAGGCTTGGTAGCAAACATAAGAGTTGGAGGAAAACAAAAAATATATACATATGATGAAACCAATCATGCAATCTTCATTGAAAGCACAAACGATCTTGACTTGTGAATACTAAGCTTATGAGCTAATAGGAAAATTCCTCTTTCTCATACTAGCAACTCAAACTATTATTTCTGCTGACCCAAGCTAAGTTTGCCAAAACCAACTAGATTAACTTGATGATCTCTAGAGTGGTACAAAATACTAATAGCAAGCTCAGTCATATGACCAAAGTTGAAAACTTAAATAATGTGCATAGAAAGTAAATGATGAAACTTCTCATTAATATTTCAAACCGGAAACTCACACCAACGGATACAACGATAACCAACCAGGGATAGACACTTCCATACTGCAAACCATCCTATATGATAACCTCTATACTCATGATATGATTCTACTGAAAAAGTAAAAAAAGATGAAAGTGATGTGATACCGTGACACCCCCCAATCTTGGAACAAGCCGAGGGGATGCCAAAACTAATTACGAATCAATTCTTAGGTGGTGGTGGTTCCTTCTCATCCTCGGTCTTACAAGGTAAAGGCTCTCCATCCACAAATGACGTCCTGGTCTCCATCATCGTGAAACTAGCAGCAGCGCTTAGACGTTTAAACTTGTTCTCATACTCACAGTTCTGGTTCTACACGTCATAGAGTTGTGCTTTTAGATCATTGGTGATCTTGGTGAGTGAGAGAATCTCCTCCCAAATCTTCAAATTCCCCCTCTTGTATTCAGCGATTTGTTCTGTCTTTATCCTGTCGATGATCTCAACTTCACACTCTGCCATCTTCTTGTACCTGAAAACTTCTTGCTCCAGGTCTTCCATCCTAGCTTCTAGACTGCCTTCTCCTCTAGGGCCCCGAACATCTTCAATCCGCACCTTCCCGTCCTTGAGCAGCAATTCCTTGGGATGCATCTTCAACTCGTTCAAGTACGGGTTGACGACGTTCTCAAAGAAACTATCTTTGGGAGATCTAGGAGAAGCCATTGATGCTCTAGATCTGAAGATGTAACCAGGCAGAAACAACTCGAAAGAGAAACACGACGAGAAAACAATATAGGGACCTCGGAGGGTCCGGGGGATTATATAGCAAAAATTTTCATAACAAAAGGAAAGTCCAGGTCGAAAACGAGTTAGAGAGGGGCTCCGGGGCGCCTACACCTAGGGCTGGCGCGGCTAGTGGTGGGCCCACGCAACCCTATGGTGTGGAGCCTCCGGGCTCCGTCTCCCTCTCGTTTCTGGCTCATAATTTTTCATATTTTCCAAAAAGAGTCAAAATATAAGTTGAAAGATGTTTCGCGAACATTTTCTTACCAAAACTGTTACCTATTCGAAAACTGACTCAGCAGTTTCTGGAATATGCTTCCTAATAAACTCCTCCGGGACCATGGCTTGAATTCAATCAACATTTTCATTATAAGGATTTCCGGAGATATAATGCTTGAGTCTTTGGCCATTCACCACTTGTGAAGAGTTGTCTTCAAGGGAAACAATTTTAATTGCCCCCGAATGATATACCTCTTCGATAACAAAGGGTCCTTCCCATCTCGAGAGTAATTTTCCTGCAAAAAATTTGAGACAAGACCTATAAAATAGCACTTTCTCACCAACATGAAATTCTCTTTTAATAATTCTCTTATCATTCCACCTTTTAACTTTCTCTTTAAAGAGCATATCATTTTCATATGCTTCACTCCTCCATTCATCTAAAGAACTTAATTCAAGCAGCCTTTTCTCACCAGCAAGTTTAAAATCTCTATCTAGGTCTCTCACTGCCCAATTAGCTTTGTGTCCTAATTCTAGGGGCAAGTGACAAGCTTTTCCATAAACCATTTTATAAGGAGTCATGCCCATGGGATTTTTGTAAGCAGTTCTATACGCCCACCGAGCATCATTTAATTTCTTAGCCCAAATTTTCCTAGATTTGTTAACAATCTTTTGCAGGATAGATTTGATTTCTCTATTTGATAATTCTACTTGACCACTAGTTTGAGGATGATATGGTGAAGCAATTCTATGATTAACATCATATTTAGCAAGGGTTTTTCTAAAACCACCATGAATAAATTGAGAACCCCCATCAGTCATAAGATATCTAGGCACACCAAACCTAGGGAAAATAATGTCTTTAAGCATTTTTAATTAGGTTTCACCATCAGCACTTTTAGTAGGTATAGCTTCTACCCATTTAGTAACATAATCAACATCAACAAGAATATGAGTATAGCCTTTTGAAGGACGGAAAGGACCCATAAAGTCAAAACCCCAACAATCAAACGGTTCAATAACAAGAAAATAATTCATAGGCATTTCATTACGTCTAGAAATATTTCCAACCCTTTGGCATTGATCACAAGATAAAACAAATTTTCTAGCATCTTTAAAGAGAGTAGGCCAATAAAAACCTGATTGTAGAACTTTATGTGCAGTTCTATCACCAGCGTGATGTCCTCCATAAGCACTACTATGACATTTTCTCAATATCTCCTGTTGTTCATTTTCAGGAACACATCTTCTCATAATACCATCAACACCTTCTTTATATAAGTGTGGGTCATCCCAAAAAAATGCCTCAAATCATAGAAGAATTTTCTTCTTTGCTGAGCTGTAAAGGTAGGAGGCAAATACTTCGAAACAATAAACTTAGCATAATCAGCATACCATGGACTCTCTTGAGAGCTCACTTTTATTGCAGCTAACTGTTCATTAGGGAAACTATCATTAACAAGAATAGGGTCATCAGGGATATTTTCTAATCTAGACAGATTATCAGCAACAGGATTTTCAGCACCCTTCCCATCCACAATATGTAAATAAAACTCTTGTAAGAGAAGCACCCATCTAATAAGCCTAGGCTTAGAATCTTTCTTTTCCATAAGGTACTTAATAGCAGCATGATCAGTATGAATAGTAACTTTAGAATCAACGATATACTGCCTAGATTTATCACAAGCAAAAACTATAGCTAGGAATTCTTTGTCAGTGGTAGCATAATTCTTTTGAGCAGCATCAAGAGTTTTACTAGCATAATGAATAACATTTAACTTCGTATCTACCCGCTGTCCAAGAACAGCACCTACAGCATAATCACTAGCATCACACATAATTTCAAATGGTAAATTCCAATCAGGTGGTTGAACAATAGGGGCAGATATTAAAGCCTTATTTAGAATTTCAAAAGCTTCTTTACAATCTTCATAAAAAAATGGTACATCTTTTTGAAGAAGATTAGTAAGAGGTTTTGATATTTTAGAGAAATCTTTAATAAACCTTCTATAGAAACCAGCATGACCAAGAATACTTCGACTACCTTTAACATCCCTGGGATAGGGCATTTTCTCAATAGCTTCAACTTTAGCTCTATCAACTTCAATACCTCTTTCAGAGATTTTATGTCCAAGAACAATTCCTTCATTAACCATAAATTGACATTTCTCCCAGTTAAGAACAAGATTATTCTCCTCACATCTCTGCAAAACTTTATCAAGATTCTGCAAACAATTATCAAAAGAAGTTCCATAGACGGAGAAATCGTCCATGAAGACTTCCACAATTTCTTCACAAAAACCATGAAAGATAGCAAATATGCATCTTTGAGAAGTAGCAAGAGCATTACATAAACCAAAATGCATACATCTATAAGAATAGGTTCCATAAGGACAAGTGAAAGTTTTTTTTCTCCTGATCAAGCTTTTTAACAGCAATTTGAGAAAACCTAGAATAACCATCAAGGAAGCAGAAATGGGTTTCATTAGACAACCTTTCTAACATTTGATCAATAAAAGGCAAAGGATAATTATCTTTCTTAGTAACTTTGTTAACCTTCCTAAATCAATGCACATCATATAACCAACTACTACTCTTTGAGGAATAAGTTCATTGTTTTCATTTGGCACAACCGTCATCCCTCCTTTCTTAGAGACACAATGCATAGGACTAACCCATCTACTATCAGCAATAGGATAAATAATACAAGCATCAAGGAGTTTCAATACCTCATTTCTTACCACATCCTTCATTTTAGGATTTAAACGGCGTTGATGCTCAACAACTAGCTTTGCATCCGGATCAATATTAATAGCATGCTGACAAATAGTAGGAGAAATCCCTTTCAAATCATAAAGAGTATAACCAATAGCACCTCTATGTTTCTTCAATATCCCTAATAATCTCTCTTCTGCTTTATCAGAAAGTTGAGAACTGATAATAACAGGATATAATTTCTTATCATCAATATCAGCATATTTAAGATTATCTGGCAAAGGCTTTAAATCAAAAACAGGATCTTCCTTGGGTGGTAATGTTGTACCCAAGTCTTCCACAGGTAAATTATGTTTTAGCATTGCTGGAAAATGTAGGAAATCTCATCAATTTCATTCCTTTCTTCCATAAAGACATCACTTTCGTGGTCTTCCATGTATTGCTGCAAAGGAATGTTAGGAGCAAGAGCAATAGCAGCCAATTGTTCAACTTTATAATTTTCATTAGGCAGTTCAGCTTCATAAGGTGCTTTAGCAATTTTGGAGAAATTAAATTCATAAGACTCTCCATCAAACTTTGTAATAATTTTCTCCTTTTTAATATCAAATACAGCACCACAAGTATTTAAGAAAGGTTTACCAAATATAATAGGACAAGTATCACTAGCAGAAGTGCCTATTACTAGAAAATCAGCAGGATATTTAGTTTTACCACATAAGACCTCCACATCTCTAACAATACCGATTGGAGAAATAGTTTCCCTATTAGCAAGTTGCATAATCACATCAATGTCTTCAAGTTCACAAGAACCAATTTCATGCATGATTTCTTTAGAAAGATCATAAGGAATAGCACTAGAACTAGCCCCAATATCACATAAACCATAATAACAATGATCACCTATCCTAACAGATAGCACATGAACACTGGGTTTCCTAGGTTTACTAGGATGAGAAACAATATTAGAAGCATCTTCACAAAATATAATGTGTCGCTCTTCTACATTTTCAGAAACAAGGTCCTTTACTATTGCTACCGTAGGTTCTACAGTTATTTGTTCCTCGGGTTCTACAGGTTTCTTTGCACTTTTATTAACCACACTAGCTAACATAGAGTGTTCTTTTACCTTACAGGGAAAGGCATTTTCTCAATATAAGGTTCGAGCACAATAGAATCAACAGTATGAACTTCTATATCTCTAGCAGGAACACAAGTAACGGTATCTTTATAAGGCGCATGGTACTTGTCCCATTCCTTTTTAGGAATATCAAAATAAGAAGCAAAAGCCTTATATAAGTTTGCAACAACTTGAGAATCAAGACCATAAGCAACACTAACATTATGAAAATCCTCAGATGACATAAAGGTTTTAATGCATTCACAATCATAATTTATACCTGACTTTCTACCTTTGTCATTCTCCCATGCTTTAGTGTTTTCTTGAATACGGTCAAGAAGATCCCATTTAGCTTCATCCTTCATACGTGTAAATGATCTAGAACAAGAAACATCCAATAAATCCTTATGATGAAGAGGAAGCCTTGCATAGAAATTATTAATAACGATATTACTGGGGAGCTCATGAATGGGGCATTTGAGCATTAGTAACTTCAATCTCCCCCAAGCTTGGGCAATACTCTCGCTGTCATGAGGCCAAAAATTATATATATAATTCCGATCTCTATGTATTTCACTTGGAGGATAAAATTTAGAATAAAAGAGAGGTACAATTTCCTCCCATTCAATAGTCTGGTTATTTTTCAGCAGTTTGAACCATTCAGAGGCTCGGCCTGTCAATGGTATAGAGAATAATTTCCTCTTCACTTGGCTCATTGTAATACCTGCACACTTGAAAAACTCGCATAATTCATGTAAAAAAAGCAAATGATCACCATGATGGACATTTCCATCACCTGAATAGCAGTTATCCATAAAATGTTTAACAATCTTTATAGGTATTTTATAAGGATCCAAGTCATCATGCAGTGGGTCACTTACTACCCTAGCAGTGGCAGTAGCACCCGCAAATAAGGACTCAAAAGGAGTTCCAAACATAGTGTAATAAAGCAGTAGACAAAAATAAAAACAGAAATAAAAACAACACTTACATCAGAAGCTTCCTTTATCAATTCCACTTCCCAATAGCGCTTCACTCCCCGGCAACGGCACCAGGAAATAGTCTTGATGACCCACAAGTATAGGGGGTGTATCGTAGTACTTTCGATAAATAAGAGTGTCGAACCCAACGAGGAGCAGAAGGTGTTGACAAGTAGTTTCGATGAAGGAATAACTGTACATACTGGAAAATAGATTTGTAGGGGTTTTTGATATTGCGGATAAATAAAGTGTGAGTAAATAAAATGAAGTAGTAATAATTGCAGCAAGTGGCCCAATCCCTTCTTCAGCAAAGGACAAGCCGGTGAGTTTACTTATGATTAACAAACGTTCTCGAGGACACATGGGAGGTTTCTGTCAAGTGCTTTTGTTGCATGCAGCTGAATAATGTTGGGTGTTTTGATAAGTGCTGTGTGGGTGAATCTATGCTAATGTACCGTCCCATCCAAGACTAATACATACTTGTGATTATACCCCTTGCAAGCATACTCAACTACAAGAAAGTAATTAAGAAATAAATCTAACCACAACTTTAAACTCTGGGATCCTACGCTCCCTCGTGTAATGGTTTCCTAACGGGGGTTTAGGTTTCTGTCACTCCGGCAACCCCAAAATTAGTAGCCAAATACATGATGCATTCCCCTAGGCCCATAAATGGTGAAGTATCATGTAGTCGACGTTCACATGATAGCACTAGAAGAATAACACCACAACTTAAATATCAAACATTAAATATTATTCAACATTACTTCACTACTAACAACTTGACTTCTCCCATGTCCTCAAGAACAACACGAACTACTCACAACACATCATATGGATCATAATCAGAGGTGATATAATGGATGGTAACAATATGGTCATAAAGTGAAAACACCTATAAATCTCACAAGAATCAACTACTGACAAGTAATCCACACAGGGAGAGAGATCTAATGCAAAACAATGATAGAGGCCCCTAATTGTTACACCGGGATGAAGGTGGATGATGAGGGTGATGGTGCTGGTGGTGATGACGATGATGATGACGATCTTGATGATGCCCGGAGTGTTGACGGTGACGATGGTGGTGATTTCCCCTCTTCGGAGAGGAATTTCCCCGGCTGATTTCTCCCTGCTAGAGGGCTTTTCTCTCTCGGGTGTTTTCCGCCCCGCAGAGGCGGCGGAATAATAACTCGAGGATGGAACGAGGCTTAGGGTTTCCTCGGGGTCAGGGGGCCAAAGATGACCCCCGGAGGTGGGCCAGAGTGGCCACACCCCTAGGTGGCGCGGCCAGGGGGCGCGCCACCCCTAGGTGTGGGCCCCTGGTGGCCCCCCTCTGGCTCTCCTTCTGGCTGTGTTCCTCCTAGGGAATTTTAGGAAACCCCGGATGTCCCCCTTCTTCTTCTTATCTTCTGAAATACGGTATCTCGACGGTGCTTTTTCCATCAGATTTCTGGTCCCGGTGTTTATTCTCCAAAAATTATAAAACATGCAAAATAAGATAACATAACATAAGAGATGCATCATAACTTGAAATATATCGATGAATAACAGAAAATTATGATATAAATAGTGATGCAAAATGGACGTATCATCATACGTGCTCGCAGTGAGAAACTTGCACAACATCTTTTGTCCTACCAGCCCGTTTGTCGAATATCTGACTCTACAAATCCCTTAGGTGACCCTATCGGGTTTCGACTAGGAGAAGTCATGAGCGCTGGTGGAATCGTCGGCTAGACAGGGGGCGAGATTTACCCAGGTTCGGGGCCCTCGAAGAGGTAAAACCCTTACTCCTGCCTTCTGTCGATCTGTATTAGATGATTAGATCGGTTACAGGTTGCTCGGATCGAGAATAGATCTCGAGCTTCAAGGCTTTTTGGTCGTGCGGTATTACTTGGTCCTCTCCTAGGGGGGCTCTCCTGGCCTTATATAGATGGCCAGGTCTCGAGTTTTACCCGGAGAGGACTCCAACCCTAGCTAGGTCGGTTACATGTTTTCTAACTTAACCCGCAAGTTTAGTGCAGGTGGGCTTCACGCGGGCCTTCTAGAGTACTTCGAAGGCGCCTCTTCTTGAGCTTTGTCCCTGGGCCTGAGAGGGGGTGTCCTTACCCGCAGGGTCCAGGATCCATATCTTCGTCAGTAGCCCCCGAGCGTTTGCTCGATTGGGATTTCAGTCGAGTAGACGGTCAAACCTTTCTTGATCTTTTCTGGAGGACCAGCTCGACAGTTATTGTTTAAAGGGTGCGTTCCCTGTATCATAAGTCATCGTGCTCGAGCATTGAGCAACATAAGTGCCTGTTTGTACGGCTTTTTTCACAGAAGGATGTGGCTCAGTAGCTTGGCTCTCCCGAGAGATCAGGGCCAATTAATTGCAACTAGGGCAAAAACATTCCTGGCCTACACAGATTCGAGACCTCCGACTCGAACCCGATGAGGTGATCGTTGCGACTGGGCCGTTGTGGACTTATCAAATCGAACTTAACCTATGGGGGTACCCGGCGCGTCCGCTAGGATTTTTCTTCGTGTTGTTGACACGGAATTACACCGGAGGACGCAGCTTTCGAGTGCGATTCCAGGCCCAAAAGAGAGATCTTTTCGGGTCTTACCTTCATATTCGAAGAATATGGCATCCGGATGTGCCTAGTCGGCTGAACAATCCAGGTTTTTCTGATGTAAATTTATCATGTGTAAGAGAGGTAGGTTCTTCCTACCCGATCGATTTGTTTGAGTTCTATACGAAAGAAATTTCGTGCTGGAAGAAAAGCTAAGTCCATATGAAAGAGTTTTCATGTTCGGAACGCTGTGCCCATACGAAAGAGTTTTCGTGTATAGGGTATTTTTCTCTTGTTCGAAGAGGTTTTGCTTCATGAATTGTTCACGGAAAAGTTGCTTTTATCCGAAAGAATTGATGTTCGTACGAAGATACTTTCGCGTTTGAACTTCCAATCGAAAGATCTTGATTTTGAATGACGAATGCCATGACGTCATGGCGCACTCCTCTTCTCCCGATGGGACGTGACGGAGTGGCAGCAGATGGTGGCCCACCTGGTCAGCTTTTTGACCGGGAAACGAGACGTCGTTCCCGGTTTTTACGCGATACGCGCAATAAATGCGCACGATCTTCTGTTAAGATCGCTGCACGAAACAGCGCTGGCCGCCGCTTCGTTTCATCTTCACGCGTGGCGGCCGTGATAAGCGCCACGTAGCGCATTGTACGGCTGAGATCATCTCGCTCCGTGTATAAGTACGGGTGTTAGCGCTACGGTAAAACTTTCCCAGCTCTCTATCTTCATCTTCTTCCTCGCGCCCACCTTCGTCTTCCTCGCGCTCGAGCTCGTGCTGCAAGCAATGGCTGGCGGAAAAAGACGCGGTGCTGTCGGCTCTGCGTCCGGTGAACCTTCTGCGCAACCCGCGCCCCGCGCCGGCGACTGGCGCTCCCCCAACACCACCGCGAAAAGCATCAAGGAGATGCAGCGGGAAGGGTTGCTGCCGGCGGAGACGGAGAAGCGAGTCCGTCTCGGAAAAAAGGAAGAGGTACCCAATCCTCAATCGAACGAGCGCGTGGTCTTCGTGGACCACGTGACTCGGGGCCTTTCCTTTCCTCTTCATCCCTTCTTCCTCGGGTTGCTATGTGTCTATGGCATACAGCTTCACGATCTTCCCCCGAACGCGGTGCAGCACATTTCGTGCTTCATCGTGTTCTGCGAATGCTTTCTCGGCATTCGCCCGCACTGGGCGCTTTGGAAGGCGCTCTTCAAAGTCCGGATCTTCCGCGAGAGATCGCGGGTGGAGTCCGAGCTCGGCGAACCGCTTCGCACGGGCGGCTTCGGGATCCAAGCTCGACAAGAAGGCAGCTACTTCAACATGCATTTTGTCGACTCCGCTCAAAGCTGGCGGAAGAGGTGGTTCTACATCACCGACAACAGCTCGGGTGGGATTGTGGAGTTCCACCCGTTCGCTGTTCTGACAAGGCGAAAGTCCTGGGGGCACAAGATGTCAGCCGAGGAGACTTAGACCGTCGCGCCCTTACTCGCAAGAGTAGCTGCTCTCCGGGATCAGACTGCGGGAGTCGTGCTCAACGGGATGCATCTGGCGGGCATCTTTTTGAAGCGCAGGATCCAGCCACTTCAACAAAGGCCCTCCGCTATGTGGGAGTATCAAGGCTCAGAGGACCCCAGCCGAGTAAGCCGCGAGGAGCTTTCGAATGTGGAATTCGAGAAGAAAATCGCGGGTATCACTCGACTGAAGGTGGGGGAGAAATTCCCCGATTGTTCAGTTGAAGCCTTTGCCGCTTCAAATCCTCCTCCAGCCGAGGTTAGTTTCTTCCTTCTCGTCTTTGAGTTGTTCCCTTTTTGTTCTGAGTCCTAGTCGATAAGATTTTTCTCGTCTTCTTTTTGTCTTCGTAGAGCCTAGCTATGGCGGACTGCTACCCGCCAGCTGCGGGGGAGGCTGCCTCAGAACAAGTGTCGAGTCATCAAGACGGCGCGGTTGACACCAGCGTCGCCAACGCCTCTTCGAGTTCAGAACACGATTCTTCGGATGACGTTGAAGACTCGAATGGCGCCCCTACGAAACGTCGTCGGGTAAATGAGGACGAAGCTACTTCTAAAGATAAATCCTTGGAAGCATCGCCCAGTCAAGCCCCTATCCATGCGACTCCACTTCGCTCTCTTGCTCCTTCGCCTTCGTTCCCAGTGATGACGACCGCTTGGAACGCGGACTTGCTGGATGACAACGACGAGGATGACGAGTAAGTGCTTCTTCCTTATTCTTGGTCGAACATTTTCCGTGCTTCAATATTGATGTTTTCTATCTTTCGCTGCAGACTGCAGACGATCAGTCCTCGCAGGTACGCCGCTGCCGTTCCTCCCGAAAAGAGGAATAAGGCAAAGGATGCGGGTGAAACTCCCACCGCGGGCACCGTCCAAAATTCTCCCAGAGCAGCCCCCGAAGCTGCGACTGTGGAACGTGAAGCCCCCAGCTTTGCCGCCAGGACTTCAGCTTCTAAAGAAGTGACGGACAGCTCCGTGGATCCGCTCTCTCGCGCCACCGGCCAGGTAAACTTCATCTTTTGTCTTCAAATTTTTATCGGGTGCACGACAGTGCTCCCGATGGGAGTAGCCCCCGAGGCTGTAGTCGATCGCAAGCGATCGGCTACAGGCTCTAAGTCTGGTTTATTTCTTCTTCATGATTTTATTTTTATCGGGTGCACGGCAGTGCTCCCGATGGGAGTAGCCCCCGAGGCTGTAGTCGATTGTAAATGATCGGGTACAGACTCAAATCTAATCCATTTAACTCTTCCGTCTTCGTGCTTTTGCAGTCTCTTATTGATTCTCTTGCGGCGATTGGTCGCCGCGTCGTTCTCGCCGAGTCGGATTGTGAGTCACTTCGAACGGACCGTAGCCGACTTCAAACTGAAAACGACCTTCTCAAGGGTAAGTTTTATCATCTCCCGGTCTTCAGTATTCTGTGCATTCTTGATTTTTGATAAGCATCTTTTTGCAGCTCGACTTGAATTTTCGGAATCCGAAAGGGTCAAACTCTCTGAGCAGGTAACTGCTCGGGAGGCTGACCTGACGGCCATTCGACAAGAGCTGGAGGCTTCCCGCATGCAATCGGAAGATTTTAGTCGACAGCTTGCGGATGCGCGGAAGGCCTTGAAGGAGCTAGAGGAAGCTGGCAGTAAGGCCGATAACGACGTTGTCGGGTTCCTCCGTCCCCTCACTGAACGTTTTGCGGGTAAGTGTGTTGGACTTTTTGCGACTTTGATCCTTCACTTTGCTGAACTTTCCTAAGTATTATTTTCTTCTTTTGTAGGTCTTCTAGATGTTCCCCTAGAGATCCCTGGGCTCCAGCGGGTAGATATGGTAACCGACACACTTGCCCAGCTTAAAAGGCACGCTGATGGAGTTTTCTCCTTGATTAGTGATGCTACTCAAGTGCTGGTGCAACTGCATGGTCGCCTCATCGCCAACGCCACTCCTGCACCCGCGCTAGATGATCTGTTAAAGGTCTTCTCAGAAGGCAAACTTCTGGATGCCTTCGCGGTCGCACAGTCGGAGTCTGGTGCGAAGACCGCGATCCAATTTGCTTTGGCGCACGGAGTCGAAGGTTTGGAGGAGGCCTACTCATCTCTTCCAGTCGACCCCTCCACGGGCAAAAAGGTACGGCTCTCTCGTTTTGGCGAGCAAGCCGCTATTCTTGCTCGGAAGCTGTCTGAGATGTTTGCTCGACTGCGGGGAGGGGCGACTGCTGCTAGCGGGAGCACCAATGTAGCTTCATAGTTTTTCTTTTTTCTCCTTGAATGTAATGAACCTTGGGATGTATTCCCGTACCTTTGTTGTCTTTAATTGAAGAATTCGTCTTGCAATTCATTCCCCTTGTTTGTGCGTTGTCTCCCGATGGGAGTAGCCCCCGAGCATTTGTCAGATATGCGACTAGAAATGACTCGAGTAGGGCATCTTACTTCTTTTGTTGTATTCTTCCAGGCTACTGGGTTTGCCGCGGAAACTTCGGGTGGACGTGGTACTCCAGTAAATCCACTTGTTGCCGCTGTTGGCACTTTTGCGGGCCTTCGTGATAAGGTCCAGGAGGGTGAGCGCAAGCTAAAAGCTATGCGCGGGATAGCCGATGTGGCGAATTCCAAGCAGAAATTGGCGGCTGAACGCGAACAATTTCTGATGGATGAGTTGGCTGTAGTCGCAAGGGACTTGCTTTGTAAGTAGTGCAGCCCCCGTGCCTTTTTCTTCCTTGTTTCCTTATCTGACTGAGTGTGTTTTTGCTCTTCAGGCGTTAATCCGGATGACAGGGAAGAAAAGCAGTGGGTAGAAAATCACATCCTTCAAGAGGCTAGTAGCTCAAAACCTCATGCAAACAATTTTTGGTCTGATCGCAGTCGGGGTTTTGTGATGGCCACCTTGAAATTCCGAGTCCTCCAGGGGAGAATTCTCGTGAGTTCTTTTCACGAGGTCTTGGTTGCGATGAACGCTGCATTTTACCCACTCGAAAAAGGTCCCGAAGACTGGGGCTATCTTCTCAGGTTGTTTGGACGTGAAGGAGAAGTTCGCGCGTGTGTGCGCAATCAGATGACGTGCGGCGCGGTTGTAGCTCTCTCTTTTGTCCGCATATGGCATCTTGAGATAGACGTTAACTCCGTTGCTCGGCGCCAGGATTATGCAATCGAGGATATCTCGCCGTACTATGATGCTGTACGTCCTGCAGCGGAGAAGATTATCCGAATGACCTCTGAAGAGGTAGATAGAGTTTTGGCGACTGAGAACGCTCAGCGCTTTGACTGATTGTTGGATGTAAATATCCTGTAATCTGTTTATAGTTTGTAAAAAACTGTTGTAAGGTGTATAACCTTGTATTTGATGATGTTTCTTTGTGATGCTTAGTTGTGGGGTAGCCCCCGTGTGTTTTATAGGGTGTGTACCTGTAACTTGTAGCATGTAAAGAACTAGAAGCTTCGAGTGAATATGATGAGAAAATCATGTCTTTTATTGCAATGACTGAGAAGCCATGTATTCGAGCTACAGTAGTGGCTAGTATAGCCTTATTTTGTTGTCATAACAAGTAAATCTAGGGATAGAATTTGCGGAGGTGTGCAATATTCCAAGGATTGGAATAGATTCCTCCAGTCTCTGGATTTTTTAGCCTGTAGGCTCCACCTGGGATGACTTCGTGTATGATGAAGGGTCCTTCCCAAGGTGGTTCGAGATTGTGTCCTTCCTTCTGTTTAAGCCGCAGCACCAGGTCCCCAACCGCGAATGCTCTGTGGCGTATGCGGCGACTATGATAGTTGCGCAAGGATTGCTGATATACTGCGGATCTTGCGAGTGCGATGTCTCGCATTTCGTCGAGTGCATCCATATCTTCTGCGAGTGCCTTGTTGGAAGTCTCTTCGCTGTAGGCTACAACTCGTGGGGCGCTGAATCGAACGTCCTCGGGAAGGACTGCTTCTGCCCCGTATACCATGAAGAATGGCGTGTACTTCGTCGATCGATTAGGAGTTGTGCGGAGGCTCCAGAGTACGGAGGGTAGTTCTTCTGCCCAATGTCCTTCCGCGGGGTGTAGGCGATCGAGTAATCGCTTCTTGATGCCAGCCGAAACTAAGCCGTTGGATCTTTCGCCTTGGTGCGAATCGCTGGCAGGCGTCGCATCGTTCGACCAGGCTTTTTGCATCGTTGGCTGCTGTTAGCCAGTAAAATCCTGCTCGGAAAGCTTTTCCCATTATTGTTTTCCAGCTAGCATGATGTCCGCAATGTCCTTGGTGTATGTCCTGAAGCAATTCCTTGCCATCTTCGGGTGCGATGCATCGCTGAAGTATTCCCGAGATGCTTTGCTTGTATAATTCTCCATTGACTACTCGAAAGGACTTGCTACGCCTGATTATCTGTCGAGCCTCACGTGGATCGGCCGGGAGCTGTCTATTGAGCAGGTAGTCGAGATATTTCTGCGTCCAGACTGGCTCGACCAGGAAGACCTGTCGTGATATATTATGAATAAGCTCGATAAGCGCGACCTACGGGCTGACCTCTGTTTCTGGCGCTGCTGCAGCTTTCTTCACTTTGACCGATCGCTTGATCATCCGTTCGAAGTATATTCCTGGCGGTATGGGTGTATTCGTGGAACCCATGTTTGCCAGTCTATCTGCTTCTTCGTTGCTAGATCTTGCAATGTGCTTCAGCTCGCAACCTTTAAAGCTTCCTTCGAGTAGATTGTACATGTCACGATATGCGACCATGTTTTCAGCAATGGCGTCGCATTCTTTCATCGTCTGCTGCACTATGAGATTGGAATCACCGTAGATCATTAATCGGGTAGCTCCACAGGCGATTGCCATCTTCATCCCGTGCAACAGGGCTTCATATTCTGCGTCGTTGTTCGAGGCTGGATCATCTGGTGGAAAGTCCAGTCGCAGGACGTATTGCAGCTTGTCTCCACTAGGTGAAATAAGAACGATTCCAGCTCCTGCTCCTTCGTTTCTCTTGGATCCATCGAAGTACATTATCCAATTGCTCGTGTACTCAGGTGTCCCGGGCGTTTGTAGCTCTGTCCATTCGCTGAGAAATTCCACGAGTACTTGAGATTTGACTGCGTTGCGTCCTGCATAGGTGATGTCCCAGGCGCCCAACTCGATGCTCCATTTTGCTATTCTTCCGGATGCCATAGGGTTGTTCATGATTGTCCCGAGTGACGCATCATTAACCACTGTGATGGCGTGTTCCTGGAAATAATGTTTGAGCTTTCGGGCCGTGAGAACAACTCCATATGCGAGCTTCTGATAATGAGGGTATCGTTGCTTGCATGGCGAGAGCACTTTGCTGATGTAATATATTGGTCGTTGGACGCCGTATGCTTTGCCGTCTTCAGGTCGTTCGACCACGATTGCTGTGCTGATGACCTGGTTTGTAGCGGCTAGGTATAGTAGAAGTGGCTCCCTTTCTTGCGGTGTTGCAAGGACGCGTCTGCTTTGCAACGATCGCTTCAAATCTGCGAACGCTTGTTTAGCTTCGGGTGTCCACTCGAATTTGTCCGTCTTCTTCAGTAATTTGTAGAAGGGTAGCGCTTGCTCTCCCAATCGTGCGATGAACCTGCTTAGGGTGGCTAGTCGTCCTGCGAGCTGCTGGACTCCGCGTAGATTGGTAGGCTCCTTCATAGTCAAGATAGCTTGTATTTTCTCCGGGTTGGCTTCAATGCCTCTGGCGGATACCAGGTACCCGAGTAGTTTTCCTGCAGGGACGCCAAATACGCATTTGGTCGGATTGAGCTTGATCCGATATGCATTAAGGGCGTCGAATGTTTCTCTGATGTCCTCGAGGAGTGTGTCCTCTACTCGAGTTTTGATGACAATGTCGTCAACGTACACCTGTACGTTTTTGCCAATGAGATTGGCGAGGCATCTTTGCATGCAGCGCTGATATGTTGCGCCTGCGTTCTTCAGCCCGAAAGGCATTGTCGTGTAGCAGTAGACACCGTGGGGTGTGATGAATGCCGTCTTCTCTTCGTCTTCCCTTTTCATTCGGATCTGATTATATCCCGAATAGGCGTCCAGGAAGGAGAGGCGTTGGCAGCCTGCCGTAGAGTCCACGATCTGGTCGATTCGTGGTAGAGGAAAATTGTCCTTGGGGCAGTGCTTATTTAACGACGTGTAGTCGATGCACACCCGAAGGATATCCGTGTTCTTCTTGGGGACCAATACCGGGTTTGCTAACCAGGTGGATATCTTGATCTCCCTGATGAAATTTGCAGCTAGCAATCTGTTTACTTCTTCTCCAAGCGCCTTCTGTTTGGGTTTTGAAAATCGTCGAGTCGTCTGTTTGATGGGTTTGGCATTAGGAAAGACTTCGAGTGAGTGCTCGGCAAACTCCCTGGTATTCCTGGCATATCTGAGGGCTGCCAGGCGAAAATCTCCCAGTACTCACGGAGGAGTTTGACGAGCGCGCCTTCCTATGCTGGCGAGAGGGTTGTTGAAACCATTGCTGTCTTCGCGCAATCCGTCGGGTGCACTTGATGCTTGCGAGTGTCGCTGTTGGCGCTGAATTCTAGTTCAGGCGCGTTTTTCTTCGTGAGGGGCATAACGGAGTGATCCGTGGTTTTTGCCAGCTCTTGGAGTTCTTCTTGCATCCCGAAAGATTTTGCGATCTCATTAAATTCTATGTCGCACTTGTCCGATTTCTGGAAGTCTCCGTCGATGGTGATCACACCGTATTCGCCGGGTAGCTTGAGCTTCAAATACGCGTAATGTGGTACGGCCATGAATCTGGCGAACGCTGTTCGACCAAGAATGGCGTGGTACTGTGAGGGCCAGTCGACGACTTCGAAGTCCAGGAATTCCCTTCTGTAGTTGCTTGGAGAGCCCAATACTACTTTTAGGTTGATTGTTCCGAGTGGACGGATTGCCTTGCCCGGAACTATCCCGTGGAAGGATGTTTCTGATTCCGTTAGGCCGTCCAGATTCTTGTTCATTCGACGGAGTGTATCCGCGTAGATGATGTTAATGCCACTGCCACCGTCCATGAATACGCGGGCCAGGTCATAATTACCAATTTGAGCTTGGATGACAAGGGCGGCGTGTCCTGGTCGATAGACTCGTGGCGGATGGTCTTTCATCGAGAACGTGATTGGCTGATCTGCCATTTTCAGGTACTCGGTTTTTGTCGGTGGTGTCTGCACTGCCATGCACAATTGCCTTGTGTTAGTCTTTTGAGCTCTGCGAGAGGGGCATACCTTCTGTATCATCGCGAGTTGTCCTGCCGGGTTCGGGTATGCATTGGCCCCATTGTTTTGTGGTGGTGGCGCAGGTAGTGCGGCTAGTGCCATGTTTGGATTTGCTGGTGGAGGTGGTGGTGGAGGTGGCTGGAATTGTTGTCCTCCTCCTGGCAGCGGCGGGTAGTTTTGGGTGGATGCAAATCTCTTCCTCGCGAGAGCATCTGAGATGTCAAGAAACTTTCGGCAATTCTTGAGAAGGTGTGTTGCCTTAGTTTTGCCCGTGCGCTTATCTGTAAACAGGTGTAGCGAGCAGTATGCATCAAGATCCTCCTCGGGGGATTTTTCTTCTGCTTTTGGTTTCCACTCGCGACTTCCCCGGCGACCAGAGTCGCGATTTCGCGTGAATTCTGCCGCCACTAATTCCTCCCTGTCCTCGTGGTCGTAGTATTTCCTTCTCTTTCTTCGTCCATGGCGGTCGTCCTCGTGTGCGGGCGACGATGCTCTTTCATTGCGCACCGCGTCTTCTCCGTTAGCCCATTTTTCGGCTATGATCATTAGCTCCCCAATGGTTTTGGGCGCGGCTCTGCCTAGCTCTTCTCGAAACGCGGTTCTTCTCTCCCCTTGGGCGAAGGCCTCAATCGCCACCTCTTCCGAGATGGTTCCTGCGGTGTTCCTGAGTGTGGTCCACCGTTGGATATATTCTCGTGTGGATTCGCCACTCTTCTGTTTGCATGCTCGTAACTCTTCGATTGTGGCTGGCCTCTTGTAAGTCGACTGGAAATTTTTGCAGAAATCGCGGTGTAGGTCGTCCCACGATGCGTAGCAAGATTTGGGTCTTCTCTCCAGCCAACTACGGGCCGCGCCTGTAAGATGCAAATTGAGGTATTGCATGGCTGTGTTCTTGTTCCCACGTTGGCATTTTACTGCCGTGAGGTAGTCGCTTAACCACTGGGAGGGCTCGAGTGAGCCGTCGTATTTTGTCACCTCCGTGCTGAGCTTGAACCTCTTGGGTAGAGGTGCTTCACGGATGCTGCGAGCGAAACAGAGTGCTCCACAGGTTTCGTCGTCCGAGGACCTGGATGAGGAGCGCTCGCGATATCGTGAAGCTCTCGCTCTATCCACCTTCTTTTGGGCGAGATCTGATCGCGCGTCGTATTCGGACCGGTCGCGGTCGTTATCTTTCCTTGGTTCTTTGCTTCGCTTTCTCGAGCGGCTGCTGTGGTGCCGCGAGCTTTTGTCTCTCGGGCTGTCGTCGCTGCTGCTTCGACTATCGCCGCGGCGGCGGGCTTCTTTTCCCCGACCACGTCATGGCGATTTGTCTTTTCTTGGGGATGAACTTCTGTGCCTGCGGGGCGTTTCTTTATCCTTGTCCTTCTCCTGTCGCTCCTTCTCCAATTGTTCTTCGGTCTTCTTGCGATCGTGAGAAGCGAGCCTTGCGGCCGCCAATCCTAGTCCTTTGCGAATTTGTTTGTACTGTTCCACCCGAGGGTCGCTTTCCGTCGGTTGGTTCATCTGCATGTACGTTGCTGCGGCTAGGATCGCGGCAGCTGGGGTTTGCGGGTAGACATTGCCGTCATCGTCGACCCTCATGAAGGAAGACGTGGTCGACCTGTCGGTTGCAGTCATAGATTCGTGGTCTTTTGACGATGTTGCGCGTCCTTTCCTCGCGGGTCGGGTACCAACCGAGGGTGCAAGGGACTGCTCGACTCGTCGCAGGCTTGATTCGTCCGCCGCTCTTCTGCGACGGGCTAGATCTGCCCGGGCTTCTTTGATGTTTGAGGCCGATCTTACTAGGTGGTAGTGGTAGGCGGTTAGGTCCTCCTGTGAGGCTCCTGCCGCGGGTGGCTGACTCCGCCGCATTGCTTCCTTGGCCCTTTTCCAGGCCTCCAGCGAAACGCCGATTATATCGCGCTCGGTTGCGCTGAATTCGGTTTCTGAGGGCTGTTCCGATCCTGCCATGCAGACTTGGGCCAGTCGTGGCTCGTGCGTCCTGGGTGTAGATCGGAAAATTTCCCGTACCCGAGATGGTTCCTCTGTCAAGAGGGCGTGATAGTCTATTGTGTTGAAGCGGATGGACCCGCCACTTTTCTCCATAGGAAAGCGCGAGTTGAGGGCTCCAGATTCAGGTTCAGATTCATCCGAGAAGTGGAGGATTCCGTCTCTGTTCGCCATGAAGTTGAAGCTCCCGAACGTCAGGGTGACGCTCTTCTCCAGATCCTCGAACACCGGGCGTGATTCCGGCGAGTGAGGTGTGACTATGACGGATCCGATCCGTACAGGATTGTTCGGGGCCGTAGTCGATGGTTTCCAACGGGAGTTGGATGTCAATGAAGCCGAAGATGTCGGTGATCCAGCGCCCGCGTTCCCCACGGTCGGCGCCAATTGTCGAATCTCTGACTCTACAAATCCCTTAGGTGACCCTATCGGGTTTCGACTAGGAGAAGTCGTGAGCGCTGGTGGAATCGTCGGCTAGACAGGGGGCGAGATTTACCCAGGTTCGGGGCCCTCGAAGAGGTAAAACCCTTACTCCTGCCTTCTGTCGATCTGTATTAGATGATTTGATCGGTTACAGGTTGCTCGAATCGAGAATAGATCTCGAGCTTCAAGGCTTTTTGGTCGTGCGGTATTACTTGGTCCTCTCCTAGGGGGGCTCTCCTGGCCTTATATAGATGGCCAGGTCTCGAGTTCTACCCGGGGAGGACTCCAACCCTAGCTAGGTCGGTTACATGTTTTCTAACTTAACCCGCAAGTTTAGTGCAGGTGGGATTCACGCGGGCCTTCTAGAGTACTTCGAAGGTGCCTCTTCTTGGGCTTTGTCCCTGGGCCTGAGAGGGGGTGTCCTTACCCGCAGGGTCCAGGATCCATATCTTCGTCACCATTGAAGTGGGGCCTCAAGGGAAACTACTGGTAATTAAGGTGCTCCTTTTAATAAAGCACCGGAGCAAAGCATTAACACTCCGTTAACACACATGATCCTCACATCAAAACCATCCCCTCCGGTTGTCCCAATTTCTGTCACTTTGGGGCCTCGGGTTTCGGACAATGACATGTGTAAAGCAACTTGCAGATATGATCAAGAAACATAATTATACCCATGAAACAATAATATGTTTAAATCTGAGATCATGGCACCCGGGCCCTAGTGACAAGCATTAAGCATAACAAGTTGCAACAACAGTAGAAAACACTAACAATGGATACTAGGCACTATGCCCTAACAATCTGGCATTATTACATGATCGATCTCATCCAATCCCTTCCACCCCTCTCATCCTACAGCAGTGTTTACTCACACATGGATGGGGGCAACATGATGGTTGATGGAGAAGTGGTGCCCGTGTCGATGGCGACGATCTCTTTTGAATCCCCGTCCCGGCAGAGCGCCAGAACAGGGACTTCTGGTCCCTGAATTGAGTTTCGAGGTGACGGCGGTGCTCTATTGTGTTTCTGTGGAATATGACGAACCTCCCCCCCCCCGCGTGTTTTAGGTTTACGGGGCATATGTAGTCGAAAGGGGAGCCCGAGGGGGTGGAGGTGGCCCCCACACCACCAGGCGGCGTGGCCTAGGGGGCGCCCAGGGGTGGTCTGGGCCACTCCTGCCCCCCTCCAGGTGTCCTTCTGGCTCCCGGGGTCTTCTGGTGATATAAGCTCAATGGGGTCTTTTTCGGGAAATTTACCGAAAGTTTATTTTTCTGCGCAAAAACGAGACACCAAGGTAATTCTGCTGAAAACCGCGTTAGTCCGTGTTAGTGGTATCCAAAACTCACAAGTTTAGAGGCGAACAATAAGAAAAGTGTTCGGAAAAGAAGACCATTTTGGACGTATAAAGTCCCCCAAGCTTAGCTTATTGCTTGTCCTCAAGCAATTCAGTGACAACTGAGTGCGATAAAAGACTTTTACGAACAAATTTGTTTCATTTGATGTAAATATACTCACTATATGATCAAGTGCTGAGGCAATTCATAATAAGATGTATGCAAGATAAAAGTCATCTAGCAGTTATGCAAACCATGAAGAGATGCCAACAAACTAATAATAAACAACATGAAGTAATCAATATGCAGGATTGCAATGCTCATAATAGGGTATGATAAAGTGTACTCGCTTTCCCTTAATAATGGAGAAAAACTGAAATGCTAGGGCACCTTTGAAGTTCAAATCAAGACTAGAAATAAAGATATCAAAGATACAATCATCAAAGTTATACCACAATCAAACGTGTTTTGGGACAAGGACATTACACTAAGAATGACACCCATGCTCTCAAGAAGGGTCATAAAGTGAGAAGGTGAAGACTCAACATAAAAAATAAAAGAAAGGCCCTTCGCAGAGGGAAGCAGGGATTAACTCATGTGCTAGAGCTTTTTTATTTTATTAAACAAACGCATGGAAAACATTTTTTAGAGAGGTGTATGCATGCTTATGTCAACGAATTGTAAACAGACAATACAATATGTCACAAGCCAACTAGACTTCACAAGACCGGCTCCCATAGAAGGACGCATATGGGTAGAAGGTCATCCATCTTTCTCTTTTGTTTACACAATAATGCTTTGACTGATAAATCAGGGGCAAAAATAGTGAAGAGAATTTGTTGTATTAATTTGGGGCTAGGCACCCCGTTGCCGGCTCTTCTATCATTTGAATAAGCGAATGAAGACACTAGTCCATGGAGTGAAATCCAATCAACAAGCGAGATAAAGATTATCTACTTACATCCTCATGAGCTAAAACAGGGGCACAAAACATGAATAATTTTTTGAAGGTTTTAAAGGTAGCACACGATAAATTTACTTGGAGTGGCGGTTAAATACCACATATATAGGTAGGTATGGCAGACACATTTGGAAAACTTTGGCTTTCGGGAGTTGGATGCACGAACAGAGCTCATACTCAGTACAGGTGAAGACTAGCAATAGACGGGGATCGACAATCAAGAGAGCAACAACTGTCATAATCATGATTGTGACAATAAAATTAACAGGGGCATAAAAAATGATATAAATACTCTGAGGCAAAATAAATCATCGAGGATTAATTGACTTTTTGTTTTCAATCATATGCATGCGCGAGCATGTGCCAAGTCGATTCAATCGAAATAATCAGAGGGAGATACCACAATGTCATACCCTTCTATGAATAAAACAATGCAAGCAGACATTCATACGACATGCTATCTTATATTAATAAGTTGGAACTAAACACGTGAGAGCATGAACTACTAAGCATCAATCAAATATTAGTAGACCTTACACGAACTAACTATGCATGTTCACATGGATGAGTATATGTACAAAAATAAAACAAATAGAGTTCATACCAGCCTCTCACCACAACTTGAATTGTCGTAAATCGTCATCATTGCTCTTCACTTGTGGCTTGAATAATATAGAATGATAACCAAGCTCCAATGGAGACACGGGAGTCCAGTGAACTCTGCAAAAAACTTTACAAAACCAAAGAAGAATAACAAATATTTTTGGGTTTTCTTATTTAAGACAAGAACAAAAGGAAACACGGAAAGCAAGCAAAATATTTTTGGATTTTTGAATATTAAAGTGAAACGAGAAGGTAAAGCAAACCAACAAAAGAAACTAAATAAGAAAATAAAGAGAAACAACATAAATATTTTTGGTATTTTTGTGTTTTGGAAAGCAAGAACAAAACAATAAAAACAAAAGAAACGAAAGCAAACGGAAACATGGATATACAAAGAACCGATAGAAACAAGATATAGAGATGAGTGTGATGTCGGCATACCTCCCCCCAAGCTTAGGCTTTTGTCCTAAGTGGAGATCAATCACGGCGCGGGAAGTATCCCCACTATGATGGGTCTTCTCTCGCATGGTCGTACTCGGGCGCCCAAGAAGTAGAAGAAGCAGCAGGCGCATAGTCATAACCAGAGTGCTGGTATGGGATCCCCGAAGTGTTGGAGGGCTGGACAAAATCACTATCGTCCCCCTCTCCGGCATCCTCCCATGCTGGGGGTGGTGCTCAATGTATGCATACAGCTCACTCTCAGAAAGCATCCATCCTTTCCTGTCATTAAGATTAAACAAAAGAGGTGCATGCAAAAGTACTACTCTATCAGTTTTAGTCACTCTCCATCCGAATTGTTTGGAGAAAGTTATTCCATAAGATAAATTTTTCAGGTGAGCATGGGTAGAAAGAAACTTATGTTGAATCACGGAAACAAGGTCCAGCCTCTCTAAAGGAAACTGCAGGTCTAGAGGGTGTGGCTCCACACCATGCAAAGCTAGCAAGCATGAGGCAATAACACCTCCACAAATTCTGCCCTTCTCATGGTTAAGTGAGATACGGCAAGCAATTAAAGCACCAAAGTTATAAGACCTATCATGTCTTAAAGCAGCTGAGATAAAAGCCAGATCATAAAGAGATAGCTTGTTGGCAGTTTTTCTAGCAAACACACATTTAGAAATAAAATAAGCAAAGTATCGAATGCTAGGAAGTTGAATTTCTCATGTTTTACCACTCTCCCCCGTGAAGCTTCTGCCTTGGAAAATCTCCTCATATAAATCCAGCAATGGTTTAGACTGCCCTCTTATTTTCTCACATGAACCCCACTCTCGTACCTTGATAGCTGCACAAAAATCACTGAAAGGAAAGTCTACAACTTTATTATAAATTTTGTAATGGACCATAGGGTTAGTCGAACACCATCTAAAGCGAAAGTCCTACACCACAGACATAGTTAGTTTAACATGTTGGGTAGGTTCATCCTCAATGAAGCGGTCCAATCCTGCATTATGCACAAGAGTATAGAAATCCTACAGAATTCCCGTAACACGCATGAATTCCTTCCATGGATAGATCAATGGAAGCATTCTTTCTTCGCGGTGCACATTCTTGACCTCATGCAACTCCAACTCATGTTGGTTTAGTTGATGTACATTGTGCTCCATCTCTGAATATTTTTAACAATCATCACAAAAATTGATTTCAAGCAGCTATAAGGTGGAAACTACCATAGAGACTTATAGGAGAGCTAAACATGCATCAAAACTATATTATTTCCACTCAAATCATGCATGCAAACTCGCATAAATTGTCACCTACAGTACCAAAATACTCAAGAAATACTCCACCAAGCAAAATTCTACTTGGATCATCGGAGGGGTCACATACCGGAGAGAAAATGCACCAAATTTCAGCAACAATGGTGGGCTGAGCAAAGAGATCGAAATATCTCGAGGAAGAACAGCAAGAACTCGGGTTCCAGGAAATGTTTTGAGTTTGTGGGGTGAGATAGGAATCTTTGGCAGGGGAGAGAGTTAGTGGAGGGCAAGGGGGACCCACACTATGTGCTGGCGCCACCAGGAGCAGCTCGCGCCCCCCTATGGTGTGCCTAACTTTTGGGTCCCCCTGGGGTCTCCCAGGTGGCTCTCTGCCTCATTTTTTACGTAAAAAATTATTATAACTTTTCTGGAATTTTTCGAGAAACTTTATTTTCGAGGTATTTTCAGAAATTAATAATTAATTAAAACCCAGAAAAACAAAGGTGGAAACGTGGAAAAAAACAAAACCAGAACTACAGAGGTTCTAAGACACTCCAATGGAAAAAAAACCAAAGAAAACAAAGGTGGAAGTGGTGAAAACAAAATTATGGGCGTTCAAAATATGCATAACCACAATAATCAGGGTGAAAACATGACTATGGATGATAGAAAACATGATTATACTAAAATATCAAGGTGATAACAGAATAAACATGGTGAAAACATAATGGGAAGGTGAAAACATAGTCCTCTTCATTCAAAATCATTTTGTTAACAAGGGTGATCAAGTCTTGTTACCGGAACAATTTTAATATGAAGCAAAACTTTGCATATCACTAAATAATTATGTTACCTCGACATTGATAGACATAGTCCCAATCATAATAGTTTCGTATTTCTTTTTGGTGGCATTGGAATGGGACAATAAAATTCTCCAATCTTGATGGTCTCAATATTTTCAATTGAATTTAGATCATATCTTTGATGACCCACAAGTATAGGGGGTGTATCGTAGTACTTTCAATAAATAAGAGTGTCGAACCCAACGAGGAGCAGAAGGTGTTGACAAGCAGTTTCGATGAAGGAATAACTGTAAATACTAGAAAACAGATTTGTAGGTGTTTTTGATATTGCAGATAAATAAAGTGCGAGTAAATAAAATGCAGTAGTAATAATTGCAGCAAGTGGCCCAATCCTTTCTTCAGCAAAGGACAAGCCGGTGAGTTTACTTATGATTAACAAATGTTCTCGAGGACACACAGGAGGTTTCTGTCAAGTGCCTTTGTTCCATGCAGCTGAATAATGTTAGGTGTTTTGATAAGTGTTGTGTGGGTGAACCTATGCTAATTTACCGTCCCATCCAAGACTAATACGTACTTGTGATTATAACCCTTGCAAGCATCCGCAACTAGAAGAAAGTAATTAAGAAATAAATCTAACCACAGCTTTAAACTCCAGGATCCTACGCTCCCTCGTGTAATGGTTTCCTAAAGGGTTTTAGGTTTCTGTCACTCCGGCAACCCCACAATAAGTAACCAAATACACGATGAATTCCCCTAGGCCCATAAATGGTGACGTATCATGTAGTCGACGTTCACATGACACCACTAGAAGAATAACACCACAACTTAAATAGCAAACATTAAATATTATTCAACATTACTTCACTACTAACAACTTCACTTCTCCCATGTCCTCAAGAACAACACGAACTACTCACAACACATCATATGGATCATAATCAGAGGTGATATAATGGAGGATAACAATCTGGTCATAAAGTGCAAACACCGATAAATCTCACAAGCATCAACTAGTAACAAGTAATCCACACCGGGAGAGAGATCTAATGCAAAATAACGATAGAGGCCCCTAATTGTTACAGCGGGATGAAGGTGGATGATGAGGGTAATGGTGCTAGTGGTGATGATGATGATGTTGACGATCTTGATGATGCCCAGAGCGATGACGGTAATGATGCCGGCGATTTCCCCTCTCCGGAGAGGAATTTCCCCGACAGATTTTTCCCTGCCAGAGAGCTTTTCTCTCTCGGGTGTTTTCTGCCCCGCAGCGGCGGCGGAATAATTCTTCAAGGATGGAATGAGGCTTAGGGTTCCCTCGGGGTTAGGGGGAAAATATGACCCCTGGAGGTGGGCCAGGGTGGCCACACCCCTAGGTGGCGCGGCCAGGGGGCACGCCACCCCTAGGTGTGGACCCCTGGTGGACCCCCTCCGGCTCTCCTTCTGGCTGAGTTCCTCCTCTGGACTTTTAGGAACCCCCGGATGTCCCCCTTCTACTTCTGATCTTCTAAAATATGGTATCTCGACGGTGCTTTTTCCATTATATTTCTGGTCCCGGTGTTTATTCTCCTAAAATTATAAATCATGCGAAATAAGATAAAATAACATAATAGATGCATCATAACATGAAATATATCGATGAATAACAGAAAATTATGATATAAAATAGTGATGCAAAATGGACGTATCAACTCCCCCCAAGCTTAGACCTCGCTTGTCCCCAAGCAAAACTGAAGTTAGAAAACATAATCACAAGTTTATGGAGTGAAGAGTCGATAAATAAAATACAAACAAGAAGCACCACATTTACCTATGCAGCAATCATTATAGACGACAACTTCCTCTCATATAACTTAACTTGAAACAAGTAAAGGGAGTCACAAACAAAGATACAAAAGAGAGAATCAAAATTGGTAATGGCAAACTTCGTTCTTGGTCAGAGAACATCTAATGAAATTATACTTATCTTAGGTGAAGTCTTTATAACAACGTTTACATTGTAGAGCTTAACATGTTTAATTATAACAACTCTTTTACAGAGATTCATAGCTTTCAAAATAATATTCATTCAGATAATAAAGCATGTCCTAAACAAAGAAGGATAGAAAACATGATTGAATAAATCAACATATAGATGATGTGACCACAACAACTCAAATGCTTGCTGCAGACAGAAGGAAATGGGTTTACTGACTCAACATAAAAGTAAAAGATAGGCCCTTTGCAAAGGGAAGCATTGACCACTCATGTGCTAGAGATTTTATTTTAATAAACAGAGGTATAAAATGCATGACACTCCTCCCATCCATCTTACACAAACCATGGCTAACCGAATCCTCGGGTGCCTGCCAATAATCCCAAACCATGGAGAAGTGTCTAAATTTTGAGAGGTCTATATTTATGTCAACGAATGGCAAACAGAAAATACAGTACGTCACAAGCCAACTAGACTCGCAAGAGCGGCTCCCATAGAAGGACGCAACTGGTATAGAAGGTCATCCCTCTTTCTCTTTTGTTTACACAGTTATGCTTTGACTGATAAATCAGGGGCAAAAAGAGTGAAGAGAATTTCTATTATTATTTGGGGCTGGGATCTATCAGTCGAAGCATAATTGTCTTCACTATTTTTGCCCCTGATCTATCAGTCGAAGCATAATTGTGTAAACAAAAGAGAAAGAGGGATGACCTTCTACACATAGGCTTTCTTCTATGGGAGCCGCTCTTGTGAAGTCTAGTTGGCTTGTGACGTACTGTATTTTCTGTCTACCATTCGTTGACATAAGCATACACCTCTCTTAAAAAAGCTTTTTATACCTTTGTTTAATAAAATAAAATCTCTAGCACATGAGTTGATCCATGCTTTCCTCTGTGAAGGGCCTTTCTTTTAATTTTATGTTGAGTCTCCATCTTCTAACTTTATGCACAGTTTAGAGAGCATACTTTCCATTCTGAGTTTTATGTGCATTTGTCCCACAAACATTATTAATTGATTCATAATGTGTTATTGCTTGTTCTCTAATTATTTGTTCTAGTCTTCCTCATGAACTTTGAAGGTTTCCTGGCATTTATTTTTTGCCTCACTCTTAAGGACTAGCAAAATATCACTTTTCCATGTTTTCTCTATACTTGAAACAAACGTATATCTTTCGTTGCATTGTTATTCATGATCTTTTATTTGTGTTACTTCTCATGATGCAAGGTGATTGCTATGCTTTATTGTTAACATTCTATTTATCATGCTTGTGTCGAAGTTATATGATCTCAGCTTACTTATGCTTTTACATTATTGATGATCAAGTTTATGTTGGTAGCATGTCACCTCAGAAATTATGTGTTTTTATCGTTTACCTACTCGAGGACGAGTATGAAGTAAGCTTGGGGATGTTGATACATAATAAACATATCCTTAATCTGTGATGTTCCATGTTGTTTTCATGTTGTTTCCTACATGTTTGCTATACACTTTATGTCATTTTTATCGATTTTCCGGACTAACCTATTCACAAGATTCCATAGAGCCAGTTCCCTGTTTTCTGTTGTTTTTAGTTTCAGAAAAGTTGTTCTAGAAATATTCTTGGAATTGGAAAATTCAAAGTCCGGAGGTACTAGAATTCCCGAAGGTTCCATGGAGTCCCAAAGAAACCCGAAGGGGGCCCACACCATAGGTCAGCGCCCCTGGCCGCGCCATGGGGTGGTGTGGGGCCCCCAGGCCTCCACCGCCTTTTCCCTTTCGCCTATTTATACCCCCTGACATATTAACCCTAAAAATATACCACTTCACCCCGAGAAACACCCGAGGCCGCGTCATCGTCATCCTAAGATCGGGAGGGTTCTGGAGCTCTCCCCGGCACCCTGCCGGGAGGGGAATTCATCACTGGAGGGGTCTACACCACTATGCCCTCCTCCGAAGTGATGCGTGAGTAGTTCATCCCTGGACTACGGGTTCATAGCAGTAGCTAAATGGTTGTTCTCTCTACTTTGTTCCTCATGTTTAGATCTCGTGAGCTGCCTCACATGATCGAGATCATTTTTATGTAATGCTACATGTCATGTTTGCTGGGATCTGATGAATGTTGAATGTTATGTCTTTTGATTATCAATATATCATGTTATCTTCATGCTTATGTTATTTATGATCTTGCATGCTCTCTGTTATTAGTAGATTCTCTGCCAAGTAGAAGCTAGTAACTCCAAGAGGGAGTATTTATGCTCGATATTGGATTCATGCCTCATTTGCATCTGTGCTCAAGTGACAGAAACGTGACGGATCGAGGATGTGTTGTTGCCATTAGGGAGAAAACAACGTTGTTTACTTCATTTACATTGTTTACATTACACAATTTTCTTACTGCGATAATCTGTTGCTATCAACTTAATACCCAACGTTTGCTCGGATGATATTCGGAGGGTGGATTATTAGGCATAAATGCAGTTGGATGACGGTCTATGTATTTTGTTGTAATGCCTGCATGAATCACATAGTAATCTTTATGTCTTGCATATGCACTACGGTGCAACCTTCATTTATGTCAATTGCCCAGTTGTAATTTTTTCACCACACATGTTATTTATCTTTCACGGAGAGACACCACTAGTGAACGGTGGACCCCAGTCCATTTTCTCATACTGATAATACACACACTGCTTTCATACTACTGCTACTGCTTTCATACTGTCTTCCACAACATATGTTTAACCTCTTTGTGTTTGAAAAAACCGGCGAGATTGACAACCTCACTCCTACGTTGGGAGAAAGTGATTTGATTGTGTTGTGTAGGTTTCACGTTGCTGCTGAACCGGTAGTGCGCCCTGCCATCTCAGCTGCAACAACCTTCAGAGATTGCTTGTTCTCCTACTGGTCGATTCAACCTTGGATTCTTTTCTGAGGGAAAACTTGTTGCTGCACTCTTCACACCTTGCACTTGGGGTCTACCAACGTTAGTCATCAACACACCCTTCCTATCCACAATATACAAATCAAACTCTTGTAAAAGTAGCACCCATCTAATAAGCCTAGGCTTAGCATCTTTCTTTTCCATAAGATATTTAATAGTAGCATGATCACTGTGAATAGTGACTTTTGAATCAACTATATAAGGGCTAAAATTATCACAAGCAAAAACTACAGCCAAGAAATCTTTTTCAGTGGTAGCATAATTATTTTGAGCAGCATCAAGAGTCTTATTAGCAAATGAATAACATTCAATTTCTTATCTACTCGTTGTCCAAGAACAACACCTACAGCAAAATCACTAGCATCACACATAATCTCAAAAGGCAAATTCCAATCAGGTGGTTGAACAATAGGAGCAGTAGTTAAAGCCTTCTTTAAAGTTTCAAAAGCTTACTTCCAATCGTCATAAAAAACAGAAGGTATGTCTTTTTTTAAGAAGATTGGTAAGAGGCTTTGATATTTTAGATAAATCTTTAATAAACCTTCAACATCCCTGGGATAGGGCATTTTCTCTATTGGTTCCACTTTAGCTCTGTCAACTTCAATACCTCTTTCAGAAATTTTATGTCCAAGAACAATTCCTTCATTTACCAAAAAGTGGCATTTCTCCCTATTAAGAACAAGATGAGTTTCCTCACATCTTTGCAAAACTTTATCAAGATTGTGCAAGCAGTTATCAAAAGAAGTTATGTAGATGGAGATATCATGCATGAATACTTCCACAATTTCTTCACAGAAACCATGAAAAATAGAAAACATGCATCTTTGAAACGTAGCAGGAGAATTACAAAAACCAAAAGGCATACGTCTATAAGCATAAGTTCCATAAGGACAAGTAAAAGTTGTGTTCTCTTGATCTTGTCTCCTAACAGCAATTTGAGAAAACCCAGAATAACCATCAAGAAAGCAAAAATGAGTTTTGTTAGACAACCTTTCTAACATTTGATCAATAAAAGGTAAAGGATAATGATCTTTCTTAGTGACTTTATTAACCTTGCTAAAATCAATGCACATTCTATAACCAAGTACTACTCTTTGAGGAATAAGCTCATCCTTTTTATTTGGCACAACAGTCATTCCACCTTTCTTAGGGACACAATGTACATGGCTTACCCATCTACTATCAGCAATAGGATAAATAATACCAGTATCAAGGAGTTTTAATACCTCATTTCTTACCACTACCTTCCTCTTTTGAATTAAACGGTGTTGATGTTCAACTACTGGCTTTGCATCTGGTTCAATATTAATGACATGCTGACATATAGTAGGGGGAATCCCTTTCAAATAATCAAGAGTATATCCAATAGCTCCACGGTGTTTCTTTAATATTTCCAATAACCTTTCCTCTTATTTACATGAAAGTTTAGAACTAATAATAATAGGATATGTTTTATTCTCATCAATATAAGCATATTTAAGATCATCAGGTAAAGGTTTTAAATCAAAAATATGATCCTCCTTGGGTGGTAATGTGGTACCCAAATCTTCCATAGGTAAATTGTGTTTCATAATCACTGGTTGACGAAGAAGAATATCGTCAATCTCATTTCTTTCTTCCATAAAGACCTCACTTTTGTGGTCCTCCATGTATTGTTGAAGCATTGTTAGGGGCAAGAGCAATAGAGGCAAGCTGTTCAACTCTAAAATCTTCATTAGGCAATTCAGTTTCATAAGGAGCTCTAGCAAATTTAGAAAAATTAAATTCATAAGATTTCCCATCAAATTTAGTCAATATTTTCTCCTTCTTACAATCTATAACATCACCACAAGTGTTCAAGAAAGGTCTACGAAAAATGACAGGACAAGTTTTACTAGCTGTTGTACCTAGTACTAGAAAGTCAGCAGGATATTTAGTTTTAGCACATAAAACTTCTACATCTCTAACAATACCAATCGGAAAGATAGTTTCTCTATTAGCAAGCTGAATAACCACATCAACATATTTCAAGTTCACAAGAACCAATTTTATGCATGATTTCTTTATAAATCTCATAAGGAATAGCACTAGAACTTGCACCAATATCACACAAACCATAGTAGATATGATCACCTATCCTAACAGATTGCACAAGAACACTAGTTTTCTTAGATCTACTTGGATGTGAAACAATATTAGAAGCATCCTCACAGAAGATAATATGTCCATCCTCTACATTTTCAGAGACAAGGTCTTTAACAATAGCTACTGTAGGTTCGATAGTTATTTGTTCATCAAGTTCAATAGATTTCTTTATACTTTTGTTAACCACACTAGCTATAATAGAGTGCTCCTTTACCTTAGCAGGGAAAGAGATTTTCTCAATATAATTTTCAGGCACAACAGGATTAACAGTATGAACTTCTATGTTTCTAGCAGGAACACAATTAATAGTATCTTCATAAGGTACATGGTACGTGCTCAACTCCTATTTGGGAATGTCAAGATAGGAGGCAAAGGCCTTAAAAAAAATTCAAAGATTTGAGAGTCAAGACCACAAACAGGACTAACGTTATAGAAATCATTGGTTCCCATATTTTTTTTAATGCATTCATAATCATACTTTATACCTGACTTTCTACCTCTGTCTTTCTCCCATACTTAAGTATTTTCTTGAATACGGTCAAGAAGGTCCCATTTAGCTTCTCCTTTCATACGTGCGAATGATCCAGAACAAGAAGCATCCAATAAATCCTTATCATGAAGAGAAAGCCTTGCATAAAAATTATTGATAACAATATTAGTGGGAAGCTCATGAACGGGACATTTGAGCATTAATAACTTCAATCTCCCCCAATCTTGGGCAACACTCTCTCCATCATGAGGCAAGAAATTATATATTTGATTACGATCTTTATGAATCTCACTGGGAGAATAGAATTTAGAATAAAAGAGAGGTACAATTTCCTCCCATCCAATAGATTGACCATTCTTCAGCATTTTGAACCATTCCGCGGCTCTGCCCTTCAATATTAAATAGAATAATTTCCTCTTAACTTGGTCCATTGTCATACATGCACACGTGAATAACTCGCATAATACATGTATAAAAAGTACATGATCACCGCGATGGACTGTTCCATCTCCAAAATAGCAGTTATCCATAACACGTACAACAATTTTCATAGGTATTTTAAAAGGATTCAATTGAGAAGACATTGGGTCATCTACTACATTAGCAGTAGCAATAGTACTTCTAGATAGAGATCCATATGGACTCTCCATAATAAAATAAAGCAGCAGACAGAAATAAAAAATAGCACACACAGTAAAAGTTTCTCTTACCAATAGCGCTTCACTCCCCGGCAACGGCGCCAGAAAATAGTCTTGATGACCCACAAGTATAGGGGGGTGTATCGTAGTACTTTTGATAAATAAGAGTGTCGAACCCAACAAGGAGCAAAAGGTGTTGACAAGCAGTTTAGGTAGAGGATTCACTGTAAACACTAGCAGACATGTTTTTGATGGTTGTTGATATAGCAGATAAATAAAGTGCGAGTAAATAAAAGACAGTAATAATAATTGCAGCAAGTGGCCCAATCCTTTCTATAGCAAAGGACAAGCCGGTTCTTTTACTTATGATGACTAAATGTTCTCGAGGACACATGGGAACTTTGTCAAGTGCTTTTGCTTCATACAGTTGATTAATATTTATTGTTTTGATAGGAGTTGTGTGGGTGCACCTATGCTAATGCACCGCCCAATTAGGACCAATACATACTTGTGATTATACCCCTTTCAAGCATCCACAACTACAAGAAACTAATTAAGATAAATCTAACCACAACCTCAAACTCTGGGATCCTATTCTCCTCGTGCATCGGTTTCCTGACTAGGGGTTTAGGTTTCTGTCACTCCGGCAACCCCACAATCAGTGGCCAAACACACGATGCATCCCTCTAGGCCCATAAAGGTGAAGTGCCATGTAGTCGATGTTCACATGACACCACTAGAAGAATAACACCACAACTTAAATATCAAACCATTAGGTATTACTTCAACATAATTCCACTACTAACATCTTGACTTCTCCCATGTCCTCAAGAACTAAACGAACTACTCACAAGACATCATACGGATCATGATCAGAGGCGATATAATGATGAATAACAATCTGGTCATAAAGTGAAAACACCGGTAAATCTCGTAATCATCAACTACTAACAAGAAATCCACACCGAGCGAGTGATCTAGTGAAGAACAACAATATAAAACCCTAATTGTTATAGCGGGACGAAAGTGGATGGTGAGGATGATGGTGCTGGTGGTGACGACTGATGGTGCAGGACTTGCACTCGTTGGGAGACCTTAAGAGGAAGGTTTGATGAGCATAGCAGCAATTTTTCCCTCAGAAAGAAACCAAGGTTCAATCGACCAGTAGGAGGAAGCAGTAACTTTAGAAGTTTGATGCAGCTGAGATGGCAGGGCGCACTACCGGTTCAGCAACAACGTGGAGCTTACACAACACAAACAATTCACTTTGTCCCAACGAAGCAGTGAGGTTGTCAATCTCACCGGTTTTGCTGATAACAAAGAGGTTAAATGTATGGTGTGGAAAACAATATGAAAACAATAGCAGTAGTGTGAAAACAGTGGAAGCGGTGTGAAAACAATGGAAGCAGTGTGTGTATTATCAGTATGAGAAAATGGACCGGGGTCCACAGTTCACTAGAGGTGTCTCTCCATAAAAGAGAGCTAACATGCGTGGTGAACATATTACCGCTGGTCAATTGAGAAATAAAGAACATGCATCACATAAACATTACTATGAGATTCATGCGAGCATTACAACAAGATACATAGATCGTCATCCAACTGCATCTATGACTAATAATCCACCCTTCGAATATCATCCGAAGAAACGTTGGATATTAAGTTGCAAGAAACGGATAATCGCAGTAATCAAAGTGTGTAATGTAAACAATGTAAACGAAGTAAAAATCGTTGTTTTCTCCCTAATGGCAATAGCACATCCTCCATCCGTCACGTTTCTATCACTCGAGCACGGATGCAAATGAGGCATGAACCCACTATCGAGCATAAATACTCCCTCTTGGAGTAACTAGCATCTACCTGGCCAGAGCATCTACTAACAATGGAGAGCATTCAAGATCATAAATAACATACACATGAAGATAACATGATTGATTGATAATCAACAGACATAGCATTCAATAATCATCAGATCCCAGCAAACACAACATGTAGCATTACAAATAGATGATCTTGATCATGTGTGGAGCCTCACGAGATCTAAACATGAGGCAAATGGTGGAGAGTACAACCATCTAGCTACTACTACGGACCTGTAGTCCAAGGATGTACTACTCACGCATCACTCTGGAGGCAGGCACGGTGGTGTAGACCCCTCCGGTGATGAATTCCCTTTCCGGCAGGGTGCCGGGGAGAGCTCCAGAACCCTCCCGATCTCAGGTTGACGATGATGGTGGCTTCGGGTGTTTCTTGGGACGAAGTGGTATATTTTTAGGGTTGACGTATCTAGGGGGCATAAATAGGCGAAAGGGCGATGGAGGTGGATGCCCGAGGGGCCCACAACACCCCTAGGCGTGGCCAGGGGGCGCGCCGACCTATGGTGTGGCCCCCCTCCAGGCCTCTTCGGGACTCCCTGTAACCTTCGGGAATTCTAAGACTTCCGGGCTTAGAATTTTCCAATTCCGAGAATATTTCGAGAACAAATTTTCTGAAACTATAAACAGCAGAAAACAGGGAACTGGCTCTGTGGCATCTTGTCAATAGGTTAGTCCCGGGAAATCGATAAAAATGACACAAAGTGTAAGGAAAACATGTAGCATATGGCAGGAAAACAACATGGAACATCATAAATTATAGATACGTTTATGACGTATCAAGGACGATGACTATGATGATCTCGATGATGCCCGGAGCGATGACGGTGACAGGGCGATGATTTCCCCTCTCCGGGGAGGAATTTCCCTGGCAGATTTCTGTCTACCGGAGAGCTTTTCTCTCTATGTTGTTTTCCGCCCGAGGAGGCGGTGGAATATTTCCTCGATCCTTCCCTCAAGCTTAGGGTTCCCTAGGGATGAAGTACGCGAAAGGGGTCGGCCAGTGGTGGGCCAGGGTGGCCACACCATGTGGCAACACGGCCAAGGGGGGCGCGCCACCTGGTGGGCCCCCTCTGGCTCCCCTCGTGGCTGGCTCCCTCTTCTGATTTTCTAAGACTCCTCCGATGTTCCCCTTCTTCTTCTGGTCTTTAGAAATAGGGTTCTTGACGATGCTTTTTCCAGCTGATTTCTGGTCCCGGTGATTATTCTCCAATAATTATCAAACATGCAAAATAAGATGAAATAACATAAGTAATGCATCATAATATGAAATATATCAATGAATAACAGAAAATTACAATATAAAATAGTGATGCAAAATGGACGTGTCACCTTCCCATCAATCCATCTGTCCTTCCAAAAAAATGCAGTGTCCCCGTCGCCAACCACTATATAGGTGGAGGCATCAAAAACATCTCTATCCTCCTCGGAGAACTGCATATCGAGCATGTGCCATGGGGAAATGGGTCAGTACGCATCCTCCACAACCAACGTATCCTCAAGATGATGGATAAGTGAGCCAAGTCTGGGATCTCCAATCCACCAAAACGCAACGGGCGACACCCACCAGACCAGTTCACATGACAGTGGCCCCAATTAGCGTCATGTCTGCCCGCCCAGAGGAACCCACGCGGAACTTTTCTCACCTGCTTCAACAATTTTTTGTTGAGGCTCGGCACAATTTTTTGGTGGAGTGGAATAGCTGCGAGCACAGGGCGGATAAGTGCTAGGCGGCCCGCCCTCGGCGTCATGGAAGCTTTCGAGGACGGTAGTTTGTCAGCAATCCGGTCGACTGTAGGTTGCAGGGCCTCAGCCGTCTGATCGAGAGTGGAAACCGAGATGTTTTTGATGTAGTGATATCATGCCACCCAGATGAGATGTTGTGACCTCTTAACCCTCTATAAACAAATATTGGAAAGTGTAGTAAAAGCTAACAAAAATAACCATTGTCGAAATTACACTTGTTTTATTTTTTACAACAGATGACTATTCACTCCTTCCTAAAAAGGATATCTCAAGTTTGTCTAGATTTATAAATTTAGACAACGTTGATACATCATTTCCAGGACGGAGAGAACATAATTTACCCATAACCAATAAATGACTAGAACTTTTTACAACAAATGAAACAGGAAATGAGCAATCAAAGTAGGTAATATACTCGTGCAGCGAATAAATAGATGTATCAACAACCACTCGCTAACAAACCAGAAACATTTATATGTTCTTGATGATCTTGCTCCTGAAATGGATATTCGTCTTTCAGATGATACATGAAAAATCACAATAACAATCACATGTACAAACTTCATGAAAAAATGAACTCAAAATGAAAAAAATGGTTTCTAAGCCTAGAGGTGACCGAAAAGGTCGAGGCACCCCCGCCAATATCCCCGAGGATGAAGAAGCTTGCGTGCAGGAGGAATAATGCTGACTCCGCACTGAGGAGGTTGACGAAGGGAAGGAGGTAGATGTTAGTTTGCTGTTAGAGAACTTGTGTATTTGTCGTGGACTATTTGTGGACTTGTGTATCATCGATGAACTATGTGTAGACTTACGTATCGTCATGGACTATTTGTGAACTTCAACTATTTGGGGAGTATTTGTGGACTTGTCATATAGAGTGGTGCTGATGTTTTTGCTCTCTGATGCAAACAAAGTGGTGTTGTTCGAATTTTATGAAATGTACATACCACCGCGCCCTAGGCAGTCGCGCTTCCCTGGAGACCACCAAGCCCTAGCGATGGGCGGTTGGCGCAACCCTCCCTCACTTAGTCATTCCGGCAAAATTGGAGGCTGAAAAATCTCAGGTGCTCTCGGGCGCAAGAACTCTAGGCCACTGATATACGTCATAAATGTATCCTTAATTTCTGATGTTCCATGTTGTTTTCTTATTGTTTCCCACATGTTTGACATACACTTTATGCCATTTTTATCGATTTTCCGGACTAACCTATTAACAAGATGCCACAGAGCCATTTCCCTTTTTTCTGTTGTTTTTAGTTTCAGAAAAGTTGTTCTAGAAATATTCTCGGAATTGGAAAATTCGAAGCCCGAAAGTCTTAAAATTCGCGAAGGTTCCACGAAGTCCCAAAGAGACCCAGAGGGGGGCCTCAGGGGCCCACACCATAGGGCGACGCCCCCCCTTGGCCGCGTCGGGGGGTGGTGTGGGGCCCCCAAGCCTCCACCGTGTCTGACCTTTCGCCTATTTAATCTCCCCGAGACATAAACCCTAGGAGGATCCCACTTTTTCTCGAGAAACACCCGAGGCCGCTGTCACCATCATCCCGAGATCGGGAGAGGTCTAGAGCTCTCCCCGGCACCCTGCCGGAGGGGGAAATCATCACCGGAAGGGTCTACACCACCATGCCCTCCTTGGAAGTGATGCGTGAGTAGTTCATCTCTGGACTACAGGTCCATAGCAGTAGCTAGATGGTTGTTATCTCCACTTTGTACCTCGTGTTTAGATCTTGTGAGCTTCTTATCATGATCAAGATCGTCTTTATGTAATGCTACATGTTGTGTTTGCTGGGATCTAATGAATGTTGAATGCTATGTCTTGTGATTATCACTCTATCATGTTATCTTCATGCTTATGTTATTTATGATCTTGCATGCTCTCCGTTATTAGTAGATGCTCTGGCCAAGTATATGCTAATAACTCCAAGAGGGAGTATTTATGCTTGATAGCGGGTTCATGCCTCCTTTTCATCTGTGCTCGAGTGACAGAAATGTGACGGATGGAGGATGTGTTGTTTCCATTAGTTTGAAAACAACAATTCTTTGTTTAAGGATGATTTTATTGTTTACATTACACACTTTTCTTACTGCGATTATCTATTGCTTGCAGCTTAATACCCAACATTTGTTCGGATGATATTCGGAGGGTGGATTATTAGTCATAGATGCAGTTGGATAACGGTCTATGTATTTGTTGTAATGCCCGCATGAATCACATAGTAATCTTTATGTCTTGCATATGCACTATGGTGCAGCCTTCATTTCTGTGAATTGCCCAGCTATTATTTGTTCACCACACATGTTATTTATCTTTCTTGGAGAGACACCACTATTAAACTGTGGACCCCGGTCCTTTTTCTTCATACTGATAAAACACCTACTGCTCTCATATTGTTCCTATTGTTTTCCACACCATATGTTTAACCTCTTTGTGTTCAACAAAACCGGTGAGATTGACAAGCTCACTGCTTCGTTGGGACAGAGAGATTTGATTGTGTTGTGTAGGATCCACGTTGTTGCTGAACCGGTAGTGTGCCCTGCCACCTCAGCTGCATCAAACTTCAGAGATTGCTTGTCCTCCTACTGGTCGATTGAACCTTGGTTTATTTTCTTAGGGAAAACTTGCTTCTACACTCTTCACAACCTTTCTCTTGGGGTTTACCAACAAGGGCATTAAGGCCATCAACAAGTTTTCTGGCGCCGTTGCCGGGGAAGAAGAGAATTTCTACAAGGGGAGTCTCTCACTTCCAATCTCTTTTCTTTGTTTTAGTTTTGCTTAGTTTATTTTATTTTGTCTTGTTTGCTTCTCTTTATCAAAAACACACAAAAAATTAGTTCTTATTCTAGTTTTTATTCTTGCTTTATCATGCTTGCTAGCAATGTTTGATGCCTTTGAAACTAGATCTTATAGACAAGGTGGGTTCACAGATGAACAACCAAAATATTATAAGGAACACCGCTTCTCACAAAAAGGAATATACTTATGGGAGCAAATTAATAAATTGCATGACTATGCTAAATATTGTGCTCTACTTATAGTGTTACTTATTTCTTTGATAAATCTTGCTGATGTAGGAGGTATAAACACCTCCCATTTCAATGTGAGTATAATGATGATGTTACCATATCTTCTTATGTTAATGGAAATTATGAATTATATGATGTGGAACAAATTGAAGAATTTATTGCTTGGAAGGGTGCATTCAAAATTTCCTATTTGCTTGAAAGTATTGATGATGCACCTTATAAATACGAGATTTATGCTATACTTGAATATTTCTTTGATAATTACAAGGATTATAATTACTACATAATGGAATATCTTAATAAATGCTCTTAGCCTAAGGAAGAGACTAATGCCTTGCAGGAACCTAGGGAAGAAGAAACTTCCGAATCTGGAAGCCCATTGGATGAAAAAGAGGAGGAGAGTGATGATCAAGAGGAGGAAGAATGGAGCTACCCATGTCTACCTCCCAATGATAGTAACTCTTTAACTCATACAATATTTGATGAAATTGATACTCTCTATACTTGTGATCTTGATACTACTATGAATGAAACTTGTGAGAATGATATTGCTACTGTTATGTATGATAATCCATGCTACTTGGATAAATCTTATGATAATGCTCTTGATGATGGTCCTATGTTACTTGATGTTATAAATTATAATGCTACTGAAAATAGGATTGATATAATATGTCCTATACCTTTTATGAGTGATCAAGCATCTTGTTTTGATATTGCTAAAAGTGGGAATAAAGAGGAGCTGATTTTAAATTTTGATCCCACTATTTTTTAGCTTGATATGAATTGTGTGCTTTTAGGCCATGACAAACATGCTCTGTGTGATAATTATGTTGTTGAGTTTGTTCATGATGCTACTGAAAATTATTATGAGAGAGGAAAATATGGTTATAATAATTTTCATGTTACTAAAACACCTCTCTTTTTGTTGGAAGTTTTGAAGTTGCTCTTGTTCTACCTTCCCATGATTTCTAGTTTGAGCTTATTTAATTTATTTCTTTACAAGATTCCTATGCATAGGAAGTGGGTGATACTTAATTTTTTTATATACTTTGTTCTTGATGCTCTATTTTTCTTAATTCATATTTCTTATGTGAGCATTTTCTTCACTTAAAAATACTTGATTCCACTTTTTTGGGCCTAGCCAAAAGGCGTTAAAGAAAAGCACTTCTTGGGAGATAACCCATGGTTTTTTTTTTGCTTTGTTTTTTTTTTCTTTGAGTCAAGTGGTTGTATACTTCTGTAGCAACTCCTTTGTATCTTTCTTTTCATGTTTTAGTAGTGCCAAGTAAGGTTTTCGACGAGAGTTGGAGTTGGTTTTCGGATTTTTGCGCAGGAAACAGATTTCTGCTGTCCACCGTAAAAAATCGTATAAAATCCTGGAAGATCTGAATGGTCTGAATTTTTTTTCTTATTCCTCAGCTAATTCCTCAACTTTTTCGTTCTTTAAGTTTTTCGATCTGAGCAATGTAAGTGCCTCGAAATTTTTTGTCTTTACAGACAGTTCTGGTTTTGATAGATTCTGCCATTTTTCTTGCATTTGCTCTTTTGCGATGTCAAGTGGATTTCTTTGCTTCATGAAACATCAGTGGCTGTAGATAATGATTAAAAGTATCAATATCACTTGTGCCATACAGAACCAATGGATTTTTAATTGTTGCACTAACCCTCTAATGTGAATTACTATTTGAGTCTGGTGTGAAGGAAGTTTTCAAGGGTCAAGAGAAGAGGTGATATATGTGATCAAGAAGAGTGCAAGGTCAAAGCTTGGAGATGCCCCCGTGGTTCATCCAAGCATATTTTTAGAAGACTGAAGCATCTATGCTTGGTGATGCCCAAGGCATCCCCTTCTTCATCAACTATCTATCAGGTCACTTCTCGTGAAACTATATTTTTATTCGGGCACATCATATGATGTTTACCTTGAGCGTCTGTTTGTTTTTATTTTGTTTTCCTTTGTTTTATTTTGTTTTCCTTGCTGAAATAATATAGTTGGATCCTAGCATTCTTTGTTTGGGGGGAGAGACACGCTCCGCTTTTTCGTTTGAATACTTGCTATGCTAGTATTCTTAGTTTTTCTTCTAGTTGCTGCAAAATTTCTGTTTAGCTCTCATTTTCATTGCATCTCTTATTCATAGATCTTAGTTTTAGTAGTGTTATGTGAGTGCTCTCATATTTGCTTGTTGCAGCATTTAGAGAGTTTTTGTTAAAGCATGTTTTGTATGGTCTGCTTGAGGTAGAATTTTTAACGGTGCAAGTAAAAGCTTGTATAGACTGTGGCTAGAATTTTTCATATCATGCTAGATGCTATTTTTGTTTTAAAGCCTTGTGGTTATTGAGTAGCATGATTAGCCTCAAATAGCCGAGAGTGTTTAATGTGCCATTGAAAGAATCATGAGTTGTTCTTGTCATATTGAAGCATAAATTTGTGGTGCTCTCCTTTGAATGTTTTATTTGGTTGACTTGGCGCATGCTAACACCATGTTTATGACTACGCATGATTATGGCTCTTATGCTCTCTTGATTTGTCGCTTCCAGTCTTTTGCTAGCCTCCACCTGAGTATGAGCTCTACTCGTGCACCCAACTCCAAAAACCAAAGTTTTCCGATTGTGTCAACCATACCTACCTAAATGTGGTATTTAACCGCCACTCCAAAGTAAATTGCTCATGTGTTACCTTTAAAACTTTCAAAATTACTCATGTTTTGTGCTCCTGTTTTAGCTCATGAGGACGTAAATAGAGAATCTTTATCTCACTTGTTGATTGGAATTTCACACACTGGACTAGTGGCTTCATCCGCTTATCCAATAATAGAAGAGCTGGCAGCGGGGTGCCCAGCCCCAAATTAATAACACAAATTCTCTTCACTATTTTTGCCCCTGATTTATCAGTAAAATCATAATTGTGTAAACAAAAGAGAAAGATGGATGACCTTCTACCTAGATGTGTCCTTCTATGGGAGTCGCTCTTTTGAAGTCTAGTTGGCTTGTGATGTACTGTATTTTCTGTTTACCATTCGTTGACATAAGCATACACCTCTCTTAAAAATGTTTTCAATACCTTTGTTTAATAAAATAAAAGCTCTAGCACATGAGTGATCCCTGCTTCCCTCTGCGAAGGGCCTTTCTTTTACTTTTATGTTTAGTCTCCATCTTCTAACTTTATGCACGGTTGAGAGAGCATTTTTGCCATTCTTAGTTTTATGTGCATTTGTCCGAGAAACATTATTAATTGATTCATGATGTGTTATTGCTTGTTATTTAATTATTTGTTCTAGTCTTCCTCATGAACTTTGAAGGTGTCCTGGCATTTATGTTTTGCCCCAGTCTTAAGTACTAGCGAAATATCACTTTGACATGTTCTCTCTATACTTGAAACAGACGTATATCTTTCTTTGCATTTTTATTCATGATCTTTTGTTTGAGTTACTTCTCATGATGCAAGGTGATTACTATGCTTTATTATTGAATTTCTATTTATCATGCTTGTGTTTAAGTTCTATGATCTCAGCTTACTTATGCTTTTACATTATTGATGATCAAGTTTATCTTGGTATCATGTCACCTCGGAAATTATGTGTTTTTATCGTTTACCTACTCGGGGACGAGTAGGAACTAAGCTTGGGGATGTTGATACGTCATAAACGTATCCTTAATTTCTGATGTTCCATGTTGCTTTATTATTTTTTCCCACATGTTTGCTATACACTTTATGCAATTTTTATCGATTTTCCGGACTAACCTATTGACAAGATGCCATAGAGCCAGTTCCCTGTTTTCTGCTGTTTTTTGTTTCAGAAAAGTTTTTCTAGAAATATTCACGGAATTGGAAAATTCGAAGCCCGGAAGTGTTAAAATTCCTGAAGGTTTGACGGAGTCCCGAAGAGACCCGGAGGGGGCCTCAGGGGGCCACACCATAGGCCCCCCCCCCCCCCCCCGTGGTCGCGCCGTGGGGTGGTGTAGGGCCCCCAGGCCTCCACCGCCTCTGCCCTTTCTCCTATTTAATCCCCCGAGACATAAACCATAGGAGGATCCCAAATTTTCCCGAGAAACACCCGAGGCCTCTGTCACCGTCATCCCGGGATCGGGACATATCTGGAGCTCTCCCCGGCACCCTGCCGGAGGGGGAAATCATCACCGGAGGGGTCTACACCACCATGCCCTTCTCCGAAGTGATGCGTGAGTAGTTCATCCCTAAACTACGGGTCCATAGCAGTAGATAGATGGTTGTTCTCTCCACTTTTTACCTCATGTTTAGATCTTGTGAGCTGGCTATCATGATCAAGATCATGTATATGTAATGCTACATGTTGTGTTTGCTGGGATCTGATGAATATTGAATGATATGTCTTCTGATTATCAATCTATCATGTTATCTTCATACTTATGTTATTTATGATCTTGCATGTTCTCTATCTTATAGTATTTACTAATTGGAGGCACCAACGCAGCCTTCACGTTTATCCACATCATTAGAATTAATTAAGCCGTTGGATCTTGGTTTTGCGGCTAGGATGGAATGTGCAAAATAATTAACGTGTGATGCTACAAATAAGTTGTCACCATAGTTCGGACATCCAGTCGTGTACGCGGAAACAAAAGTAATAAGGCGGTTACGATATGGACTACTGAAGAAAAAACAAGAAGGCTAATACGATCCGGACTCTAGAGTTCAAATGCCATTAGCTCACAAGATTGAATAGATGGTTCTTGCAGGGAAAAAAAGATGGAAAAAACAGCGCACGTCCTTTTCACGTGAGCTTCCAGCGAGAAACAGAATCCGCTGCGCCCACATGTAGATCGACTACAATATAGCATGGAAGTTTGGTAGATATAGACATCCGGAAACGTAGGCTGCTATGTGGAATTGTGTGCTTGCCGCAATGTTGGCCGGCCGCCCGGCCGGTACGGTGTCTGTTGCATCACGGTGGCAGCCTGCAGCTTATGGTCATAGAGGAAAATCAACATGTATACATATTACGCGGCCGGCTCTGGAAGCGTGTATTCGTACGAGTATTGGTAAATCACGGTCGTAGCATATATAGTTGATGAGCTGGGAGGAAACTTCATGAGCAGACACTGTGTTCTTTACCAATCGAATCTGGCTAGGTGCTTCAGGAAAGATCAAATCTATATAAACTAAATAGGTCATCCCCACTAACTATTTCTCTTGACATGCAGCCTATCCACATCAGTAAGTGCCACTTCATCATTTTTTATTTCCACAAATTTTTATTTTAGCGTTGAATCCCTGTCATCTTTTTGTTTTTTCCTAGCGAGTGTTATTGCGTGAGGGGTCCTGCTCTGTTCGCCTCATCTTCCTGTCTTCCCCACATAGCACCTCCCTTCTTCATGTAAAAAAAAGCACCTCCCTTCTTCTCCGTAGTAGCGAGGACGTTACTGCGTGAGGCGTCCTGTTTGGGTACTAATCCTGCTAATACTAAGTACTCCAATTACTCCCCCAATTAATTATCCCCCTCCCTCTTCACCTTCTACTACGATTTGTGCTAGAAACTGATGGATTTAATCTCCAGCCATCTTCCAAGATGCAACTTCCCTCTTGCCGGCTTGATCCCGTCAACGATACAGCTTCTCGATCTATAAATTGTTACTCCATATGATTTTTGCTGCGGACTCGCCAATACCCCATGTCTTCGTCCTGCTGCTCCGTTGTACAACTACAACACGATCCCTCTCTATTTTTTTCTGCTCTCTAATCGCAGGAGCCTGCCATCCCATACTATTCCTCAGGCCGGGGGATTGTGGTCTCAATCTCTATTTTTTTCTGCTCCCTAATCGCAGGAGCCTGCCACCCCCATACTATTCCTCACGCATGGGGGTTGGGGGTCTCAATGGTGTTGGTGCTACTGTTACAGGTTTCAGTCTTTTCTCATATTGTAATATTTGTATCTGTAATAGATCCGGCTGTTACACCTGAAGACTATAAATCAACAGTTCCTTTTTGTTTGTTGCTGATCTGGTGACACTCTCTTAATTTGGAGTATTTTTCACAAGCCAATTTGTGGTACTCTATGTATATATACGTCTAAACATCCATCCATTATCTTTTACCTGATTATGCAGGGATGCTAACATACTTCTTAGTCCGTGTGTCCGTGAATTGAGTGTCTTCCGTATTTGATCAGAGGGATAATCAATTATACGTATGGCCCCATTCACTTACCTTTTGCACAACAATAAAAACAGCATCCTGGACATTATGGCTTTATTTTTGACCTGGAGGTTGTTTTACAACTTCGGTTAAGTATACCCGATATGGGCCAAGCACGGCATGTATCCCCAGCTTAAGCAACAGAACTGAAGTAGTATCATCTGTGCATGTACGAGACAACTAGACATGCATGGCAAGTATTTTAATTGAAATGACTCGCAAATCAGGTGCCTGGATTTGGTTTATACATCTTCCCAGCTTATTGCAGTTTGTAACCGACAAGGTACTGTAGTTAAACCTGGTGCTTTTCCTTCACTTGCAAGATCAAATAGAAACTGCTTCCGCCTCGACTGATTAATATAACTTTCATTAGTTGCAATGTATATTCTCTTAGGTCTCACGGATCACGAAGAGATTCAATATTATTAGTTTATGATCCCTGGTGATGGTTCGTTGATACAGAAAGTTCAGCTACACACTCGATTAACTATGATGTTTTTTATGCGTTGTCATTATTTTCTAAGTACCATGTTTAAGAAGTGCACCGAATATCATATACATATATACAAGGAGCAGGGACAGAAATGGGGGAATGGAAGAAATGTATCAATCTGTTGGAAGGACCGTATATATTTAATTACATTGTGTGCGGCCGCAACAGGGATTGTTGTAAACCATTGTATACTCACTGTCTCCCCATGGTTACATCCCAATAGGACAATAGGAAACATCATACGTCGAAACATGATTTTCCCCATAGTGAAAAAATAAATGACACTGGTCTTCCTTTCAAAATATTGGAAATACTATGCATATAAATTAAAATGTTATTTTTCTCACGGTAATAACAAATTACTATTTAGTTTATTCTCTTAAGACCATATTTTGTAAAAAAAACAACAACTGGTATTGACATAATCTCCCGCAGCAATGCGCGGGGTATCATCTAGTATATTTAGTTATTGATATCGTTGTTGGCAGTAGCTCAATTAGCATATATTCCTACCTCATGTAGTGGTACCTGTATTGTACTGGGACATTGGATCATAATTGTTTGACTGCGTGATCGCTAGAGTACTTAATCAACACACTTGACAAATAATTTAGCATCGCTATATGATATATACTACAGTTTTACCAGAATTAGTTCATGAATCCGTTTCTAGATGCATTTACCATGAAGTTATCAATTGATGTTTTTTTTTGAGATAATTGTCGCACTTTATTGATCACCGAATAATGTCATTACAAAGTTCAGCGCTGATCAAATCAGGGATCACACCAATAGAAAACTTACAAGAATTACGTTCCGAGGAACGAGCTAGAGCATGAGCTACGACATTTGCTGAACGAGAAACATGTTTGAATTGGCAAACTTGAAAGTTGCTTGCCATGCATCTGATGTCCTTCACCACCACTCCAACCTGAGAACGATCAGGTAACGAGGACGAGAGATGCTGGATAAGTTGTAGACAGTCCGAGGACAAGATGACATTCTGGAAGCCATGGTCCTGCAGAACTGACAGGGCTCGTTGGATTGCTTTTCCTTCTGCGAGCTCGGGAGCCGGGAATTCATCGAGACCTTCACTGCAAGAAAGGATGAGATTCCCGTGATGGTCCCTAGGAACCGCACCCCAGCCCATTCGCCCCTCCCTCGGGAAGAGCGCAGCATCCACATGCATGCAGACGACGTCGATCGGCGGAGGCGTCCAGCGTGGCGTAGGCAAGGGTTTCGCCTTCTTTCCCACTGATTTCTCCTTGAAACAAAATTGCAAAATCATATTCGCGTAAGCGATTACCTTTGCTGCAACTCGATGATGATGAATGGAGACCTCACTGTTAGGGTGTTATTCCTGGCCTCCCAAATGTGCCAGCAAGAGACCGCCATCACCATAGCCGATATAGGAGTTTCTCTGTCAAGAAAATCACAGAGCCATTGTCCCACGTTCGATGTGGTTCTGCATTGCATCTTCATCGGGAAAACATCACGGACAGAGCTCCAAACTGCTTTGGCGAAAGGGCAGTGTAGGAAAGTATGCACTACACACTCGATTCGTCCACAGAAACAGCACCTGTCGTTGGCAGGGATTTGACGGTGGCGGAGTTGGTAACCAGTAGGGAGGCAGTCATGGGCTAGACGCCAAAGTGTTACCTTCATCTTGTTAGGGGACTGAATAGCCCACAGTGCTTTCCACTTCTTCGCTTCGTTAGACTGATCGGACGAGGAGCCTTGTCCCATCTTTGCTCGCTTGGAGAAGAAGGAAGTAGTTCTCGCCACCTGATAGGCAGATTTAACCGTGTAATTCCCAAACTTGTCAGACGGACACGACAGGAAATCACCGCCCCCATGCTTGCTGACAGGGATCGAGAGGATCGTCCGAGCCAGGTCCTCATGGAAGAGCGAGGTCACCACGTCAACTTCCCAGCCGTCCCTAGAGTCCTTTAGCTGTGAGCAAACTTTGGCATCCCCCTCGATCGGCACAGTGGGTGTGAAAGATCCAGGAGGGAAGCCGGGAATCCAACTATCATTTAAGATGTTTACCTTCTCGCCATTACCGATGCCCCACCTAGCTCCTTGCATCACCAGATCACGACCGTGGAGTATGGACCTCCATGTGAAGGACGAGCCGTGCGGTTTGGTAGCCGAGAGGAAGTCACCATCGGGGAAGTACCTCCCCTTGAGCACATGTGCACACAGTGAGGATGGTTCATTGATCAGCCGCCATGCCTGTTTCCCCAACAGAGCTTGGTTGAACAAGGGGAAGTCACGGAATCCCATGCCTCCAAGAAACTTGGGAGACGATAACCAATCCCAAGAACGCCAATGCATTTTCTTCCTTCCGTCTTCATAGCCCCACCAGTGATTTGCAATTGTACTTTCCAGCTTGTCACAACTCTGAATGGGGACTTGAAAACAACTCATGACATAGGTGGGTATTGACTAGGCAACAGCTTTGAGCCAAGTCTCCTTACCCGCCCTCGACAAAGGTCTGTTTGACACAGCCGTGACGCATTTCCAAACACGCTCGGGGAGGGAGTTGAAAGAGGATGTCGCAGCCCGTGCAATCTCCGTAGGCATGCCTAAGTAAGTGTCATGCAACACTCATTGTCCACCTCAAGTTTACCTTTCACCCAAGCTTTGGTGCTATCTGGACAACTGTCGGATATATACTGAATAGGGGTATATCAGATGGTAGTCAAAAGTGCCGGATTACCAGGGTGGCCCAAGTGGTAGTGGGCTATGGTCCATTGGGCGGCCCAGTAAGCTGACGCGCAGAAGCCGGATTCTAGAAGAACCCGGATTACGTCCCACGTGATCTGGCTTGGAGTATAAGGCGGATTCCTTACTTTCCAAGTTAATAGTTACCGTAGTCTTCTAGATTTCTTACTCTGTAAGCCCTAGCCCGGCTATTATATAAAGCCGGACGGGAGATACGATAGAGAGGGAAGAAGATATAGGCTAACTCGCCGGGAAGTTGATACTCAGCGAATAGCTAAACAGAACCTCACATTGTAATTGTATACACAGGCTTTAGCCCTGATTAGTGAGATTGCAGGAGTAGGAACGCCGCATTACTGCGACGTACCAAACCTGGGTAAATCTTGTGTCTCTCTCCGCAACGCAACCACGTCTCCCCACGTCTTTACCCGTAGTCTCATGGCACCCCCGTCTATGAAAACTACCACGATGTCTCGACAGTTGGCGCCCACCGTGGGGCAAACAACGTCAGGCGTTAAGTTCCGATCTGGGATACTCGGCGGAATCGGCAGTTCCATAACTGTCGGAAGCCTGGAGTTCAGACGCTTCCTCGACAATGGATCTTACATACCGGCGCAAAATCATTTGGTAAGTGCCTGCGTGTTACCGATCGGATCTACTAATATCTTTATCGGACTAACTGCAGAGGCCACGGGGTTTTGCGGTGGAAGCAAATTTTTCCCACTCGCCCTATACCCAGTCGAAGATGACTATGATACCGGATTTTGCTCAGATCGCCGACATGAAAGTGATACACACTTTATCGGTATGGTGCAATCCGAAGTCGCCGAGAACACGGACGACGGAAACCCCGTGCAGGAGGCAGACAACAGCACACCCACCACAGAGGTGGAAGATTCGACATCCGTCAACATGGCGATAAACTCGGAAGCTGACTCGGTGCTAGCCGCCATTGAGGCGAGATTAGAGTCAGAAAACGGATCGGATGATTTCGATTCCGAAGATGAAGATGAGGACACTTTCGAAACAAAGGTAAAATATCTTCAAGAGGGATTCCATGAAGTACTAATGGCAAAACCGGCTGATACCACGGATGCCGGCAGTCAGGAAAGCCCTAAAACTCCTCCGCCAGAGGAAGAGAGAGAAGATGGAGAAACTTCTCCGATATTTCCCAACGTCAAGGAATTCACAGAGGATGAACCTGCCAAAAAGCCTCCCTCTTCCAAGAAAAAGCACAAGGCCGCTAAAAAACTCCAATACAAACTCCGGAAGAAAAAATCGGCTGATCCAGTTGACGAAAGCCCGAAAGTCGGAGATGCAAGCGGAATAAAGCCAGCGGAGAAGAAAACCAAGGAAATCCTTGTTCTTCCATTGACAGAACAAGAAGAACAGGATGTGTTACAAACGCCAGTGGGACTAAACGAACCCCCTGAGATGCTAGAAGCCAGGAGACGAGCTTTCCAACGGCAACAGCAACATCTACTCAGATCTCGGGAACACCTCCAACAAACCCAGAATGACATCAAGCTCATGAAGGAAGAAATTAAGGAGTACGAGAAAAAGAATAGATCTGCCATAAAACCTACAAGGTTGCCCGGAATCGTAAGACCGGAAATACTGCCGCCAAAGGAAAGGTTTCATAATCCACCTTGGCAAAAGCAAGTAAACGGCAAGGATGCCAGAGGTGAACCAATATACAAAACCGCAGCAGAAAACGCGGAAGCAGCGTTCGCCATCCTCAACAATGACATGTACTCCAACGGTGAAAAACTCCAAGGGGTGTATGCTTTCTTAGGAAAAGCATTGCAACAACAACAGCGGGGCCAAGAGCGATCAGGGAAGTTGCACGACGACTCTGCCCTATGCAAAACAGCCACTTGCGCCGCTGGGGCACCTGGACCGGAAGAACATGGAGATTCAGACAATTCAAAGGATAAGAAAGTGGATCCGAGAAAAGACAAGAAAAATCCCGACAATAGGGACGAAGCGTCTAGAACTGGATCCCATCTCCCGAAAGGTGGAGGCAAACCCCACGATCGGGAAGAAAAACACCGGAATGACGGCAAAGCAATGCCACCTCCGAGACACCGGAAGACATGGTGTACCTCACAGGCGTGAGAGATCTCGGACACCCCCCAAGGATAAAGAAAGGCACAGGAGTAGAACTCCGCCTCATCCAAAAGGGCGTGATCTCGGAAGAAATAGAGACGATCCCATAAAACGCGTCCACGCAATAATGGAAAAGAAAGGAGTAGATCCCCTTATGTCCATTCAGCCGGTAGGTATTCCGCACACATGGATAGGGCGGAAAAGGATGATCTGTACTTTGGACCTAAGTGTTTCACTGATAGGATCCGAAGAATAACCCTGCATTCTGGCTTTGCCAAGGTCGGTCCAACGTACCAGAAATACACCGGCAGTACAAACCCGGATACCTGGCTCTCAGACTACTATACAGCCGTCCAGATTAACAACGGGACAGACCTGGAAGCTGTAAATTTTCTTACCCTAATGTTACTGGACGGAGCCAGAGATTGGATCAATGGATTGCCATCAAGAACTATCGACAGCTGGGATGACATGGCTCGAGTATTCACTCAGCATTTCCGGAGAACTTACAAACGCCCGAACAGCATCAACCAGCTGAACCGTTGCACCCAGTTCGAGGATGAACCATACGTGGATTTCATCTCCAGATGGACTGCAATGAAGAATAGTTGTTCTGGAGTAACTGACGTACAAGCAATGCATGATTTTGTCAATGGCCTAAAACCCGGACTTGTACCATTCATGGTTGGTTCCAAACAGCACAAAGATCTTGGATCTATGCTTACAACTGCCAATGAACACGCTGCAGCCGAAGACGACATCAGAGCAAGAGGAGGCAATATCGATACACTGATACTAGCCAAGAAAAATCCTCGCCCTAAGAAAAAAGGAACTTCAGATGCAACACCAAAACCCAAAGAGGTTAACATAGCCTTTGGAAGTGAAAAAGGGAACAGATGGAAAGGACGCAGTTCAGAGCCAATCAATTACACTAAAGAAAAGTGGGAAAAGATTAAATCAGAACCCTGCGTCCACCATTCGCAGTTCGGGAAACCCACCCATACAAACGCACAATGCCGGCTGAACAAGCACATGAAAGGCAGTGCAGGATCCGGAAATAAGGGGAAGAGTTCCAAAAGGAAATTTTCAAAACAAAAGCCAGAAGTTGAGAAATAAGACAGTGAATCGTACACTGACGAAAAAATCCAGGAACAACAGCGAAAAGGCGAACCCAAGTTTCCGAGAGTTGATGGAGAGTGCGCCCTAACTTTCCTGGCAACCCCATCAGCAAAGGTGGCAAAAAGAACGCTTCGAGAAATAAACGCGCTTGTTCCGGCAACTCCGAAATTCCTGAAGTATTCGAACACACCAATCACCTGGGATCAGTCTGATCATCCTGGAAACATCCCTGAACCCGGCACACAAGCTCTTGTTGTAAGCCCTATTGTCCAGAACACTAGGCTAAAAAGAGTGCTGATGGACGGAGGATCCAGCATCAACATAATGTATCTGGATACGTTGAGACATCTGAAAATCTCCGAGACCCAGCTTAATAACAGCAACATACGCTTCCATGGCATTGTTCCCGGCAGGCAAGCACGATCCCTAGGAGAAATTTCCCTAGATGTCACTTTCGGAGAAAAAGATCACTTCCGTCAGGAAAAAGTATCCTTCGAGGTGGTGCCGTTCGAAAGCGTGTATCACGCAATACTCGGACGACCAGCTTTCGCCAAATTTATGGCAAGATCATGTTATATCTATAACAAGCTGAAGATGCCAGGGCCGAAAGGAGGAGTAATCACCATAACTGGAGACTTCAAGCTGACGAACAAGCTGGAAAAAGAAAACGCCCTTTGCGCTGAGAAGATCATAGCAAAGGAAGAGCTGAAGGAGCTGGCTAAGGAGGTATCGCCGACAGAAATGCCGGCAGGAAAAGAAACCCGGAAACCAGCAGATAGCTTCAAGGCGTCCGAGAATACAAGGCAGGTAATCCTAGATCCCAAGGATCCGACAAAATTTGTCGTAGTAGGAACTGGGATGACCGACAAATAGGAAGGCAAGCTCATCAAGTTCCTCCGTGAGAACTGGGATATTTTCGCCTGGTGTCCGGCTGACATGCCAGGCGTACCTAGGGAACTTGCTGAGCATCAACTCAAGGTGATTCCAGGCTCTAAACCCGTCAAACAAGGTCTCCGTCGATTTGACGGAAGAAGACGGAAGGCTATTGGCAAGGAAATTATCCGGCTTTTAGCAGCAGATTTCATCCAGGAAGTAATACACACTGAATGGTCTGCAAATCCGGTATTAGTACCGAAGAAAGACACTACTGCTCTTAGAATGTGTATAGATTACACCGGCTTGAACAAACTGTGTCCAAAAGATAGGTTCGCGTTACCGCGAATCGATCAAATAATAGATGCCACCGCAGGCTCTGAGCTTTTATGCTTTTTGGATGCATATTCCGGGTATCACCAAATACGCATGAAAAAGGAAGATCAAATTAAGACTTCTTTTATAACCCCTTATGGGACGTACTATTACATAACCATGCCATTTGGCCTGAAGAACGCAGGTGCAACTTACCAGCGTTGCATGCAACGTTGCTTGCATAGTCAGATTGGCAAAAATGTCCATGTTTACGTAGACGATATTGCTGTCGTAACCAAGGAAAAAGACACACTCCTTGAAGATTTGCGAGAAACCTTCGAAAACTTGCGCACTTACAAGATGAAGTTAAATCCATCAAAGTGTGTATTCGGGGTTCCCTCAGAAAAACTTCTGGGTTTCATCGTTTCTCACAGAGGAATAGAAGTCAACCCGGAAAAGATCAAAGCAATCTTGAACATCTCCAAACCCACGTGTGTGAAAGATGTCCAAAGATTGATGGGTTCCGCCGCTGCCGTCAGCAGATTTATTAGTCGGCTAGGGGATAAAGACTTACCACTCTACAAGTTGCTGAAAAAATCCGACAAATTCGAGTGGACAGAAGAGGACGATGCAGCATTAACCCAGTTAAAGGAAACTTTGATGAAAGCTCCGATTTTGGCATCCCCAAAAGACGAAGAACCTATGTTATTGTACCTCACGGCTACAAACAGGGTTATCAGTGCAGTAATTGTTGTGGAACGGAAGAAAGACGAACAAAGCATACCAGATCAGCATCCGGTATATTACATAAGTGAAGTTTTCTCCGAGTCCAAGCAAAGGTACCCGCACTATCAAAAACTGACATATGGCGTATTTTTCGCATCTCGGAATCTGCGCCATTACTTCCAAGGACATTCCATAACAGTGGTATGCAAAGCACCACTAGGGGATATAATAAACAATGCGGAGGCAACTGGCCGAGTAGCCAAATGGGGTATCGAGCTAGCAGCCTTCGACATTAAGTATCAGCCAAGGACGGCAATAAAATCCCAGGTTTTGGCAGATTTTGTCGCCGACTGGACGGAAGCAATGGAGAAAACACCAATGCCGGAGTCCGAGTACTGGATCATGCACTTTGACGGATCCAAGATGAAGGAGGGCGCTAGAGCTGGTGTAGTCTTAAAATCCCCTAAAGGAGACACAATGGAGTACGTATTGCAAATACACTTCAACGCCAGCAATAACGTGGCAGAATACGAGGCTCTGCTTCATGGCTTGCATATTGCAAAAGAAATAGGGGTTAAGCGCATCCTGTTCTACGGTGACTCGGATTTGGTACAACATCAGCTTAACCAAACCTGGGACGCAAAAAGCCCTATAATGGCCGAATACCGGAGAACGGTAGACGAGTTCGCCATTTGTTTTTTCGGATTCGAAGTGCTCCACGTTAAAAGGGAGGAAAATTGGAACGCGGACGCGTTAGCCCGCATGGGGTCAGAGAGGGTAAAAATCCTACCACCAGGTTTATTCGTCCAACATTTGTACGAACCGTCCATAAAAGGTGGAGATATAGACTATCCTCTGGCTTCCGAGTCAATTGAAGTTATGATCGTCAACCCGGACTGGACAATTCCATATTTAAACTTCTTAGTCAACTAGAAGTATCCGGAAGGAGCAGACGAAGTCTTGCAGAGACAAATCCAGCGTCGATGCAAAGGATACACTGTAATTGACAATTGCTTGTATAAACGCAGTACTTCCGGAATTTTTCTGCGATGTATTTCACCAGAAGAAGAACGAGAAATCCTGCAAGAAATCCATGCCGGAGATTGCGGACATCATGCTCAATCAAAAAGCATTGTTAAAAAAAGCATTCCGTGCTGGGTTTTTCTGGCTAATAGCCAAGAAAGATGCTGAGCACATAGTAAACACATGTGCAGGGTGTCAATATTACGCCAAGCAGACTAATATGCCGGCCCAAGCACTCAAAACTATCCCAATTACATGGTCGTTTGCGGTCTGGGGGCTAGATATGATGGGACCATTCAAAACTGCGCGAGGCGGACTTACACATCTACTTGTAGCTATGGATAAATATACCAAATGGGTGGAGGCTAAACCCATCAAAAATCTTGACGGTGTAACTGCCAGAAATTTCATTATTGACATAGTCATGAGATACGGCGTTCCACACAGCATAATAACCGACAACGGGACAAATTTCTCCATTGGAGAGTTGGCAAAATATTGCCGACAAACGGGAATTCGCCTAGATCTCGCATCTGTGGCACACCCGCAATCCAATGGACAGGTTGAGAGAATGAATAGCTCAATCCTGTAAGGAATACGCCCAAGACTCGAATCTCCTCTTCATAGAGCAGCTAGAGCATGGGTAGAAAAGCTACCTTCCGTGCTTTGGAGTATTCGAACGACGCCAAACAGGTCAACTGGGCAAACCCCGTTTTTCCTAGTTTATGGTGCGGAAGCCATCCTTCCAACGGACATGATCCATGATAGCCCAAGAGTGCGGGATTTCGACAACTCGGATGCCGAAGAAGCACGACAGGATGTCGTCGATCTTTTAGAAGAGGAACGAGAGCTTGTGCTTCAAAGATCTGCCATTTACCAGCAAGGTTTACGACGTTATCATAGTCGGAAAATCAGGCATCGTTCTTTTAAAGAAGGTGACTTAGTGCTGAGATTGGTGCAGCAAAGAAAGCACAAATTGGCCCCAGTATGGGAAGGACCATTTGTAATCAGCAAAGCTATGAAAAATGGGTCATATTACCTTGTAGATATTCGGGACACGGAAGACGATCCCGAGAAGCCGAATCGCAAAAGAAAGAGAAAGATAGACGATGAACTAGGAGAGACAAAGGGGCCCTGGAGCATCCAGCAGTTACGTCCCTTCTATACTTAGTTCAATTTCTATGTAAACATCTTTGAGATCATGAAATAAAGTTGTCGGAATTCTTATACCCATGTTTTTACAAGTTTATTATAGTAAAAAACATGATTCCACCTTGTCTATTTCCCAATGATCTTACAAAATACTCAATGTTAACCCGAATTGTGCCTGTGTGCTCGGTGTTTAAAAACTGAATGATTTTCGGCCTAATAACGGCTAAAGGAAACTCGGATTGTGCCTGCGTGCCCAAGTTTTATTCAAAAAATTCCTTACTTTTCTCTAAGTATTATCTGATTGTTTATGTGTTGGGTCACTGGAGCTAGTTAGTAAAAATGCCCTTAGTATGATCCATGTTTCCGAGTTTGAACTGATTGGTTTTACCCAGTAATTCGGCATGATGATTCATAGTACTATTGAGCCATTTCAAACACTAAGGACAGTTAAAGCACATAAGCCAGAGAACTTAGAAGACAAAGGAATATTAAAACCCGGAGACCTTGCAAAGAATCTCATAATTGAAACTGCAAAAGGCGGAGTTCTTGTTTATACAAAAGGAATAGAAGCATTACAATATAAATTACATGGTAAAAGTGCAGTAATGCTCCTATTGTCTACTTCCACCATCCAGGTTAAGGACGGCCCTTCAAGCATCTGAGTCTTCTTCGCTGATGTCATTCTCGGGGGCTTCGGGGATCTCCTCTTCCGGATAGGTGATGGAGATATTCACCATGGAGGCGATCTTGGTGGCGTGACCTTTGATTTCATCAAAGATGGTGGTCCGCTGGGTTTCCGTGTATCCTTGAGGGATACCGGACGCCACGCGCCAAGACTTGGCACCAGGGTAATGCATACGCATAAGGCCGAGTGCCATGCGTGCACCACCCCGTGCTGCGGAGCGTAAGGTGGACTCCCTGGACTCCGCCACCTCCATGATAGCACCCGGAAGTTTCTCAACTTCCGAGAATTCCCCAGTCCTTGTGGGAAGGAACTTGTTGACCAGCTGCATGCCAGCAGCTCTGATCGCAGTCCACACCTTCCCAAAGGCTCGGATTCTCTCAATCTGAGTAAGATCTGGGTTATCTCCTGCTTTTTCAGACAAAAAGCCAAAGGGTTAAGTGAAAAAGCAGAGAAAGAAATCAAGGCATGGAAAAACGGTAAATGAAGTAAAACTTACCGATAATCTTGTCGATTTCAGAGCCTTCCTCCAGGCGAAGGTTTAGGGCACTTTCCAAGTCCCGGATAGTGGACTTGTCCTTCTCCGCCTGTTCGGAAGCCTTGGAGTGAGCAATTCCAAGGGCCAGATTGCTGGCTTCCAGATCTTTTTGAGCCTTCATAAGCTCCTTATGAAGGTCCAAGTTCTCCTTTCGGAGAAACTCGGCATTGCCGGCATCTTCAGCTATCTCCTTGGCCTTAGCCAAAGCAGCTGGAAAGCAAGGAAAAATTTCGAGTTTTAGAAAAATTTCGGAAAAGTACTTAGATAAAAAAGCTGAATCAAAAACTTCAGAGAAAAAAGTATACCTGTTGTTTCCGACAGCTGCAGCTGAGATGATGCCAGCTCCGCCTCTTTCACATCAAGAATAGAAAGACGATTTCTAACTTCTTTATTCTTGACGGAAAGTTTATTGAAAACTTCCATGTTAATGGATTCAGCGGTTTGCTGGAATATGACAAGGAAAAAAGTCACTGAAAAGCATCAAGGCGAAAAGTATACATTTTGATTAATGCTTGGGGGCTAGAGTTAATACCAGGCTCATCCGCTGCAACCATGCTAAGTTTTCATTGAACTCTTTTGCGTATTCCGCAAAAAGAATTCCGGCCGCGCTTAGGCCATCGTTGATGTTCTTGAAGTCCTTGTCAAAGGTAGGGATTTCCTCCTCGGTTGTTCGAGAAGAATCTCCCACCTCAGGGGCCGCCCTTTCACTCGTGTCCGTGTTCCGCACAATGGGCTGGCTGGGCTCCAAAGACTCGGTGGTGGGGGATGCGGCATGCTCTTCTGCCATCGTGGACGGCGTGTCCGGTGCAATGGCGAGAGAAGGTTGAGAGCCTCTGCTGCACACAACCTTGTGCCTCTTCAGTTTTTTAGGCTTTAGAGTAGAGGGAGGTAGGCTAAAAGCAAAACAAAAAGCCGGAAAAAGTTAAAACTCCGAAGGCAAAAGAAAAATCCGATAAAGGAAAATAACCCGGATGCTCTAACCTGGAGGTGGCGACGGGAATCCCGTCAAGATCAATAATTTCCTCAGAAGAGGAGATCTTCTTGCGCTTTCGCCCACCTGCAAAGGTGGCATGCAACGCCTCCAGTTCAGCTTCAGAAGCCAGCTCCGACTCAGGAAGGTCGGCAATCTGTCAAAATGAAAAAGCAGAGTTAGAAGCAAGAAATCCGAGAAAACATGGAAAAGTTTAATCCCAAATGACGGAAAATAATACCTTGGGAGCCGGATTGTCGGCCGTATACATTGGCCGACTCGCTTCATATTGGTCGCGGGATGCGACCAACTGATTCACGCACCTCCGCAGATCTCTCGCGGCCCAGTCCTTACTGGTTGTCCGCATCTTGTCGCCGGTGCCCGTATACTCGCAAAGGAGACGGCCACTATGGTTGGCTAATGGTTGGATCCGCCTATCCAACCAGCAAAGGACTGTGTCCATGCCAGTTAGAGGCGGATTAGAGGAGATGAGTTTTGCGATGCGCCGCTTGATCCTTAGAAGATCAGGCGGCAGAATTTGGACGGCTTCTGTTCCCCAATTTTCTTGGGGAACAGCAGCAGTGTTCGAGAAAGGTGGAACCCCGATGGCCTTTTTTGGGAAAGGGACATCGGGATGATAAAAGAAGGAACCCGTCCAAAATTTGACGGATTCCGAGGTTTTTATTTTGGGGAACCAATCCTCCCTAAATCTCCGAAGAGTGAAGGAAATGGTTCCGCAAGTTGGGAGTGCGCCCTCCGAAGAGTTCCGCTTAACCCCGAAACAGTACAACCAAAAATCTAATCTAGGTTCTATGCCTAGATAACCCTCGAAGAGGGCCTGAAAGCCGGCCAGATATAGAATAGAGTTTGGTGGCAGGTTATGGGGTTGGATATTGTAGTGGAAGAGGACCTGGAGGAAGAAGGCGGAAGGTGGCAGTCCCATACCTCTCAGAAGGTGGGAGGAGAGAAGAACCCGTTCTCCGTCGTTCGGCATGGGTTCGTTCTCGTCCTCCGGAAGTCGCCACTTCCCTTTCAGCACTAACCCCTCCTTCTCCATGGTTGGAAGGAGGGACGATGGAATGCTGCAGGCAATCCAATTGCCGGCAGTCTCCATTTCTTCATCGGCTCTGGCGGCGGCGGACGCGGCGGCCTCCGCGGCTGCAAGCTTGTCGCCAACGAGCGTGATTTTCTCCTCCGCCATCTCGGGAGCGAACGGCGGAGTAGGCACGGAGCTCGAACCCGCAAGATCCGCGGCGGCGGAAGTGTTTCCCTCGTCCGCCACGGTGCCCGCGGCCTTCACCGGCTCGTCGCCGGCGTGCGCTGGGAAATCCAACATAGGATCCATCGTGTTGATGATATCCTCAATGTCTTGCGCGATGGTGCGGGCTGGCGAAGACGGCGGAGAATCCATTAGGTGGTGGCGCTGGCTCGCCTCCGGTGAGGTTTTGGGTGCGGTGCGCGTTCAGAAACTTCTCTCTGCTAGAAGCTTGGGCGCTGTAATGGTGTTCGAAGTGGGAGCGGAAGGTTTTTCGAGAGGACGGAGAAGGCTATTTATAGCCGAAAATACGTCACGATGCGTGCTAACGGCTCTTTTGACCATTGGATGTCCAACGCGTGTCACTCGCCGGAAAATCCGGGAAATGAATCGACAGGGTGATTATTGCTATCTCCTCGTTTCCCACGAGAATCTGTCAGAGATATGTTTCTGGGTTTCCCGCTTGAAACCCACACGTCCCTTACGTCAGCATGATTAAGGCGCTGACGTAGGAGGTTCCTTCTCCGCGAAGGATCGTGTGAGAAAAGCCAGATTTTCAGAATTCCGAGTTTTACATTACCATCTCACTTTAAAGAGGAATAAGAAGAATCAAGACTGCTGGCCAATATTTCTCGGACAATATACATTTGGCGAAAGACGGCGAATCAGAGTTTTAATCCTTCTTGGGAGCTACTGTCGGATATATACTGAATAGGGGTATATCAGATGGTAGTCAAAAGTGCCGGATTACCAGGGTGGCCCAAGTGGTAGTGGGCTATGGTCCATTGGGCGGCCCAGTAAGCTAACGCGCAGAAGCCGGATTCTAGAAGAACCCGGATTACGTCCCACGTGATCTGGCTTGGAGTAGAAGGCGGATTCCTTACTTTCCAAGTTAATAGTTACCGTAGTCTTCTAGGTTTCTTACTCTGTAAGCCCTAGCCCGGCTATTATATAAAGCCGGATGGGAGATACGATAGAGAGGGAAGAAGATATAGGCTAACTCGCCGGGAAGTTGATCCTCAGTGAATAGCTAAACAGAACCTCACATTGTAATTGTATACACAGGCTTTAGCCCTGATTAGTGAGATTGCAGGAGTAGGAACGCCGCATTATTGCGACGTACCGAACCTGGGTAAATCCTGTGTCTCTCTCCGCAACGCAACCACGTCTCCCCACGTCTTTACCCGTAGTCTCATGGCACCCCCGTCTATGAAAACTACCACGATGTCTCGACAACAACTGTTGCCAAAAAAATATGGAGGACTTCTGGAGGTTCACTTTCTGACCCGAAGCCGCACAATATGTATCCAAGACTGATTTGATAGAACCCACACTCCTTTCATCACTGCGAGCAAAGAAAATACTGTCATCTGCAAAGAGCAAATGTGATATAGAAGGGCCTCATCGACCATTACGTAGTCCTTGTAGCTCCCCGAGACCCTCCTTCTTCTGCAGAAGACAAGATAATCTTTCCGTACACAATAGAAACAAATATGGGCTGATAGGATCCCCTTGGCGGATGCCCCGTGATGGTACAACGGGTGTTGTGAGATCACCATTAACCTTCACCGCATATCTTGCCAAGGTAACACATCGCATAACTGAGCTAATCCACTCATCTGCAAAGCCTAGCTTAACTAGGCATCCATGAAGATATTCCCATTCAATCCGATCATAGGCCTTCATCATGTCTATTTTCTATGCGAAAAACGGGCACTTGTTCTTTTGACGTATGATAGAATGCAAACTCTCAAAAGCAACCAGGGCACTGTCAGTGATAAGACGACCTGGAACAAAGGCACTTTGGAACTCCGAAATAATGTCAGGTAGCAGCTTCTTCAGTCTGTTTGCAACAACTTTCGAAGCAATCTTGTACAGGACATTACAAAGACTAATAGGGCGAAATTTTGAGAGGTGTTTAGCATTAGATACCTTAGGGATCAACACAATGACGGAGTCACAAAAACCATCCGGTATCTCCTCTCCTCGCAAGAACCCCCGAACAGCATCACAAACATCACTATGTATCAAGTCCCAGTGAGTTTGGTAGAACAAGGCGGGAAAACCATCTGGCCCTGGCGCCTTGGTGGGTCCCATTTGGAACAATGCGGCCTTGCTCTCTTCATTTGAGTAGGGTTTGCACAGATCCGAGTTCATCCAATCTTCCACCTTTGGAGGTATTGCATCAAGCACAGTGTCCATGGACCGAAAGGGATAAGAGGTGAAGAGCTCCTCATAAAAATGATGGACCAGCCCCTTGATCTCGGAATGATCAGTGCACAATGAGCCATTATCACGGACAAGGGCAGTGATCTTGTTGTTCTTTTTCCTAGCCGATGCCTTTGCGTGGAAAAACACCGTATTGCGATCACCTTCGCGAAGCCATTCAACGCGGGAACGTTGGCGAGCCATTATCTCCTCGCGTTCAAACAGCTCGCACAGTTGCTGTTCCACTCTCCTTTCCACCGTGATGGTGTCCTCACTCACAGGAGCACGGCGGAGAGATTGCAGTTTCTTCTCAAGTTTTTGTATCTGCCGGTGGATGGAGCCGAACGTCGTCTTGCTCCAGTCCTTGAGAGAACGTGCCATTCGGCCCAGGTTGGACCAGGTGGCATGCAGAGCATTGTGCCCGTCTTCTCGAGACTGCCATGACCCGGCCACCACATCCCCGTAATCCGCAGCCCGTCGCCACGCTGCTTCGTACTTGAATGGTTGAAGAACCGGAGTGTTAGCCCCCTCATTCTGACTACCCAGTAGGCGTATGCAAATGGCGTAGTGATCAGAAGTGGTGGTGATGATATTCTCCACCTTACACCCTCCAAACCGATCGGAGAAAGCCCCATTAGCCACTGCGCGATCAAGGCGAACACGCACGTTGCATTGGGCATCTTGTCTGTTAGACCAAGTGAACTTTGGACCCGAGAAACCCAAATCCACCAAGTTACAAGTGTCCAAACACTCCCGGAATAATTCCATCTGAGTCTCGGACCTCCCCCTCGAGCCATAGTGCTCATCACTGCAGAGAACTTCGTTGAAATCACCGCAGCAAATCCAGGGTCCATTCCACTCACGGCGTAGTCGACAGAGCATGTCATAAAACACATGGCGTAGCTCTCGTCGAGGTTCACCATAGATAAAGGTAGCATGCCATGGCTCCTTCTCCTCCGCTGTCACAGTCATATCAATGAAATGATTATTGAAACCACGGAGAGTCGTTGTCCAGGGCTGCTTCCAAAAAAGCGCAAGACCGCCACCGCAGCCCTCGCAACTCACCGCAAAAGAACTATTGTAGCCCAGAGACCACATAAAATTCCTTGCTCTAGTATCCCACATCTTGGTTTCCGACAAGAATAGGATTTCGGGTCGAAAGGTCTGCACTAGCCAGCGAAGTTCTCCCACTGTCGCGTCCGACCCTAAGCCACGACAGTTCCAAGCTAGGATACTCATTGCGTTTGGCGGGACTGCGCTGCAGTCTCCGCCTGATCCGCCGATCCATCATTAGAGGTAAGTTGTTTCTTGTGAGAGTCCGAGCTAGCTAGTGTGTTTTCTTCAGCAGGAGTTTGTCCAGGGGGCTCGGCCACCACAATAGCGAGAGAACCAGTCACCTCCGGTGAGTCCATCAAAGCTAGCTGCTCGGGGTTTTGAACTTTGGCTGCTTTACGTTTCTGGCCAGCCGCAGATTGTTTCGTTGCCTTAGCTCTGAACAACTCCTTTCCGGCCCCCTCAGCTCGTCCTCGGCCCATTGTCCGTCCAGCACGGCCTCGGCCACGGCCACCATCACGACCACCATCCCGGCCACCTCCCTTAACTGGGGATGATGCCTCCTGTTCTGCCCAGTCTGAATGTGGTGCACCCCCTCCCCGTCCCCGAGCTCGGCCCTCCACATTGGATGAGCCTCCAGAAGGAACCATGGTGTCTTGGAACGAGGAAGAACAACCAGATTAAGCAGACTTCGGGCCATTCCTTTTATACACCTCGTCCACAGAGAGTCTTGTTGCAGCATAAGGAAGCAGTCCGTCACTTTCCCTCTCGGCTGGGCACGGGCAAGCCAAGGTCGTGTGGCCAATAAGGCCACACGAGAAACAGTACAGCGGTAATTTCTCGTACATAATCGTATAGAACTCTGTCTTCTGTAGTTTCGTTGAGAAGAGAGTAACTACACGTAGAAGAGGTTCCTTGACTGCAATCTTGACTCTAAGACGCCTAAAACCTCCCCAACAACGCCCCATGGCATCAGTATCCACCCTACGCACGAGCCCCAGCGGCTCTGCAATCTCCAATCCACTGGTTGAATTCATCAAGCGGCTAGGCAGTGCCAAGATCCTGGCCCATATGGCCAATCTGTCGAAATCAACTTGTAGCGGCGAGATGTACGCATCATATTTCTTCATAAGCACTGCATGCTTACCAACGGTCCAAGGAGATCCTTCCATCACTCGATCCCTATCCATCTTCGTGGCAAACTCGGCAATGAATAGATTCTCCCCGCCTGGATGGAAGAACAAACCCTTGGGATTGCCCCATGCCGGGCGCATTGCCGCCGAAATCGTCTGAATATGTAAGACGTTCGGGGAGAGAACCTTGCCAAAGAAAGCCTTGTCTTCATAGATCAATCCAAGATCATTCACGTCGTCCATGACCACCGCCTTTGATTCGGTGGCTGTCAGACGCAGCTTCGCCATCAGCTGCTCCACATGTTCGCCCGTATGCGACGAACCCGGAGTACCATCCGTAACCGCCTTCGCTTTCCCTGATCTGGACGCGTTGGCTCCGTCGAGACACCACCGCTGTGCAGATCGCCAGGAGAATTCGCATCACCGTCCGTCGCCGTCCCCCGATCGCCACCCTCCTGGATCGCTACTGCGTGCACACCCGCCATCCCTAGAGCCAAGGGTGGGCAGTGTTGCCAGGAACACCCCTCGATCACCCCGAACCCTAGAAACACGAGGTAGCGCAAGCCGAGGCGTTGGTGTGGAGGAAGCTGGGGAATTAGCGCAGAGATCTTGAGAACTACGATCGCAATCGCCGCCTCAAAGGAGTCCAGAACCTAGGGTTCGCGCAATCGCCTGGGGGTCGCGAGAGTCTAGGAGCAGACAGTTTTCCGTTATCAATTGATGTTATGACTATTGTGAGCAAGTAATTCAAACTTTATGTGTTTTTAGCATGGACATAATTGAGGAAACTTGGTTGATCTGAGTTGATATTGTTTGTTGGCTCTAAGAATATCATGGAAGATGAAAAAAAAGGTACACCATCAACCCATACGTAAAGTGACTAACAGAATTTTCATATTAGATTTCAATTACGTCATTCCCTTTTATGCAGATTTGATTGGGTGCTACATCATCGAAGCTGACTTATACTGATATCATGAAGTACTTAAAAAAGCATCAGTTCTTAGACGTAATTTCATGAAAATCAGATATTCGATACCGTTTTCTATTTATGAGCCATGAATATATGGTTGATATTTTTTTGTTTTGATGTAGGAATTTAGATTAGTTTGTACAATAAGAAATTCAAGATATCTCCGTTTCTTTATATAATCTGTAGCGTAATCAGTATTGATTAAATTGTAATGCACACATATGATATTTTGTACTTCTTTACATAGGCAGCCTTTGCGTACACAATGGAGGAGAGGCTGCTATTTCTTTTATTATGACGTTGTTTCAATAATTACCTATGTGATCTTCACTTGGACACCTGGATATGTTTGTCCAGACTACGCCCTAATAGCCAGGTTAGGTTAAGAAACACATCAATGCAATCACGGGCGCCACAGCTGGCGTCACGTGGTTGGTTATTGGCGTCAAGACGTGCAGACACCAGAATTCATTACTGACCGTGTGAGCCGATAGTATTATAGGTTAAGCAGGCAGCTCAATGAAATAAAATTTTCAAAGCAAGTACATCAAATTTTGGGCAATTTCAGATTCCTTGATCTAAATTTGACAAATTTTGTGTTTCGGAATTTGTATGTTGCTTAGCTGGACCAGCAATATGTACCACAATTGTACATACCAATGCATATGTTCATGTCGATCTTGGCGTATATCATGTTGAATTTGGCTGGGACAATAGAAGTATGATTCAATGCCCTCTATTCTAATATTACTAACACAACTTTTGTTAGCCAGACGTGTGCACGTAGCCGGAAGAAATGATTTACTCTTCAATTTTTTCACTCAATTTATTGTCCATATATCAAGATAAATCCACTAATATGTTGGTAACAAAAGTATTATTTTATTACTTTGGTTCTTCAAAATTTTGCAATCTAGATACTGAAAATTCAAACTTACAACATTTTGAATAAAAATATCTTTCAAATAATAAGATTAGACATTTGTAATAATATATGTGTAAATACCTTTAACACTACTTTCATAATCATAAAACATTAACATTTTAGGTTTTCCAACCATATTAGTGTTTGAAGTCAGTATTAGAAAAAGCAAAGGTATTATACATGCTGAAGAGTCCATTTGCACCACAAAGCCCAATTCACTTTGCAAATAAAAATGGTCACATGGTACCAACTGAACACATCCCGTGGGGTATGTCTAACCTAATATAGAACATGACGTAAATGGTTGGTTTAAGTCAAATTTGTTTGTTTTGTGAATTAAATCTATTCATCCAATCTACTAATGAATATACCCCATAACCAAATTAAATAATCTAATATTAGACACTTTATATATTTTCAAACATTCATTGAGTAGAAGTTGGACAAGGAAGTAAAATAAATGCTGAAATTTTCGCTCATGGATACACTAACAGAGAACAAAAAACACAGCGATTATCTAAGGGTTGTAAATTAAATTATAATTTTACTCCAATGTTCAGGAATAATACCATAATGTTTTTTCTACGCATTGAAGTAATAATTTTAAAACTAACCGATGTCACGTAGTTTTCTCTAGCCCGTGCAAAAGCACGGGTTGATGACTAGTTATTAGTAGATGCTCTGGACAAGTAGATGCTAGTAACTCCAAGAGCGAGTATTTATGCTCGATACTGGGTTCATGCCTCCTTTTCATTTGTGCTCGAGTGACAGAAACGTGACGGATGGAGGATGTGTTGTTTCCATTAGGGAGAAAACAACAATGCTTTGTCTAAGGATGATGTTATTGTTTACATCACACACTTTGCTACCGCGATTATCGGTTGCTTCCAACTTAATACCCAACGTTTGTTCGGATGATAATCGGAGGGTGGATTATTAGCCATAGATGCAGTTGGATAACGGTCTATGTATTTTGTTGTAATGCCCGCATGAATCACATAGTAATCTTTATGCCTTGCATATGCACTACGGTGCAGCCTTCATTTATGTCAATTGCCCAGCTGTGATTTGTTCACCACACATGTTATTTATCTTTCTCGGAGAGACAACACTAGTGAACTGTGGACCCCGGTACTTTTTCCTCATACTGATAAAACACCTACTACTTTCATACTGCTCTCATACTGTTCCTATTGTTTTCCACACCATACGTTTAACCTCTTTGTGTTCAGCAAAATCGGTGAGATTGACAACCTCACTGCTTTGTTGGGACAGAGATATTTGATTGTGTTGTGTAGGTTCCACGTTGCTGCTTAACCGGTAGTGCGCTCTGCCACCTCAGCTGCATCAACCTTCAGAGATTTCTTGTCCTCTTACTAGTCGATTAAAACTTGGTTTCTTTTCTGAGGGAAAACTTGCTGCTACACTACAACCTTTCTCTTGGGGTTTACCAGCGAGGGCATTAAGGCCAACAGCCACCGTGCTGCTGGGTTGCGTGTACGGGAATTTAAAATTGTGCCATGCATGCTATGCAACTGCCAAGATTTATCTATGAAGATACAACTGAAAAAAAATCCAAGATCTAGTTCTCGAGATCATATACCATACACCGTAGAAGTGGAAGAGGTGTTGGTGAAGATGTCGATGAAGCATGTAGAAGATTCACACACACAAGCATGTGGGTGAGGATGTTGCTGACTCCCCGTATCCAAAACCTTGATCCAACAGAGTGAGGGTCTCACGTGTTACCCCTCTGAGATTATGCACACATACATTGGAAACAATTCCACAGCACTTCGCCGTCCAGAACTAGACGCCGCAAGTGTATATGAATGTGGAGTTCTCAACACATGAGAGAGAGAGTAATTAGAAGCTAGATCTAATTGGGAGAGGACACCTCAAAACATCAATTAGAAGAATATCCAATTCAATTAGAGGGAATCTAATTAGAAGCTCTAATTAGAGAGAGAGAGAGAGAGAGAGAGAGAGAGAGAGAGAATTGCTCACAAAATTATATTTTGCCTCAAGACTTGGGGGTCCTTTTATAGTTGGAGGGAAGGGGTCCTACTTCAGCTACGAAGGGGGCTTGGCCGCACCCTCTCTCCTTTCTAAAATCGGATTGTACTCCCTAGTGGAGTCCAACTCCACCTCCACTTTCCTTTTCCCCCTTTTGTTTTCTCCTTTTTCTCTCCAATTAAATCTAGGAAAATGCAGGGAATAGATTTGCCAATGTGTGGTTCCCTGGGGTCCACCTGGCAGCCCCAAAAAATTGGGTGCGGCCATGAGTGGCATTGCTACACCCTCCGGCACCTCTCTCGGTTTTTGAGGATCCCTGTGACCCATTTAGATAAAATCATCGACCTTATCTAACGATGTCAGAAATATATTTCCGACATCCCGAAACATCTCATGCCCCTTGCACTTGCTCCGTAAAGCGTGCATCCTCAGTTTCTCTCTCAAAGTAACTTTGGAATAAATTCTTGTGGTAATAGAAGTTGTTTTTATTACTATGGGGCATCCAATGCCCTCAACATAAATTATCTCCAATATATAGAATATATCTATCACGCATAAATATCGTTCCGATGATACTCCTTGTTGATCCAGACCTACCGATATACACATAAACCATCCCTAACTTAAGTGTGTTTCCCCTACAGGTTCGATAGTGCGTGGACATGAAAATGGAAACTCTTTCCTTTTCGATAATCAATAGCGGGGCCATGGATACCCATATTGACTCACACATACTCTACGAATAAACTGCGGAACATGTTGGCTATTATGTAATTTTCTCATTACTCGCGATACCGAACTTACCCGAGATTATGAACTCCAGTATTACCGTGAAACAATCTTTGATTCACTATACCTTTGTCTATATCGTTAACCGGTAAGCTTCCTTTTACTCATTACTATATTATGATATCCCACATGATGTATCATTATCATCTATTGTCTGCATAACTTATGGATATCAAGAATACCGAGTGGGCCCTCGCTTGTATCTCTCTTTTTACGGAGGAGTAATACTCATCTCAGAACATCGAGGCAATATACTCTTTTAGAATTACTCGGTGTCTACTGTTATGTTCATCCAGTTTACGGTGTGACTCTAGATAGTACCAAAGTAAAACGTCCAGAATATATCACCCCGATAATCTCATGGTCAAAGGATACATTGTAATATGACCGTGTTGTGATATGATACTAAGGACAAAATTGTTTTAGTGGAATCTATTAGCATATCAACTACTAGGGTATACCTAGCCATATTGTTCCTTTCCAACAATATAATATTCATTGATGCGGACATAAACAATATCCATGACGAGGAAAACAGAGCCATCAAGCAGTCAATGAATTAGTAATAAAAGGCAAGACTATGGTTTTGATACTTTGTTCATGTTACTACACGTGAGCGTGAGTTTTCCTCTAAATCTCATATTCAGGAGCCATGCCAGTTATATCATAGTAATATGAATCATAATTATGAAACATATGTATACATATTATTGCCTTTTGGGCATACATGCAACACGTGCCCCCTAGATAGCGGCGATGCCATGACGACCATCGCGCCCCCGAGGTTGGCTCTGCCCTCCCTCACTTATCCGTTTCGGCGAAGTGGGAGGCCAAAACCTATCAGGTTGCTCTCAGTTGTTCTCGGGCGCGCAAACTCTAGATCACCGCGCCCTAGATAGCGGCTCTGCCATGACAACCACTGTGCCCCCGTACTCGGCGCTGCCCTCACTCACTTAGCCATTTCAGCGAATTGGAGTCTAAACCCTCTCTAGTTGCTCTCCCATGCAAATGTAATTAGTGTCACGCCTAGATAGACGGCATTGCACTTCTAAGCATAACTCCTAGCTCGATGGCGACGTGGTCTGCAAGTGGGCCAAAATCATGTTTATTTTCCACAGAAGCTATCGACAAACTAGCAAGTACACAAGATTACAATGCACTATAGAAAATCACAGGAAAATGTCCACGAAACCACCAATAGTTCACTAAGAATTACAAGGTTCTCACAAGTTCACTGTGTTATAAGGTTCTCACAATTTCAAGAAAGATACAAGTTCATGGCACTTAGTTCAAACGAAGTTCGCGACAAATCCATGGCACCTAGTTGATGAGATAGCCAATGTCCATGGTGACTACAATGTTGTAGACTTTATTGAGTACAACGTGGATACTTGCCCTTACACTTTCCCGCTTCATTCTCATGAACCCACTCCTCTTGTGCTTGGCGAGCTATCTCGCGCTTTCTTTCCCCCTCCGCCTCACGAACCAACTTCTCTTTACGCTTCTTCTTCTCTTTGTCCAAATGTTTCTTCTCCTTACGTTCATTCATCCTCTTTTTCCTCTTCTCATCTTGTTTGTGATGATCCAAACATTGTCGTGTGTATAACACCTCCCATTTCACCTCATGATTGTGGTAGCTACCTTGAAATAGGTCTATCCACTTGAAGTATGGACAATGAGCGGGGGTGACTACAAAGAGACAACAATATCAATATCATCTACAAAAACCTCACAAAACGTAATGGATAAGGAGGACAAGCACCTTGAGACAGTCATAGGAGATTTTGGTTCTTCCTTATACCAAGCATAGTTAACCACATACTCCTTGAGCCATGTCTTCAATTACAACAAACTTCTAAAATTCAACCCCACGTATATCCCATACTTTTAGGGATCCAATCCTTCTTGGAACTTGTCCTAGGTCCAATAAATTTACCCGCGCCTCCATCGACCATGGATTCATCTGCGAGACTAAGATCATGGAACAATGATGTCCAATGATCCCGACCCACTACCTTCTTGAAAAGTTCGGCTTCTCTAGTCGTGAACCCATCCTCATCAACCTCTTCATCGGGTCCATCCTCATCCGAGTGTGATGAATCACATCGGTTGTAAGGTAGGTATGGTCCATTTCCTGATGCAAACAACATGGTTGCACATCACCAACATCATTGTTGTGAAGCTCATCCTCCAACCCATCGTATTTGCAGTAATCAATCTCCTCTTCTGATGATACATCTTGGTCATTTCGATTTGGGCTTGGAGGTGAGATGATTTCATGTTTGTTGGCGTACACTTCATGGTCAACAAGTGGCTCATTGTGAACCGGGCTCCTAACATCACCTTGGGAGGCACACTGGTTCAAGTCAAAGTGCAAGCGGGGATCAATCTTTTTGGGGCAAATAACTCGCGAGCTTTATCTTGCAATTCCGTAAAAATCTCCTTGTAAGAACTTCAATGAGACTGGAGTTGAGAGGCATCACATTCCAACGAGAGTGCATTCCGGACCCAACATTATGTTTTCCCTCAAATTCAACTACATCATTTGGGTCCATCCAATTCAATCCTCACCTTTTTTCACAACCTCGACATAGTTAGGATTATGATCGAACATCAACACAACCTCCTACAGGTCATGCTCCACGGTTCCTTTCGAAAAGCATCCTTATCCACATGATTAACACTAACAAACTTCCCATATAAAATGTATTCACAACAACACAATTGCTCATCAAATATAATAATATACAACAAAACTATGCACCGAAACTACTAAAATAAGATCTAACTCCTCATGTTAAGAATAATACTAGGCCTTAACCCCCTAACCCTAACTAATATAGCCCACTAACTAGATCTAACAAAAACCCTAACCCTAACCTACAAATCATGTGCACAACACTTCATACCCACCATACACACACCCGTTGAAAAATTAAACCACACATCTCCCTCATATGCAAAATCTAGGGTTTCCAAGATCTACACAAATGCAGGCACACCCCCCCCCCCCCTCACATGGTTGGGGCCCCCTGCCACTCTAGCAGCAGTGCAACGCCCCAAAGGCTGTTGTTACCATACTGAACACCGCGCCAGCGCCATGGGCGCTACTCAGAAGGGTTAGAAACGGTTTTTTCTTCTCGTTTTTAGTTTATTTTTGTCTCAAGTTTTTCCACATGATTATTATTGTGATTTCACACGGATAATAGTGACAATGGGTGAACAATGCCAAAAAGACGAGTATACTACAACCACAATGTATCTGCCACAATAGCTACAAATACTTTGTCAGAATATGCTATAGCTAATTCAGTGTGCGTTCATAGGGGCGCGTGTATATGAGCGCTTGCGTTTGTACTGTGTTTCTCAAAAAAAAAATCAGCATTTTTCTTGAATTATTATTGCATTTTCTTACAGAAGAATGTACAATCCAGCACAACATCACAATGCCATGTTAACTAATTTGCCACAACTTCTATTACTCCCTCCGTCTCAAAATAATTGTCTCAAAGTTGGACAAAAATAGATTTATCTAACGCTAAAATATGTCTAGATACATCCACTTTTGTTCAACTTTAGGACAATTAATATGAGACGGAGGGAGTACAATCCAGCACAATATACTATTTTTTGCGTAACACTATTTCTGAATATACAAATTTTATTTGTTGGTAAAATGTTGTGGCTCGTTAACCCTATGTACACAAATACTATTACTTGGGAAGAAACATATTAGAAAATTCCGTAAAGGTGAACAAAAATAACCAATGCCGGGAAAAAAAAAAGTGTGGTTTGTTTGCAGCAATTTTTTTTTAAAATGACTATGGAACAAGGAATGAGCAATCAAAGTAGATAATATACTGGTATAGCAAATAACTAAAATTTATCCACAACAAGTCGCATATAAACCAGAAACATTTATACGTTCTTGCTGATCTAGCTTCTGAAAAGGATAATCATCTTCAGATGTATCTGCCAACAAGACTAGTATACTACAGCCACAAATGTATCCGCCACAATAGCTACATATACTCTGTCAGAATATGCTAGAACTAATTCAGCATTTTTTTCTTGAATTAGTTATGGCATTTTCTTACAGAACAATGTAAAATCCAGCACAATATCACACTATCGGTTCTAAGACTAATTTGCCACAGCTTCTAAACAGTTACCCCACTTTAACTAGGCATTTACGCATTTGAAAAGCCGACGCACCTATCATAGAACAATCGCCTTTTGGACTGAAAGATGCTATTCCTATGTAGGTACGACATACAGCTCCCTCTGATCCTCCCTCCAGCATGCGAGCAGGAGCGCGACGACTGCCACAGCACAGACCAAGAGAAGAAGTAGAGCACGAGAGCACTTGGTGCTCCCTTTCTTGCCTCTGGCCATGTTCTTGTTTTCGGCTTGACATTCTTTGCTTGGAGACTCGCCTGTGCTATCAGAATTCTCGCCGTTTGTCGGTAACTTGACGTCTTGTACCAAGGTCTCATCGTTCTGCACATCACACTGGTTGTCATGCTGAATGGAATCCCAGTGGTCATTCCTTTCCTCGACTTCACCATGTGTACATTGTCCCGAACAGTGCCGGATCTGTCGCGAAGCTGGGCTGGCAGGTAATTTGTGAGAATCTCTTTTTGACTCGCTGCAAGAGTTGTAAAACTGGAGCTGCTTCCTTGGGGTTGACTGCATCCTAACGTCTTCTGAGAAAGTTCCTCGTCTAGATACCTGAAACAAATTCATGAGAGAGAGAGACAGAGAAAGAGCTTTAAATTTATTTGCATCAACAAAAGTTCAAGCTTCTGGAATTCGTTCTACAGCTATAAATCATTTATAAACTGGAACCGCTGAGAGACATCGATGCATCAAACGAAGTAACGTAAGCAATATATGAACATACATGCGGAGGGTCTGCTTTCTATATGTGGAAGATGTCTGATTTGCAGATGAAATAATTAAGTTCTGTATGTACCAAAAATCAAAAGGTTTACCTTCCTATCATCTGAAAGATGATATTCCAGAACAAAGTACAAACACTAACTCATATACCAAAACTTAACGTGCTAAGCCCCAAAGTTCTATAATTGTTCGCAAATATGAGAAGGTGAATAATTGATCAATAAATTAAGATATGTCACGTACCTGAGAGAATCGATTAGTAGTTTGGGGTGTCAAACATGTAGGACATGGATCAGCAATTCTTGTTCCCACATCTGAAGACCTCCTCGCTGACTTCAGCAGACCCACAGAATTAGATTGTGCTATCACACCAACACTGCCATGATAATCAGGTATGATAGTGTGACGAAAGTCATCACTAGAAACTTGATGTGATTTGTCAGGTCCATTACTCCATAGTCGCCTCCTTGCCCGTGCACTTCCAGGTACAACCGAGTATTGTCCCACCGAAGGTTGGGAATCATGGTCTCGAAAACGATGAGCAGATTGTACATCGTCAGAAAGAGATTCGTTTGAACCGCTATCTCTCATCTCCGCATCATCCATAACAGAGTGTGAATATGATCCCTTCCTGCTATGTCTTCCACCATATTTTGCTAATGGACTAATTCTTCTGCCATATCCACACTCTTCCTGCCTGCAGATTTTCTTAGCAGTCTCGGCTGCCTGAAAAGCTGGAGTGCTGATCTCTGGCACAGAATCGTCCTGCAGTTGTTCCATAGCTTGGACAATGCTACTGATCTCAGAAGATATGATGCTCAAGTCCAAATTGTTCATGATGGAGTGTATCATTTGGATGGATGATATGATCATCAGAGAATTGCTTGCTTTAGTACTCACATCCAATATACTTAAGCCTGATCTTATCAAAGACCGCCCATAAGGCTCAAGTGTCAACCGATTCTGTTTTAACAGAGCAACCACCAAGCCTAAGTGTGAAATAGTCTGGCAGTGTACCTCCTCCAGTGCCCCTGAGACTTTTAAGCAGATATCATTGATCAACTCATGGGATGCAAATTGCCAATAGTTGGACTGGATAAGTGCACTGACGCAGAGAGCAGAACCAGAAGAGACACTCTCCTTAGTGCTCATCAAGCAACCAGAAAGGGGACTGCAGAGAGAGCTAATGATCCCACTTTTCTCTTCTGCTGTTCCGAGGGGATCAATGACATAGCGGGATAATGTGCATATCACCTTTGAGCAACCAAGACTATGCGAGGACCCTGTATCTGAAGACATGAATCTGATGATGGTTGAAACAATCTGACTGATATGTGGTACAATGTTGCAGCCATGGACTTCTGCAGCAGTCTCGAACACACATAAGACCTCCTCCTTAGGGTATGTGCATTGCTTGTCAGGGGCACAAAGGCGCGCGAGAAATGGTGGAAGTGTGTTCGAGTCGAGTTCTTTTACATACTGCTTCCACCCTCCGAAGGATTGCTTTTTGTCGAAAGGATCTGTCACATCGTCTTCCATTTCTGCATGGTATCCCGCACTAAAACTCCTACCCATTGCATACACTGGAAATATTCAAGAAAGAAAAGAATATCCATCAGTAGCCAGTTTTGTAAGCAGGTAAATAACTTTAGCGGATCAAAATAGGATTTTAATTACAAGTGCCAAATATAACATCAGTTATTGACTTGTTTTGTCACCAGTACATTGTACCAAAAGCATATACAGCAGAGCACAGATTCCACAAGCATAAAAGGAAATGCACAACAAACTGCTAAGCTGAAGACGGGCATATGTGTCTGTTTTAAATGTTTCTAACATGACACAGATATATGTAAAGCAACCAAATGATTTTTCTATACAAACTTCCGAGATAAGGTTCAAATAGATCATGAGAAACATCCTATACGTGAAGAAAAACCTCCAACTTATCATTAAAACTCCTACCCATTGCATACACTGGATATACTGAAGAAATAGAAAGAAAATCCATGAGTACGAGTAATGGATTTTCTTGTACTCATGGATTTTCTTTGGCCAGGAAATAAAAATAAAATCAGTTTTGGAAGTATGTATATACTAAATAACTTTGAGGGGTTAACGAGGGATGGTCTATTCAGTTTGAAACTGAAAGACACGACATCCCTTAATGAAAATTCTTCACTTGATTTATCACTACTGAGTACTGACTACTCACATTCCACCCAAAGCATAAACAAAACAGAACAAAGCAACAATTCCGCAAGCCATGAAAGGAAATGCACAGGTGATTTAGAAGCTGAATACATGATCCTATATGTCTGTTATAAATGTTCCTGACATGGCGCAGAAATGTAGAGCCGTAAACAAATGTTATACAAACTTCCGAGCTAAGCTATCATGAGAAACATGAATAAAAAACTCCAACTTATCATTAAAACTCCTACCCATTGCATACACTGGATATATTGAAGAAAAAAAAATCCAATCCATGAGAAAGAGTAAAATCAGTAGACAGTTTTGGAAGTAGGTAAATAACTTTGGCTGGTCAACAAGGGATGGCCTATTCGATTCGGAAGTGACAGACCAAACATCATTTATTGAAAATTCTTCACTTGATTTGTCACTACCCACATTTCACTACTGACATTCCACAAGCCATAAAAGGAAATGCACAGCTAATTACAAAGCTGAAGACACGATCCTATACGTCTGTTTTAAATGTTCCTGACATTACGAAGAAATGTAGATCGGTAAACAAATTTCCGAAAGGTTCAACAAGATCATGAGAGACATCCTATACATGAAGAAAAATCTCCAGCTTATCATTCAAACTTTGTAAAATTACAAAGAGCACTATGATACTACAAATTTATAGCAGACATATCGCAGCACACTATTGGCAGCGATAGCTCCTAGGTTAAATCCCAAATTTCTTAGTACTTCGAAGAAAAGCCAGTTTCAGCCATATCCAGCAAACCAAATCGTCGTATGGAAAACGATGGTTTTGGGGTCAACAAGACCCTGGTACCCTTACTGCTACTCTCCACCAGATCCCCCAATCTCCAGCACAAGCATATATAGCAGAGCATAAATTCCACAAGCCATAAAAGGAAATGCACAACAAATTACTAAGCTGAAGACAGGGACATGTGTGTCTGTTTTAAATGTTTCTAACATGGCACCGAAATGTAAAGCAACCAAATGCTTTTTCTATACAAACTTACGAAATAAGGTTCAAAGAGATCATCAGAAACATCCTATACTCTGAAGAAAAACCTACAACTTACCGTAAAAACTCCTACCCACTACATACACTGGATATATTAAAGAAGTAAAAAAAAAATCCATGAGTACGAGTAAAATCAGTAGACGGTTTTGGAAGTAGGTAAATACTAAATAACTTTGGCGGGTTAACGAGGAATGGTTTATTCAATTTGGAAGTGAAAGAAACAGCATCGCTTATAGAAAATTCTTCACTTGATTTGTCAGTACTGACAACTCACATTCCACACAAAGCATAAACAACACAGAACAGAGCACGAATTCCGCAAGCCATAAAAGGAATGTGCAGCTAATTACAAAGCTGAAGTCATGATCCTATACGTCTGTTTTAAATGTTCCTGGCATGGTGCAGAAATGTAGAGCGGTAAACGAATTTCCGAAAGGTTCAAAGGGATCATGAGAGCCTATACATGAAGAAAAATCTCCAGCTTATCACTAGAACTTTGTAAATTGAAATAGCGCTATGATACTACAAATTTATAGCAGACATATCGCAGCACACTATTGGCAGTGATAGCTCCTAGGTAAACCCCCAATTTGCTAGTACTTCCAAGAAAATCCAGTTTCCACCATGTCCAGCAAACCTAATCGCCCTATGGAAAACGAAGGTTTTGGGGGCAACAGGACCCTGGTCCCCTTACTTCTACTCTCCACCAGATCCCCAAATCTCCAACACAGGCAATCCAAGAACAGGGGGGGAATTAATTACACGAAGTGACCGAATCTTCCCCCCAAAACATGACGCAATCAGGGCCTGTCGCACCAGTTCGCTAGTCCAGGGTACCCAGCAACAATTTCTATCTACGGGAACTAGAGATCGGCCTCGAGGAAGAAACGCGTGGGTTGACTCGACTGCCCGACGGGAGCAGTTCAGGAAAAGCTAGGGCTTGCTCACCAGCGAGGAGGATCCCCGAGTCCGCTGGAGGGGAGGAGGGTACGCCGACGGGGTGGAGGCAGGGTCCTTCGCTGGAGGTGGCGGGCAGGCTTGCTCCGGTGGGAGGAGCAGGGTGCGGAGGAGAAGAGGAGGCGGGGGCGGAGGCGGCGGCGCCGGTGGGGTTTCTTGATTATTTCCTTTTTTTCCTTTTGCGGTGATGACTTTGAGGGGAACGGACCGACCGACCGAAGAGGGGGAGCGGGAACCCAAATTTTATCGGACCGAACTGGATGAGTAATGGGCTTCGTTTCATTTGGGTCCGACCCGCTCCATATAATATGTTTTACCATTTCAAAAAAAAAACTACACGCCCGCCGAAATAGGCATTCGCCACGCCTTATAAATAAAGTCCAAACGATAAACCGATACAAAGTGATGAAAGACACCTCTTACAACGCAAGCAGATCAAAGATAGAAAAAGGAAAAGAACGGACGAGACTCCACCACGACGCCCCCAAGTGGGTAGCGAAATATCACGTCGCCGACATCGAGACTGGAATGGTCAAGAGTTTTCACCCGGAGCCATAGGAGACTCCACGATGACGCCCCCAAGAGGGTAACGATGTAATACACCGTCGAAGTCGAGACCGGAGAGGTTCAGGGTTTTCACTCGGAGCCAACTAAGGCGTAGGTAGCCACAACAGCGCCCCCAGGAGGGTAACAATACCCGCAGGCATCACCGCTATTGGCGCCAAAGCGCAGAGCTTCAGCTCAGAAAGATCTCAACGTTCGTCCACCCGGATCGCCCGGTGACCCAGAGAATGGACTCCAACACACGATCGGGGAGTCGCCGCCACCAACGCCAGGAGTCCCCACCGCCCGCTCCTTGCCATCCACATGGCCAAAGGACGAAGCCATCACCACAGTCACGTCGCTCGCCGTAGCCCCCCCCCCCCCCCCCCCCCCGTCCGCGACTTCAAGCAGAGCGGCCAACAGGCTGCGATGTCAACCTGGCAGGTGATTGGGGCCGGCGACAGATCTAGGCCCACGAGGGAGACAACTGCATCCAATGGGAGGAGATCGTCGTCCTCCATTGCTGGAGGCGGTCGCCGACCGGACACAGTAGCAGGGTCGGTCAGGCCCAAATCATCCCCACAAGGCCCGACCATCCCCGCCACCGCGTTGTAGCGCCAAGGTTGCAGTTGTCCCCTGTAGATCGGAACCTGGAAGTGGACATCGGCCACCTCCGGGCGCCACCTTTCCCCGTCACCGTGTTGTCCCCAACCTCCGCGACCCAGCAATCACCACCGCCACGGACGACCGAGACACCATCTGGTCCGCCTCCAGGAGGGAGCCGATGCCCCACCGAGCCAACACCACCGCCCAAGACGTCGCCGCCGCCTCGTGCACGCTGCCGCAAGAGGGCCTGTGCCATGGCCGGACACGCCAAGAACCGCGAGGCCACCACACCGTCGAGAGGCCACGCCAAGTCCCCCGCCCTCCATGGATGCCACAGCCCGCGCCCTAGCCCCCATGCGTAGGATAAGGAAGTCACGCCGCCGCCGGCACCACGCGAGCTTAGCCGGCAGCGCTCGCTAGCGGCAGCGGAGAGGAGGGAAAACGGGAGATCGGGAAAAGGCGCCTCCGTCACCCGCGGGGGGGGGGGACGGGAGACGCGGGAGGAGAGGGGAGGGGAGAGGAGGTGGCGGCCGGCCGGGGGCGCTCCAGCGGCGTCGGCCTGCCGGGAGCGCTCCAGCGGCGGTGGCGGAACCCTAGGCGGACACGGGTCACGGGAGGTCCAGGAGACCGATCCCTATAAACTACACGTATCTAGACGTATTTTAGTGTTTGGAATTATGTTCTCTTACATTAAAACACATGTAAATACGTAAAGTCTAAAAAAAATAAAACATTTTACATTCGGATACGAAAGGAGTAGTACTATTTGTTGTGAAACTGGGTCGGTGTGGCCGACGCAGCCAATTCGGTGGTGCCTAAGTCCATATTAGGTCTAGTCAATCCCCTTGATCTCACATTTGATGCAAAATGGATCGCCTACACAGACCGCTTGCACATGACTTGGCTTCCCACTTTATTCTCGATGTCCAGTATGATTCCTTTTACTCGTTACCGTGTTATAGTATCCCCATAACTAGTGTCATGTCTTTGTCCATGCAGACTTATCTACCAATACTACTTTACCGAGTGGATTCTGAATGTATCTCTCTCTTATTTGGACGAGTAATTCCCAGTCTTGAAGTATCACTATGATAAGAACACGTTCGAGATCACCCAGTGTTAGCCTTTTCGATCACTCAGTTTAGGGTGTAATACTTGACTATACCAAAATGATGTTTACGGTGAACATCATCTTACATTCTCATGGTCTAAGGAAGAAAACAAAATAACCATTATGTGACGATACTATTTAGCAAAGCTAATCTCGTAGTATCTCAACTACTTGGGTCTATCCAGCCACAATGTTGAAACAACATTGTGCTGCCATTAATATTGGTATCTCTTTCGACCAGATCCTAAATAATATTGGATCCTATACAAATGTCAATGATCAGGAAAACACGGTCATCTAATATTAACGAGTTTGTCTATGATACATGACAAAGGGTTATAACTATGTGTTTATGTTTCTACATGTGCGTATGGGTTTTTCTCTGAATCTCATATTCAGTGACCATACCAGTTATAGCATAAAAACATAATACATTAATCATGAAACTGATGTATTTTAGACATACATCAAACAAGAAGGCCACCACGTGGACCACTAATGCGCCCATTTCATACACGATTTTTCATATGGTTTTCATATGTTTACGCTACAATTTTGACATTTTTTTATGTTGACGTCTACCTTTTATGTTGGTTTCAGTATCACCTCATATCTCCAATGAGCTTTTGACAATTATATGTTTTATTATGATTTTTCTTGTTTTTCTATTATATTTGTGTCTATGTATGTGTAGGTGGAAACCACGAATTATTATGATGAAAGAAGATGAAGGAGACAAAAGGGCGAGCTCCCCTTGTAATGATGTGGTGGTAAACCTCTCACTCGTTTTCAGATGCAAGCATGTGAAGTGTTTTATGAATATTATTTTTTCCACAAGTCCAAAATTAATATTTAACCTCATGATGTTGTGCTCCTCGTACATACGAGCTCAACGGGCCCAAGAAAACCCAAAACGGAGTTCGTATGAAGAAATGACGTTCAATACAAATTTCCAGAAACTTTACGAGCAACTGATACGGTGGCAATGACAGTACTAGCCACCGTGCCAATCATTATGTCAAACCAAGCATCTTTTGTGAAGGGTCGAACCCCTAATTCGGTATGGTTGGTCCGAGAAAAACTGAACCAGCCTAGAAGGCCATATAAAGAGGGGAAAACTCTGAGAGAGAAATCCAATTCTCATTCGATGCCGCCCCCGGAGGGCTGCCGCCGCCGCGGTGCCATCTACACCATAGAAACACCACCTCACAATCCATTCGAGATCAAGCCATCTACATCAATACCATCATCATCTACGCCACCGCAACCATAGATTCATCCATCCATCTCGTTGTAATGTCGTACTCTGTAGATTTTTTTCGTGTAATTGCTATATCATTTATCCATTATCCATATGTTGATGTCCATGATGTTTTGTGCCTCATTACTTGAGTAGTTTATTTGGGGATATGAATGAACCCTACTTTCTCTATTAAATGAGTGGATTATTTGTTTTTCTTGAACTATATGTTGTGTAGTAATGATCTTCATGCTATTGCGAGATGTGCACCTCATAATATATTGCCTAAGGGCCATGAAAGGTTGTTAGTGTTGGTTGATGCAAAGTGTAGAGTGAGTACAAATGACAAAAAGTTACTTCTCCTCTTTGTTGATCTCAAATATGGGAGTAACAGACATTCACAGTACCAACACCGCATCCATGGGAGACCCTTAATTACTAGTGCCAATTAGGTGCATCATCGATAATCTAGGCTAGTAGTGGTTGTGCATAGTGATACGTCATAAAAGTATCCATAATTTTTGATGTTCCATGTTGTTTTCCTATTATATGCTACATGTTTCCTTTGCACTTTATTCCATTTTTATCGATTTTTTGAGACTAACCTATTGACAAGATGTCATAGAGCCAGTTCCTATTTTCTGCTGTTTTTAGTTTCAGAAAAGTTGTTACCGAAATATTCTCGGAATTGGATGATTCGAAGCCCGGAAGTCTTAGAAATCTGTCGCGCACACAGAGTCCGGAGGGGACCCGGAGGGGGTGCATAGGGGGCCCACACCATAGGGCGGTGTCCCCCTGGTCGCGCCTGGGGGTGGTGTGGGCCCCATGTCCACCCACTGATGTTGCCCTCTTTCCTATTTATACCTCTCGGGAGGTTAACCCTAAGTACCCCGAGCCTTTTCCACCAAAAACATCTACATCCGCCGTCATCGTCAACCCTAGTTCGGGAGGGTTCTGGAGCTCTCCCCGACACCCTGCCGGGAGATGGAATCATCACCGGAGGCCTGTTCATCTCCATGCCTGCATCTGGAGTGATACATGAGTAGTTCATCCTTGAACTGCGGGTCCATATATAGCATTAGCTAGATGGTTGTCCTCTCCTCTTTATGCCTCATGTTTAGATCTTGTAAGCTTCCTAACATGATTAAGATCATCTTATTGTAATGCCACATGTTGTGTTTGCTGGGATCTGATGAATATTGAATGTTATGTCCAATGCTTATCAGTCTATCATGTTCTTTTCTTGTGTATGTTATTTATGATCTTGCATGCTCTCCGTTGCTAGTAGATGCTCTGGCCAAGTAGATGCTTGTAACTCCAAGAGGGATTATTTATGCTCGATAGTGGGTTCATGCCTCCCTTTCACTCATGCTCGAGTGACAGAAACGTAAACGGGTGGGGATGTGATGTTGCCATTAGGGAGAAAAAAACAACAATGCTTTGTCTAAGGATAATTTTATTGTTTATATTACACATTTTTCTTAATGCAATTATCTATTGCTTGCAACTTAATACCCAAGGTTTGCTCGGATGACACTCCGAGGGTGGATTATTAGTCATAGATGCAGTTGGATAACGGTCTATGTATCTTGTTGTAATGCCCACATGAATCACATAGTAATCATCATTTCATGCATATGCACTATGGTGCAACCTTTATATCTATCAATTCCCCAGCTATAATTTGTTTACCCAACATGTTATCTACTTTTTCTGGAGATACACCACTAGTGAACTGTGAAACCCCGGTCCATTTCCTTTACACTGACAATACAACCACTGCAATCTCTATTTTCATATTGTTCCTACTGTTTTCCTACTGCCATCATTGTTCTCTTTTCATATACTGCAAACAAGTATTGTTTTCCACACCATACGTTTAACCTCTTTGTTTTCAGCAAAACCGGTGATATTGACAACCTCACTGCTTCGTTTGGGCAAAGTGATTTGATTGTGTTGTGTATGTTCCATGTTGCTTCTGATCTGGTAGTGCGCTCTGCCACATCATCTGCATCAACCTTCAGAAGTGATTTCTTTCTCCTACTGGTCGATTCAACCTTGGTTTCTTTCTAAGGGAAAGTTGCTACTGTGTTCTTCATACCTTCCTCTTGGGATCTCCCAACAAACGTGTGTTACACGTGCATCAAGCTATTTTTTTGGCTCCGTTGCCGGGGAGGAAGAGGATTTCTGCAAGGGGAGTCTCTCACCTTCAATCATTTTTACTTTGTTATTGTTTTGCTTTTTTACTTTCTTTATCATGCTTGCTATCAATGTTTGATGTCTTTGAAACTAGATCTTATTGGCAAGGTGGGTTCACGGATGAACACCAAAATTATTATAAGGAACACCGCTTGTCACAAAAAGGGATACACTTATGGGAGCAAATTAATAAATTGCATAAATATGCTAAAAACTTGTGATCTACTTATAATGTTACTTATTGCTTTGATAAATCTTGTTGTTGTAGGAGGTATAAACACCTCCCTTTTCAATGTGAGTATAATGATAATGTTACCATATCTTCTTATGTTATGGGAAATTATGAGTTTTATGATGTGGAACAAATTTAGGAATTTATTGCTTGGAAGGGTGCATTCGAAATTGCCTATTTGCTTGAAAGTATTGATGATATACCTTATAGGTACGAGATTTATGCTATACTTGAATGTTGCTTTGATAATTACAAGGATTGTAATTGCTACACAATTAAATATCTTAATAGATGCTCTCCCCCAAAGGGGGAGACTGATGCCTTGCAGGAACCTATGGAAGAAGAAATTGCTGAATATGGAACCTCATTAGATTAAAAGGAGGAAAGTGATGATCAAGAGGAGGAAGAATGGAGTAGCTACCCACGTCCACCTCCCAATGAGAGTAACTCTTTAACTCCTACCTTATTTTATTGCCCTCCATGCTTACCAAAGGAGGATGAGTGTTATATTGATAATTGTGATGATCCTATTGATTCTTTTGAAATATCCCTTTTTGATGAAACTGATACTTGCTATACTTGTGACCTTGATACTACTATGAATGAAACTTGTGAGAATGATATTGCTAATGTTATTTATGATAATCCATGCTACTTTGATAAATGCTATGATAATCCTCTATTTATTCCAACTATTGATATGCATGATAATGAGGAAGTTTGTTTAGAAAATTTATATGATAATGCTCTAGATGATGGTCCTATTTTACTTGGTGTTATAAATTATAATGCTACTAAAAATATGATTGCTATAATGTGTCCACTGTTCAAGATATCTTCCGATATTCCGATAAATCAGCTGATTTGTCGCTTCTCAATTTCTGGCCGATAAGATATATCATCCGATATATGCCGATAAATTGAATGATAAAGCCGATAAATCGGCCGATATACCACTTATCTCGGGTCGACCAATAAGTTCCCAATAAGCAATATCCCAACATTGAATGTGTCCCATACCTTTAAAGAGTGACCAATCATCTTGTTTTGATATTTCTAAAAGTGGGAAAGAAGATGTCTTTATTTTTAATTCTAATCCCACTATTTTTTAGCTTGATATGAATTGTGTGCTTTTAGACCATGACAAACATGCTTTATGTGATAATTATGTTATTGAGTTTGTTCATGACGCTACTGAAAATTATTATGAGAGAGGAAAATATGGTTGTAGGAATTTTCATGTTACTAAAACACCTCTCTTAGTGTTGAAAGTTTTGAAATTGCTCTTGCTCTACCTTCCTGTGATTTCTAGCATGAGCTTATTTACATCATTTCTTTACAATATTCCTATGCATAGGAAGTGGGTTATACTTAAATTTGTTTTGTACTTGCTTCTTGATGCTCTCTTTTCCTTAATTCATATTTGTTATTTCACCATCTTCTTATTTTATGGGCCTAGCTAAAAGGCGTTAAAGAAAAGCACTTCTTGGGAGATAACCCATGGTTTTATTTTTGCTTTGTTTTTCTTTGTTTTCTTTGAGTCAAGGTGTTGTTTACTTCTTTAGCAACTCATTTGTATCTTTATTTTCTCGCATTTGTTGTGTCAAGTAAAGTCTCTAGTGAAAGTTGAGGTTTGATTTGGATTTTGCGCAAGAAACAGATTTTTGTTGTCCACCGTAAAAATCGCATAAATCACATAAAGATCAAAATGACTTGACAATTTTTATGCTTATTCCTCAGCTAATTACGAAACTTTTCTAGCTTTACGTTTTCTATTTGAGCAACATAAGTTTCCCGAAAAAATTCGTCTTTACAGACTGTTCTTGTTTTGACAGATTTCGCCTTTTTACTTGCATTCTCTCTTTTACTATGTCGAGTGGATTTCTTTGCTCCACGAAACATCAGTGGATGTAGCTAATGTTTAAAAGTATTAATAACGCTTGTGTACATGCAGAACATGTGAATTTTTGATTGTGCACTAACCCTCTAATATGAATTACATTGAGTGTGGTGTGAAGGAAGTTTTCAAGGGTCAAGAGAAGAGAGTGATATAATGTGATCAAGAATAGTGCAAGGACAAAGCTTGGGGATGCCCCAGTGGTTCATCCCAGCAAATTCCAAGAATACTCAAGCGTCTAAGCTTGGGGATGCCCAAGGCATCCCCTTATTCATCAACAATTTATCAGGTCACTTCTAATGAAATTATATTTTTATTCGGTCACATCATATGCATTTTACTTGGAACGTCTATTTGTTTTTTTTGTTTTGTTTTTTTTTGTTTTCCTTGATGCAATAAATATGTTTGGAATCCAGCATCCTTTGTGTGGGATAGGTACACGCTCCGCTTTTTCATACGAATACTTGTTTTCTTCCATGCTCGTATTCTTAGTTTTTCTTCTAGGTGATGCAAATCCTTTTAGCTCGTGTTTTTCTTGCATCTCTTATTCAAAGTTGTTAGTTCTAGTAGAGTAGTATTAGTACTCTCTTGTTTCATCACTATATTATTTGGAGAGTTTGTGTTAAAATAAATATTGAATGGTGCTTGATGGAAATAGAAAATGCTACATGTGGTAGATGGTATAACGGAAAAAAAAAACTTTCATATTCTTGTAGATCACTAAATTGTTTCACTTGATTATTTGTTGTTGTTTTGAGATATTAATTTGCCTAATGGTAAAATTTCTGGTTTAGTAGAGTAAAAACAATTAATGGTTGGTCTAAAAGCTCGAAACTGTGCCACATTCAAATGACCAATTGATAGGATAATGGTATGACTTCCTTTGTTGATAGCAATCGTAATGGCTTTTTGTTACGCACTACGGTCGGGGTAGCTAACAGTGACTTGTCGCTGCCATGGACCCTCTTGGAGTGATTTTTATTATGCCTTGTAAGATCATGATTTTAGTTGTAATATTTTAACTTGTGAGTTCTATGTTGCGGTTTTCTAGCCTCTTCGGTACTGTGCATTGCTCGTTCTCACATTGAGAATTGCTGCAAACTTCGCCAGTGCATCCAAACCCCATGGGAGAACTTTTTTCCTCTACATAAGCCAAAAAATTATCTTCCTCAAAACAGCCACCATAGCTACCTACCATGGCATTTCCATAACCATTCCGAGATGTATTGCCATACAACATCCATGTTCATTATGTTACTTGATGTCATGCTTCATTTTTATTTTGCATGCTGCTACACTGGCAGGTGCATTTAGTTTTATATACATTGTAGATATTTCAGTTTGAGTTATGAGTATTAAAATTGTGATGATTCATTGTAAAATAGAGTGTTGCCCCTACCAGTGGAGTTATATATTAAAAAAAACCAAAAAAGGGCCAAAGAGAGAGGGGGCAACACTACTATCATTTATTCCACACTTGTGCTTATTTAGCACCAATATTTAAGTTGGAGAGAGTTATCATATTATGACTTGCATAACTATGTGGGGGAACTTTACATTATAGAACTTGGCTTGTATATTACAATGATGAGCCTCCTCAAAAGTGCTCTAGGTCTTTGTGAGAAAGCAAGTTGGATGCACCCTCACTAGTTCCATTGGAGAGCTTTCATACATTTATAGCTCTATGTGCATCCGTTGTGTGGAAATCACTACTCCTTGCATAACTTCGATTATAATACTGTTGGGAATATGCCCTAGAGGAAATCATGTATGATATAATTCCCAATGTATTCATAAAGTTATTAAGTCATCCTTGTTTTGAACATCTGATATATGTCATTGAATATGTGATTCGATTGTGGAACTATGTGTATTCATGTTGTTCATGCTAAATTGTCCATGGTCATTAAGTTTGTGTTGGACACACACCCTAGAGTAATGTGAGTGTTGGCGGATGACTCGGTTCCACTTTTCATGGGCATGGCGATGCCATTCCAACGTTCACAGACTCGGTTAAAGAGTTTAGCAAGTCGGACTGACCCATATTGAGATGCAACGAGTAAGTCGTCATTTGCATGTCTCAATCAATGTAATCCTTAGACCTAAGATTGTCGCGTAATCCGAGTTGTGGATTACCGACTTAGGTTCTTTCAAACGTTGTTCCGTGACAAGGCAGTTATAAAGGCAGAGTTTGGGTCGAATGAGAAGCAAGCTGCGTGATGTGGATAATCAAGATGGTATTTTGCCCCTCCGAATGGAGAGATATTCTCTGGGCTCTCTCGAGTGATATGATTCCGGAAGCATGGCCATGCGTGACTCGGTTAAGTGTTAACTGGGTCTATTGACTAAGAGTTAGTCAGATGAATCATATATCACAGACCGAGAAGAGAGTTGAGGTATTTAAGGGATGACGATAATTCTCCTATAGTTCAACAAGGTATATCGTTAGGCAAAAGGGACTCAGATGAAAGTCCCACGTTGGAAGGTATGTTGTCATAACTCTATGGCACTTGGGAGTCGGCACGTTCTGCTAGGAGCCTCTACCGGTTGATCGATTGGGAGTCAGACTCCAATCGTGTCCAAGTCGCCATGAGCCTTTTTTTTGCGGGGTCGCACACTTAAGAGCGGGAGCAAATATATTGGTCGGGTTGGACCCGAACCAGAGATGAACTGGATTAGTGAGTTGGACTCACAGAGGGAATGGGCCACACGTGTTGTGAGGCCCACTCCCACTCGCTATATAAAGAGGGGCGCAGGTTCCCCAGCGGGCACAAGTTTCCACTCCCATTCGTTGGGAACCCTAGCCCCACTCAGTCCAGCCGCCGCACTGGACCTAGCAGTCCGCCGTCAGAGCTCCTCCTCGTATGTGTGGATACCGTCAGAGGTGCTGTACGATCAGCACTTCGACGATCGCGGGATTGGATCAGCTGGATCGGATCGTGGGACTACACTGCATCAACGCGCTTCATCGATAATCCGCACCTGCGCGTCTAGTGGTAATCCTTGTGGCCTTCTACCTTGGCTAGATCTTGGAAGTACCGCGTAGAAAAGTTTTTGTTTATCTCTACGCGTTCCAACAAATACTTTCTCTTGTCTAATGATCACTTTAAGTTGTGTGCGACTTTCTTCCATTGACCATCCAAACCCCCCATAATGTTATTTTAGCCATAACATCCTGGTGCCAGAGACCAATACAGAACGCTTGCTTGTTTGTGCACAAATATCTTAATGATTTTCCTACGTGCATATTGTTGTCGCTTGACTTGATCCTAACAGGAGTTGTTGTGAGAGTTTGATGTCTTGGATGATTATATTGTTGTTCTTGAAGCTTAAATCATCTTTAATAAACCTTGCACAGTTGATTATCTTTTAGTATTGATTCATTGAAAAGTTTTACTTTGTTATTCCTAATGGTTTATACATTATTCTATTTGATATCAACTATAAACCACAACCCTTATTCATTTGATCCTAGTTTACATGCTTTACATTACTATGATGATCAAGTTTATGTTGGTAGCATGTCACCTCATAATTTATTTGTTTTTATCGTTTACCTAATCGAGTACGAATAGGAACTAAGCTTGGGGATGTTGATACATCATAAACGTATCCATAATTTCTGATGTTCCATGTTTGTTTCATACTATGTGCTACATGGTTTCTTTGCACTTTATGTCATTTTTATCGATTTTCTGGGACTAACCTATTGACAAGATGCCACAGAGCTTCCTAACATGATCAAAAACATCTTATTGTAATGTCACATGTTGTGTTTGCTGGGATCTGATGAATATTGAATGCTATGTCCGATACTTATCAATCTATCATGTTCTTTTCTTGTGTATATTATTTATGATCTTGCATGCTCTCCGTTGCTAGTAGATGCTCTAGCCAAGTAGATGATTGTAACTCCAAGAGGGATTATTTATGCTCGATAGTGGGTTCATGCCTCCCTTTCACTCACGCTCGAGTGATAGAAACGTAAACGTGTGGGGATGTGCTGTTGCACTTAGGAAGAAAACAACAATGCTTTGTCTAAGGATAATTTTATTGTTTACATTACACACTTCGCTTAATGAAATTATCTGTTGCTTGCAACTTAATACCCAAGGTTTGCTCGGATGACACTCTGAGGATGGATTATTAGTCATACATGTAGTTGGATAACGGTCTACGTATCTTGTTGTAATGCCCGCATGAATCACATAATACTATTTTCCACACCATACATTTTACCTCTTTGTTTTCAGAAAACCCGGTGAGTTGACAACCTCACTGCTTCGTTGGGGCAAAGTGATTTGATTTTGTTGTGTAGGTTCCATGTTGCATCTGAATCGGTAGTGCGCCCTGCCACATCAGCTGCCTCAACCTTCGAAAGTGATTTATTTCCCCTACTGGTCCATTCAACCTTGGTTTATTTCTGAGGCAAACTTGCTAATGTGCTCTTCATACCTTCCTCTTGGAGTCTCCCAACGAACGTGTGTTACACGCGCATCACATATCATGTTGCCTCGAGGCACTTAGGGCACACTAATTTATGGAACTCCGCCCGTACACAATATATGATAAAAAAGAAAAAAAATCCAATTTTTAACATGCATACAAGTGGCGATTTCAGACCCCCTGTAGCGTCCCTTGTTAAGCTCTCATAATTTTACTTTTAGTTTTATTTTAGTTTATTTAGTTACTTTTATTCTTATTTACTAGTTACTATAAACCACACCTTTATTACTATTATTCTATTAACTTATATAGTAGACTATTTCTACCATTATTTGGGTGCGAACCATAGCTATAGGTATATTTGTGTACATGACAAGTTGCACGTATATTTGTGTACGTGACCATGTAGTTGTGGGGTCAGTAGAATCTAACCTAACGCTCTTTGTGAGAAACGATATAAAACTGGGATAAAATATTTGCTACTGAAAGTACTGCAATAACTCTGAATTTGATGCAAGAAAAGCACCGCGAATAGCACTCATCAACCACCACACCAGATTTTGCGAGCTCCACCGCGCCACCATGCTACACCTACGATAGAGTCGAATATCCCTTCGGGAACATTTTCCACCGAAGCGAACACCCAGCTGATGACTGATGTCTACGCACGGTTCTATTATTGTAGACAGTGTTGGCCTCCAAGTGCAGATGTTTGTAGAAAAGCAGTAAGTTTCCCTTAAGTGAATCACCCAAGGTTTATCGAACTCAGTGAGGAAGAAGTCAAAGGTATCCCTCTCAAGCAACCCTGCAAGTACAATACAAGAAGTCTCTTGTGTCCCCAACACACCTAATACAATTATCAGTTGTATAGGTGCACTAGTTAGGCGAAGAGAGAGTGAAATAAAGTAATATGGATGATTATAAGTGATAATAGAAATCTAAAATAAAAGTGGCAGCAAGCAAACATGTATCAGAACTGATTGTAAACGGTGTTTCAATGCTTAGAAACAAGGCCTAGGGATCCTACTTTCACTAGTGGACACTCTCAACAATAATAACATAATTGAATGCATAAATATCATCTCTTCACTACGCTACTCCGAACCAAACTTCGGTCGGATAACAAACACCAATCCATGCGTAGGGCTGTAATAGCACTCCTCAAGTCTATATTCCCTCTCCAGGGCACCTCACGTTGTCACTATTAGCGCCCCAAATTAGTACTAAACAAACGCCAGAATTTCATAGGGTCATCCAACACAAAATATAAATATCATGCTAAACCACACTGTGCACACACTGTCACCATTACACCATGATCAAAGTGTCCACGGAGATCTCATAACAAAACCACTTGAGTAGCACAACAGATCAAGAGTACATTGATACGTCTAAAACGTATCTCCTTTTCCGAACACTTTTCCTATTGTTTTCCTCTAAACTTGTGTGTTTTGAATGCAACTAACACGGACTAACGTTGTTTTCAGCAGAATTACCTTGGTGTCTTGTTTTTGTGCAGAAAAACAACTTTCAGGAAATTGCCCAGAAAAGACTCCATTGGTCCTAAAACACCAGAAGACCCCGGGAGCCAGAAAGAGGCCAGGAGAAGAGCCACAGGGGGCCACACCACCCCCTGGCGCCCCCCCTTGGCCGCGCCAGCACAGGGTGTGGGCCACCCAGAGCCCCCCTCGGTCTTCTCTTTCGACTACAAATAGCCTTCAACCCTAAAACACGAGGGGGTTTGATAGTTTTCCATAAAGAAGTCTGTAGCTCCGCCGCCATCGCGAATCCTTTTTCGGGGTTCAGAAACTCCGTTCTGGCACACTGTCGGGACGGGGAATTGGAGGAGATCATCGCCATCGTCATCACCAACGCCTCTCCATCGACCATCCATGTTTCCCCCATCCATGTATGAGTAATTCCCTCGTTGTAGGCTGAAGGGGATGGTAGGGATTGGATGAGATCGTTCATGTAATAATGCCGTGATTGTTAGGGCATAGTGTCTAGTATGTTCTATTAGTGCTATTGACATTATTGCAACTTGTTATGCCTAATGCTCTCCACTTTGGGCCTGAGTGCCATGATCTCAGATCTGAACATGTTATTGAATCATGATGATAATTATTGTTTGTTGATCATACCTGCAAGTTGTTTACACATATCGTGGTCCGGAACCCGAGGCCCCAAAGTGACAGAAATTGGGACAACCAGAGGGGATGGCTGTGATGTGAGGATCACATGTGTTCACGGAGTGTTAATGCTTTGCTCCGGTGTTCTATTAAAAGGAACACCTTAATTACCAATAGTTGCCTTGAGGCCCCGCTAAAAACGGGCTGGTAGGACAAAACATGTTGTGCAAGTTCTCATTGCGAGCACGTACGACTATTTACGGAACACATGCCTATGGTTACTTAGTGCTTGCATACTTTATCTTAATTATCGGCAATGCCCATGTCTTGATTATTATATGAACTATCTTATCCATGCAACGCCCGTTCATCTATCCCTATGTCTACAGTATTTAATCCCGTTGTTTACTTCAAACACTAGTGCTGCTGTTTTCATTCCACTGATGTTGTTATTTCACTACTACTGCTACTATAAAACTGTTACTACTGATAAACCACTGCGAACAAGTTCATTTTCAGGTGCAGGTGAATTGACAACTCACTTGTTAAGGCTCACAAATATTCTTTGGCTCCCCTTGTGTCTAATCAATAAATTTGGGTTTTACTTCCCTCGAAGACTGTTGCGACCCCCTATACTCGTGGGTCATTAAGACTATTTTCTGGCGCCGTTGCCATGGAGCATAGCTTTATTTGCGAGCTCACCGGGGAGTACTATTATCTACTGCCAATCATTCATCATGGGTAAGACTCGTGATGGAAGGGTTCCTATATTACCACCCACTACAAGAAGAGGTAAGCTGCTTACACCACCACATACACATGCTACACATGCTAATTCTGTTGAATCTGAAAATACTTCTGATACTTTTGATGATGCTTCTACTGTGCTTGATGAGAGTGGTTCTCTCGGTCCTTTCTTAGATGTTACTATTCCTAAAGCTAAAAATATTGCAAACACTGAAACTTCTGGAAAAAAATCTTATTACTCCTGCTTTTTCACCTGAGTTTAGAGAGAGTCCTAGTGATGATTTTGATGATTCCTATATTGAACTTAATGATGATCTTATTGATGAAATACAAGCTATGAAGGATAAAGATGTTGTTATAAGTCTTATTGAAAGTCGTGCTGTTAAATATAAATTATCTCCTCGTGCTAAGTTTGCCACTTCTCCTATTCATATTAGGGATAAGGATTATGATTTCTCTCTAGATTTATCTTATATATCTATTTTTGAGAAAGAACCTTTTTGTGGTACTGAAAATGAAAGTGCTATGAAACATATGAATGAGCTCTCCTCTTTGAGTAGTTTATTCTCTGATGATCTTAAGAAACGTAGCTACTTTGTTACTTAAATATTCCCTTTTTCATTAAAAGATGAAGCTAAAACTTGGTTTAATAATTTGTCTCCCGGATCTATTGATAGTCATATTGGTTTGGTTAATGCTTTCTTTCAGAAATATTTTCCTGCTAGTGCTCAACATGCTGCTTTACAAAATATATTTAATTTCAAGCAATTGGAAGGAGATAAATTGCCTGTATCTTGGGCAAGGTACTTTTCTTTAGTTAGGGCTACACCTGGGCATAAGCTAGAAGATAATAAACTTCTTGATATATTCTATAATGGACTAACTATTGAATCCAGGACATACCTGGACAGTTGTGCTGGTTGTGTTTTCAGGCAAAGAACTTCAGAAGAAGTTGAGGAATTAATGGCTGAAATAAGACAAAATCATGATGATTGGACTATGGTTGACCCTGAGCCGACCCCTACTCCAGTATGAAGACCTACACCAACACCAAAGAAGAGGAGAATGATTGAATTAAATGATAAAGTGATGAGAGAAGCCAAGAAATCTCTTAAAGAGAGGGGTATTAAATCTGAAGATGTGAAGAATCTTCCACCTATAGAAGAATTATGTAAGCCAATCCCTCACTCATCACCCATTGAGATACACTCTCTCCGATATTTTTATAGTAGAGATATTCCCTATAGTAAACCTCCTGATCAATGCTTAGATGAATTTGATAATTATGTTATTAAGCGAGATAATTTTAATATGAGAGTGCAAAATCACCTAACGGAAGACTCTAGAGCTATTGATGATTTGCATGGTATTATAGAAAGAACCTCTAATGATGTTAAAATGCTTGTTAAACATTTTCAAATGGTTCATACTCAAATTGATCAACTTGCTAAAGTGCAAAAAGATTTGCTAGTTAATGCTTCTAAAGAAAAACATGCTTATGAAATAAGAACTAGAAGTGTTATTGCTACACAAGATCCTTTATATCCCGAGGGACATCCTAAAAGAATTGAACAAGATTCTCAGCAAACTAATAATGATATTATTCATACTAAGAAGAACAAGAAACATAAAACTGATGTTGAATCCTTTGAACTTGCTAAATATCCTAATAGTATATCTATCTCTGATGCTAAAACTGAAAGTGGTAATGAAAAGACTGATGCTTCTGATAAAGAAGAAATTGAAAAGGAACCTGAAAAGCAAACTAAAAAAATACAAAGTACACTAAGGAATATTTTATTGCTAATAAACATGGCAATGAAAGAGAACCTTGGGTACAAAAACCAATGCCTTACCCTAATAAGAAACACAAATCAAAATAAGAAGAACACTATAACAATTTTGTGAATGGATGAAACCTTTATTCTTGCAAATTCCTTTAACTGATGCTATTAAATTGCCTCCTTATGCAAAATATATGAAAGATATTGTCTCTAACAAAAGGAAGATTCCCAAGGAGGAAATTTCCACTATGCTTGCGAATTACTCTTTTAATGGCAAGGTTCCTAAGAAACTTGGAGATCCTGGTATACCGACTATTCCCTGTTCTATTAAAAATAATTATGTTAGAACTGCTTTGTGTGATTTGGGAGCTGGAGTTAGTGTCCTGCCTTTTACTCTCTATAAAAGACTCCTCCTAGAAAAATTGATACCAACTGATATATCTTTGCAAATGGCTGATAAATATACTGCAATTTTTTGGGTATATGTGAGGATGTTCCTGTTCAAGTTGCTAATAATTGTCTGATATTAACTGACTTTGTTGTGTTGGAAATGCCTGAATATGATAATATGTCTATTATTCTTGGAAAAACTTTTCTTAATACTGCAGGGGCTGTTATTGATTGCAATCAAAGAAAAGTTACTTTTAATGTTAATGATAAAGAGCACACTATTTATTTTCCCAAGAAGATTGATAAGAAATATGGTCTAAATTCAATTGAAAATATTGAGACCATCAAGATTAGAGAATTTTATTGTCCTATTCCAGTACCACCAAAGGAATATGAAATTATCATGATTGGGACTATTCCTATCAAGGTTGAGGTAACATAGTTATTTAGTGCTGCGCAAAGTTTTTCTTCATATGAAGATTATTCTAGTAAGAAGACTTGATCACCCTTGTTAACAAAATGATTTTGAATGAAGAGGACAATGTTTTCACTTTGTTTTCACCTTCCCCATTATGTTTTCACCATGTTTACTTATGTTATAACATTGCTACTTGATTACAATCATGTTTTCCACAATCCTGATGCATGTTTTCCTGATATTTTCACTATGATTTCTGAGGATATGCATGGTTTCACCATCCATACTTTTGTTTTCACCACTATCACCTTTGTTTTCTCTGGATATTCTTTCATTAGAGTATCATAGAACCTCTGTAGTGCTGGTTTTGGTTTTTTTCCACCTTTTCACTTTTGTTTTCCAGCAATATTATTATTTATTAAAATTCTGAAAAAAGTCCAAAAAATAAAGTTTCTCGAAAAATTCCAGAAAAATTATAATAAATTTTTACGTTAAAAATGAGGCAGAAAGCCACATGGGAGGCCCCAGGGGGACCCACCAGTCAGGCACACCGTGGGGTGGCGCCAACACATGGTGTGGGGCCCCCGGCCCTCCACTAACTCTCTCCCCTGCCAAAGTCTTTTCTCTCACCTCACAAACTGAAAACATTTCCTGGAAACCGTGTTCTTTCTATTCTCCCTCCGGATTTTCGATCTCCTTCTTCAGCCCATCATTTGTGCTGATTTTTGGTGTGTTTGATCTCCGGTATGTGACTCCTCCGATGATCCAAGCAGAATTTTGTTTAGTGTAGTATTCCTTGAGTATTTTGGTATGGTAGGTTATAGCTTATGTGAGTTTGCATGCTTGATTTGAGTAGAAATAATGTATTTGTGATGCATGTTTAGCTCTCATATAAGTGCCTATGGTAGTCTCCACCTTATAGTTGTTTGAAATTAATTTTTGTGATGATTGTTGAAAAATTTCAGAGATCGATCACAATGCTTATCAACTAAACCAACATGAGTTGGAGTTGCATGAGGTCATGCTCGTGCACCGCGAAGAGAGAGTGTTCCCATCAATCTATCCGTGTCAGGAATTTATGCGGATTACAGGAAAAAAAAATTGACACCAATACTGTGGGGGAATCCCCCACAGCCCCCCATTTATTAATAAAAGAGAAAGAAGTTATTTACAATATGTACACTAATTGCAAAGGAATCAGGGGAGTGAATCAATCCATGATGTCAAAAAAATAGAGATCTCTCTTCACCCTATACTTAAGCATGATGACTTCCTGAACAAACAGGGACTTTCAATATATGGTATTGAAATATTACAGGAAATTTTGCAGGACTTCAACACTCTTGTGCGGAATGCAGGCTTGGACCGTTTCATTGAGGATGAACCTATCCAACATGTGAAACTAACTATGTCTGTGGTGCAGGATTTTAGTTTCAAGTGGTCCTCATCTAACCCCATGGTCCACTATAAAATTTACAATAAAGTTGTGAGTCTGCCTTTCAGTGTTTTGTGTGCAGCTATTAAGGTACCAGAGTGGGGTTCTTGTGAGAAGATAAGTGAGAAGCCTAAACCACTGCTAGATTTATATGGAGAGATGTGCCAAGGCAGAAGCTTCACAGGGGAGAGTGGTAAAATTCGAGAAATCCAACTCCCTAGCATTCGATACTTTGCCTATTTTTTCTTCTAAATGTGTGTTAGCTAGAAAAGCTGCCAGTAAGCTATCTGTTTATGATTTAGCGTTTATTGCAGCTGCCTTAAAATGTGATAGGTCTTATAACTTTGGCGCTTTGATTTCTTATCGTCTCTCACATAACCGTGAGAAGGGAGGAGTTTGTGGAGGCCTTATTGCCTCGCGCTTGCTAGCTTTGCATGGTTTGGAGCCACACCATCTAGACGTGCAGTTTCCTATAGAGAGGCTTAATCTTGTTTCCATGGTTCAACATAAGTCTCTTTCTACCCATGCTCACTTGCACCACTTATCCTTTGAAATAACTTTCTCCAAACAATCTAGGTGGAGAGTTACTAAAACTGTTAGGGAAGTACTTTTGCCTGCACACCCTTTGTTTAATCTTAATGGCAGGCAAGGATGGGAGATTTCTCAGAGTGAGATGGACACATACCTTGAGCATCTCCCCCAGCAAGGGGAGGACACCGGAGAAGGGGACGATAGTGATTTCGTCCATCCCTACGACACCACGGGAATTCCATATCAGCACCCCGGCTATGACTATGCACCCGTTGCATCATCTTTCTCTTATGCGCCCGAGTACGACCATGCGAGGGATGACCCACCACAGTGGGGATACTTCACGCGCCATGATTGATCTCCACATAGGCCAAAATACTAAGCTTGGGGAGAGGTATAACTACATCACACTCATCTATATATCATATTCTGTCGGTTCTTTGTATATCCATGTTTTCTCTTCTTTCGCTTCTTTTTGTTTCTTTCGCTTCTTTTTGTGTCTTTCATTCTTTTGTTTTTATTGTTTTATTTTCGCTTTCCAAAACACAAAAGGACCAAAAAAATCTGTTATTTCTCTTTATTTGTTTCTTTAGTTGGTTAGCTTTATCCTTTAGTTGTATTTTAATATTCAAAACCCCAAAAATATTTTATTTTGTTTGTTTGTTTGCTTTCTTTTATTCTTGTTTCATTTCAAAAAAAACCAAAAAGATTTTGCTTTGTTTGCTTGTTCTCTTTTGTTCGTACTTTAATTGAAAATCCCCAAAATATTTGTTGTTCTTCTCTTGTTTTGTAATGTTTGGTGCAGAGTTCAACAGTCGTCCGTGATTCCATTGGAGCTTGGTTTTCATTATATATTTTATTCAAGCCACAAGTGAAGAGCAATAATGACGATCTACGACAATTCAAGTGTGGTGAGAGGCTGGTATGAATTCTATTTGCTTTCATTTTTGTACATATATCCATCTATGTGAGCATGCTTAGTTTGTTCGTATAAGATATATGTGACTTAATGGTCGCTTAATAGTTTGTGCTCTCTCGTGTTTTGTTCCAATTTATTAATGGTAAATGACCTATCATATAAATATTTGTTCGCATTGTTCTATTCATAGAAGGGTATGACATTGTGGTAGCCTCCTATGACTGTTTCATTTGAATCGACTTGGCCCATGCTCACGCATGCTAAGACTAAAAACAAAAAGTCAATAAGCCTAGATGATTTATTTTGCCTCAGAGTTCTAGTATCAATTTTATGCCTCAGTTAATTTTACTTTGTCGCAAACATGATTATGATAGTTGTTGCTCTCTCGATTGTCGCTCCCTGTCTATTGCTAGCCTTCACCTGTACTGAGTATGGAATTCTACTCGTGCATCCAACTCCCAAAAAACCAAAGTTTTCCATTGTGTACACCATACCTACCTACATGTGGTATTTAACTGCCACTCCAAGTAATTGCTCATGTGCTACCTTTAAAACCTTCTAAATATTATTCATGTTCCGTGCCCCTGTTTTAGCTCATGAGGACGTAAATAGAGAATCTTTATCTCACTTCTTGATTGGATTTCACACCCTGGACTAGTGGCTTCGTCCGCTTATCCAAATGATAGAAGAGCTGGCAGCGGGGTGCCCAGCCCCAAATTAATACAAACAAATTGTCTTCACTATTTTTGCCCCTGATTTATCAGTCAAAGGATAATTGTGTAAACAAAAGAGAAAGAGGAAGAACTTCTACACCAGTTGCGTCCTTCACAATGGAAGCCTCTCTTGTGAATCCAGTTGGTTTGTGACGTATTGTATTGTATGTTTACCATTCGTTGACTTAAGCATACACCTCTCTTACAAATGTTTTCAATACCTCTGTTTAATAAAATAAAAGCTCTAGCACATGAGTGATCTCTGCTTCCCTCCGCGAAGGGACTTTCTTTTACTTTTATGTCGAGTCTCTGCCATATTCTTTGAGCACCTTCTTGAGAGCATAATTATCATTCTTAGTGTGATGTGTTTGACCCAAAGCACAATTGATTGTGGTATAATCTTGATACTTGCATATTTGATATCTTTACCTCTAGTATTCCCTTGAACTTCAGAGGTGCCCTAGCATTTATGTTTTGCCCCACACATAAGGGCAAGCGAGATACCACTTTATCCCTATTATGAATACTATAATCTTGCAGATAGTTATGCTTCATGTTGTTTATTATTAATATGTTGTTATCTCTCCATGGTTTGCATATCTATTAAGTGACAGTATCTTGCATGTATCTTATCACGAGCATAACTAAGTATTTGATCAGATAGTGAGTATATTTACATCATATGAAACAAATGTGTTCGTAAAAGTCTTTTATCGCACTCAGTTCTCACTGAATTGCTTGAGAAGCTAAGCTTGGGGGAGATGATACGTCGAAAACATATCTCCTTTTCCGAAAAAATGTCCTATTGTTTTCCTCTAAACGTGTGTGTTTTGAATGCAACTAACATGGACTAACGTTGTTTTCAGCAGAATTACCTTGGTGTCTCTTTTTTTGCAGAAAAATTAACTTTCGAGAAATTGCCCAGAATAGACCCCATTAGTCCTAAAACACCAGAAGACCCGGGGAGCCAGAAGGATGCCAGGAGAAGAGCCACACCACCCCCTGGCGCCCCCCCTTGGCCGCTCCAGCACATGGTGTGGGCCACGCAGAGCCCCCCTCGGTCTTCCCTTTCGACTACAAATAGCCTTCAACCCTAAAGCAAGAGAGGGTTTGATAGTTTTCTAGAAAGAAGTCTGTAGCTCTGCCGCCATCGCGAATCCTTTTTCGGGGTTCAGAAACTTCGTTCTGGCACCCTGCTGGGATGGGGAATTGGAGGAGATCATCGCCATCGTCATCACTAACGCCTCTCCATCGACCATCCATGTTTCCCCCATCCATGTGATCGTTCATGTAATAATGCCGTGATTGTTAGGGCATAGTGCATAGTATGTTCTATTAGTGCTATTGATACTGTTGCAACTTGTTATGCTTAATGCTTACCACTTTGGGCCTGAATGCTATGATCTCAGATCTGAACATGTTATTGAATCATGATGATAATTATTGTTTCTTGATCATACCTGCAAGTTGTTTACACATATCGTCGTCCGAAACCAGAGGCCCCGAACTGACAGAAATTGGAACAACCGGAGGGGATGGCTGTGATGTGAGGATCACATGTGTTCTCGGAGTGTTAATTATTTTCTCCGGTGTTCTATTAAAAGGAACACCTTAATTACCAGTAGTTCCCTTGAGGCCCCGCTGAAAACGGACTGGTAGGACAACTGATGTTGTGCAAGTTCTCATTGCGAGCATGTACGACTATTTACGGAACACATGCCTATGGTAACTTAGTGCTTGGATGCTTTATCTTATTTATCTGCAATGCCCATGTCTTGATTATTATATGAACTATCTTATACATGCAACGCCCGTTCATCTATCCCTATGCCTACATTATTTAATCCTGCTGTTTACTTCAAACACTATTGCTGCTTTTTTCATTCCACTGCTGATGTTATTTCACTATTGCTGCTACTATAAAACGGTTACAACTGATAATCCACTGCGAACAAGTTCACTTTCAGGTGCAGGTGAATTGACAACTCATTTGTTAAGGCTCACAAATATTCTTTGGCTCCCCTTGGGTCGAATCAATAAATTTGGATTTTACTTCCCTCGAAGACTGTTGTGATCCCCTATACTTGTGGGTCATCATACATCTACTTATTCAACTAGATTACAAAGCTCATCATCACATAAAAATCACACCATCGGAGAGATAGATGAAACACATAGCTACCCGTAGAGCCCTCAGCCCCGGGGTAGAACTACTCCCTCCTCATCATAGGAGACAACAACGGCGATGAAGATGGAGGTGGAGTCGACGGAGATGGCTCCGGAGCACTTCCCCATCCCGGCAGGTTGCCGAAACATATATTTCTGTCCCCCGAAACTTGTCGGCGGCGGCGGTGGAGCCACGGAACTTTTCGTGGAAAAGGCTAATTTTTTCAGGGTTTATGCATCAGGGGCATATATAGGCGAAAGGGCGATGGCGGTGGGCGCCCGAGGGGCCCACACCACCCCCAGGCGCGGCCAGGGGGCTGATACGTCCAAAACGTATCTCCTTTTCCGAACACTTTTCTTATGGTTTGCCTCTAAACATGTGAGTTTTGGATGCCACTAATATGTACTAACACTGTTTTCGGCAGAATTGCCTTGGTGTCTCGTTTTATGCAGAAAAATCAACTTTCGGGAAAATGCCCAGAAAAGACCCCATTGAGCTTATATCACCAGAAGACCCTGGGAGCCAGAAGGACATATGGAGGGGGGCCAGGAGTGGGCCAGACCACCCCTGGACGTGCCCTCCTAGGCCGCGTCGCCTGGTGGTGTGGGACCCCTAGGCACCCCCTCGGGCTCCCCTTTGAACTACTTATGCCCCGTAAACCTAAAACGCGAGGGGGTTCGTCATATTCCACAGAAATACAACAGAGCGCCACCGCCATCCCGAAACTCAATTCGGGGATCAGAAGTTCCTATTCTGGCACCCTGCCGGGACGGGGATTCGAAGGAGATCATCGCCATCGACACCGCCACTCCTTCTCCATCAACCATCCATGATTCCCCCGTCCATGTGTGAGTAAACCCCGCTGTAGGCTAAGAGGGATGGAAGGGATTTGATGAGATTGATCATGTAACAATGCCATATTGTTAGGGCATAGTGCCTAGTATCCGTTGTTGGTGTTTTCTACCGTTGTTGCAACTTGTTATGCTTAGTGCTTGTCACTAGGGCCCGAGAGCCATGATTTCAGATCTGAACATGTTATTGTTTCATGAGTATAATTATGTTTCTTGATAATACCTTCAAGTTGTTTACACATATTGTTGTCTGGAACCCGAGGGGATGGCTGTGATGTGACGATCACATGTGTTCATGGAGTGTTAATGCTTTGCTCCGGTGCTTTATTAAAAGGAGCACCTTAATTACCAATAGTTTCCCTAGAGGCCCCACTGCCACGGGCTGGTAGGACAAAAGATGTTGTACACGTTTCTTATTGCGAGCACGTACGAATATATTGGAACACATGCCTATGGTTAACCTATAACTTGGATGCTTTATTATTATTATTATTATTATTATTATTATTATTGTTATTATTATTATTATCTGCAATGCCCATGTTATTATTATTACATGACCTATGTTATCCATGCAACGCCCGTTCATCCATTCCCTCTATGCCTACGGTACTCCCATCCTACTATTTTCCGCTATTGCTACTGTTGTTACTATTTTTATTCCTGTTGTTATTTTACTACTACTGCTGCTATAAAACTTTTACCACTGATAAATTGTTGCGAGCAAGTCTACTTTCAGGTGCAGCTGAATTGACAACTCAGTTGTTAAGGCATATAAATATTCTTTGGCTCCCCTTGTGTCAAATCAATAAATTTGGGTTTTACTTCTCTCGAAGACTGTTGCGATCCCCTATACTTGTGGGTCATGAGGGGCCACCCGCGCCCAGGCATGGTGTGGGGGCTCTAGGCCCCCCTCCAGATCTCCTTTGGACTTCCTGGACGTGTCGGGAATTCTAAGACTTCATGCTTTTGAATCGTCCAATTCCGAGAATATTTCCAGAACAACTTTTCTGAAACTAAAAACCGCAGAAAACAAGAACTGGCTCTATGGCATCTTGTCAATAGGTTAGTCATAGAAAATCGATAAAAATTGCATAAAGTATAAGGGAAGCATGTAGCATATGGCATGAAAACAACATGGAACATCAGAAATTGTGAATACGTTTATGACGTATCAATGACGTACAAAGGCGCCGACATACACATAGAGAGGCACGCCACTGCATTGATACGTTGCAAATGTATCTATAATTTTTTATGCTACATGCTTGTTTTCTATCCAATGCCCTTATGTTTTACACATGTTTTACCATGTTTTCATTCGTTTCCGGATGTTTTCATAGACTAATCTATTAACGAGAGACCCTAGGACACGTTCTATTTTTCTATTTCAAAAAAGTTCTTAAAGAAGTATTCAGAAAGGGCTGAAAATCCATGGATATTTTTTTTACCTCGAACAAATATGGAGTCCAAAGAAGAGTCGGTGGCCCCCAGGCCGCACCTGGTGGGCCCCTGGGTGCCTCGGCCATCGCTTCTTGTCGCATCTTCGCCTATAAATTTCCCCTAGCCCTAAAACGTTCGAGGACAGAGTTATTTTCCACGAAAGATACAAAGAGGCGCCGTCAGCTCGAAGGTACAATCTAGCGCTTCTGCAACCCTATTACGGCACACTGTCGGAGGGGGGAATTGTCATCGGAGGCCTCTACATGGCCATGATCGCCTCCAGAAATATGCGTGAGTAGTTCATCTTGGGACTATGGGTCCATAGAAGTAGCTAAATGGTTGTTCTCTCTCTTATGCCTCCATGTTTAGAGTCTCATGAGCTGCCTCACATATCGAGACCACTGTTATGTAATTGTGCATGTTGTGTTTGCTGGGACCGGATGAACCATGAGATTATGGTTATTTTTTTCATGTCAATCTAAGATACTTCACTTATATTTGTAGAGAGTTCTAATGTTGTCTTGCAATTCTCTCTGATGTTTATGATTACCTTGGCCACATAGTTGTTTTCACCTCCAAGGGAAGGTTTATATGATAGATAGTGGGTTCATGCCTCTCTTACATCTGTCCTTGAGTGATAGAAACGTGATGGATGGGGGATGTGTTGTTGCTACTAGGGAGAAGACAGTGTTTCTCTTGTCTATGGACGAGGACCACTACATACATTATGTATTATTCTTAATTCATTTGGATGTTGCACACAAAGAAATCACTTCGTTGCTACTACTTAATACCAGAGAGATTTGCTGGATGGCTTTCTTGATATGGACTTTTAGATATGGATGCGTACTGGATAGCGGTCCATATGCCCTGACGTAATGCATACAATGTTAGAACCCCTGAATCGTATCTCGTCATAATAGTATTGTTATACTTCATGATTTGTCAATTGCCCAACTGTAATTTGTTCACCCAACATGTTCGATTTCTTTGGAGAGACACCACTACTGAAACTATGCCCCCCGGTCCTATTTTCCTCGTTATTGCAACCTTATTTCAAGCACCTTCACCATTGTTTCCTTGATGTACCGGTTTTATTTTATTTTATTACTTTTCATTACTCTATACGTTTAATTCTCTAGTTTTAAACAAGAAGGGAATACAGACAACCTTCTCGAAATTGGGGACAAGAGAGAGTTTGTGTGTTGTGTGCAGGTTCCACGCTTGTTGACGCACCAAACAACAAGAAACCATCTTCAAGATTTTGAAGTCGTACTGCATTGATAGCCTTGGTTCAACAACTAGGGGATAATTTCCTCTAGACTACATCATACCTTCCTCTTGGGTTTACCCAACGAGCGTATGATCATGTCTGCATCAAGAACTTCTATGGCGCCATTGTCGGGAACTTCAAGCTTGCTGCAAGGGGAGTGTCACACTTCAACTCTTTTTTTTTGTTCTTACTTAGTTTTGTTCTGTTTATTCTTGTTTTCTCTTTATCAAAAATCCCAAAATAAATTAGTTCTCTATTTTATAGTCTTTTATTTGAGTTGTTAGTTTATTTTCTTATCTTGAAAGCATGGCTACCAACGATACTGCCAAGCTTTGTGATTTTACTAGTACCAATAATAATGATTTCATATTGCACACCAATTGCTCCACCTGTTGGTACAATAGATTTGTAGGAAATTAAACCTGCATTGTTGAATCTTGTCATGAAAGATCAATTTTCTGGTATTGGAGAAGATGTTGACTCTCATTTAATTAACTTTTCTGAGTTGTGTGACATGAAAAAATATAAAGGGGTAGATGGTGATATTGTGAAATTAAGATTGCTCCCTTTCTCATTAAGATGAAGAGCTAAAGAATGGTTATTGTCTTTACCTAAAAATAACATTGATTCTTGGACTAAATGCACAGAGTAACATTATGAACTTTACAAAATGATAATGAACATGTTTCTCAAGCTTGGAAATAATGAAAACTATGGTTAAGAATTGTCCCACACACTGACTAACTACGTGGATGGTTGTCCAAGATTTTTATGCATGATTAATTTTTTTTTCAAGAAATTTATTGGATTCAGCTGCGGGAGGAACCTTTATGAACCTCACTTTAGGTGAAGCAAAATAGTTATTGGATTATCTAATGAAAAATTATTCCCAATGGCACACAAAAAGGGCTCCAACAGGTAAAAATGTAAATTCTGTTGAGGTGTCTTATTTCCGTGATAAGATTGTTATGCTTGCTTTTTTGCTAGCTAAACAAGTTCCCATAGATCCTAATAATGTTCCCTTGAACTCTCTGGTTGCTAATGAAAATGATCAAATTTACGTGAGTTTTATTGCTAGAAACAATTTCAACAATAATGTTTACAAGAATAATTTTGGTGGTAACAACTATAGGCCATGTCCTAATAATAGTAATAAAATTCTTATGGAAATGCTTATAACAATCCTAAAAGTTCCATCTCTGAACTTGAAAACATGCTTAAAGAATTTATAATTTCATAAAAATATTTCAATAAAACTGTTGATGAAAGGCTTGCAAAACGAGATGATCTTGTGCTAAAAGTTGATAGTCTTGTTCATGATGTATAAATTTTAAAAATCAGGACTACACCTCTTGAAGCCAATAAAACTGAATCTATAAATTCTATAAAAGTTCAAATAAATGAGAACATGAGAATTTTAGCTCAAATTCGTGCTAGAAGAGAAAGAGAAGTTGAAATTGCTGAAAAAACTGCTAAAAGTGAGCCTGTTAAAATTTGTACCATCCAACCCTTTGAGGAAGTGAAAACTTTTAGTACCTATGAGTATCCTAATTCATCTAAACATTTTTATGTCAAAACAAATGGGATTGTAGAGGTCATGACTTTAGGTAGAAGGAGTCCCAAAAAATTAGAGATTAAATTTTTTCTTGTGAGAAAATTGTTGGAAGTGGGATTGATGATAATATGACTTTAGGAGAAACATTTCCCACCATGTTTGAAGATGATAAACTTGATTTTTATAATTACACCATCTTTTATGTTCTTATTTTTTTTTACAAAAATTAGCTAAATATCCTAATGCTAGTAAAATAAATATTACTTTCACTAAACATATCATTAATGCTCTTATGAAACTAAGGAGGAAAGGCTTAAACTTGAAGCCTCTATTCCTAGAAAATTACAAGATGGTTTGGAGACCACTATCAGAATAAGAGTGAACGATTTTGATTGCAATGCTTTGTGTGATCTTGGTACAAGTTCTTCTATTATGTCTATGTTATATGATATGCTTGATTTGAAACCAGTAGATGAGAGTATTTTGGGAGTAAATACTATAGACTCCACTGTTAAAATACCTTTGGGAAGGACTTATGATGTTCTTACTATTTCTAATGATAATTATGTCCCCGTTATTTTTCTTGTTTTGGATATTGAATGCAATGTTTCTTGGCCTACCATTTTGGGGAGACCTTTTCTTCGCACCTTTGGTGCCATTATTGATATGAAAGAGGGAATCATAAGATTTAAGTTTTCCCTTAAAAAGGGACTGGAAAATCCCTACAAAGAGAATGAAGTTACCTTTTGAGATCCTTATAAGGACTACGGATGATTCTATTGATAATACTTGATTCGCCTTCATGCCTAGCTAAAAGGCGTTAAAGCAAAGCGCTTGTGGGAGGCAACCCACTTTGTTTTCGTTTGTTTTACCTTTGTTTTCTTTGAGTCTTGGAAGTTGTTACCTCTGTAACAACCGCTCCTTATTTTTTTATTTCGTTTTTGTGCCAATAGTAAGCTCTAATAGAGAGTTAGTATGATTTATGGAATTTGTTGTCCAGATTTTTGTGCCTCACCAAAATCTCGGTTCTCTCAGCCGGAACACGAGGAATTTTTTATATTTTTTGGGAACCTGCCCTATATTGTTATCTAATGTTCATTAGTTTTTCACTTTTTGATTTGATCAACAGAAGGTTGTCGAAAAAAAATCATATTTACATGTTGTTTTGTTTTGACAGATTTCTACCAATATTTGTATTTGCCTCTTAATATTCCTCTTTTCTGATTATTTGTTGGGGGGGAGGGGAGGGGGAGTGCCTTATAAGAATTTGTGATAGTAGCTAATGTTTTTACTGGACTGTTAGGCTTGTGTTAAAACTGAACCAAGTGGCTTTATTATTTTGATGCACTAGCGTTGCTAATGAAGATAGTGAGAAGTTTTAGGTGGAAGAAGTTTTCAAGTGTAGGGAGAGAAGAATGATATGAGGCGATGAAGGATGGACAAAATCTCAACCTTGTTGATGCCCATGTCACAATAATACATATCCAAGAATTATAAGCGTCAAAGCATGGGGATGCCCAAGGCATCCTCTTTTTTTCATCAACAAAATATCAGGTTCTTTCAAAACGCTATATTTTTATTCCTTCACACGGTATGTGTTGTTCTTGGAGCATGATTTTATTTTTCTTTCAGTTTTGTTTTTTTCTTGCTGTAATAAATGGTTGGATTCTAGCATATTTTAGTTTGGAGAGAGACATGCTCCATTTTTATTGTCTATAACACTCTTGTTTCTAATTGTTCCGTGAGTGTTTAGTTTTTGCTAGTATTGCGTTTAGCTCTTGTTTTTTTGACTCAAATTTTGTTCATAGATTGTTGGTTTGCTTAAGTTATATATGATTAGCTCTCTGGTTTATAATGATTTTTTTTTCTTTGAGAGTTGTTTCAAATAAATTGATTGGTGTTGGAGAATAGTAAATTAATTCATGCTTATAATGGTGCAATAGGAAGCTTGATTTGAATGTGGCTTAGACTTTGGCATGTCATGCTAGATGTTATTTTAATTGTGTTCTTAGTAGTATATGATGTATCATGACTAGTCTCAAATAGCCGAGAGTTCTTAATGTGTCATTGAAATTAAATCGTGTGTTGTTTCCTCATATTGAAGCATGGTATTGTAGTATTCTCCTTTGATTTATTTATATGGATTGCCTTGGCGCATGCTCACACCACGTTATGACTATAAATAAAGTCTCAAAACCTCTAGCCTTGATGATCATTCAGTTTTTGAATTGTATAATATCACTTCATGCTTTGATTAATAATGTTTTTTCGCTATGCAGGATTATGGCCGTTATTGCTCTCTTAGTTTGTCGCTCCCAGTCTCTTGCCAGACTTCACCCTGTACTAAGTATGAGCTCTACTCATGCATCCAACTCCCTTAAACCAAAATTATGCCAAATTTGTCCATCATACCTACCTATATGTGGTACTTCACCTCCATTCCAAGTAAATTTTTCATGTGCTACTTCAAAATTATTAAATTTGTTTTGTGTTCCTGTTTTAGCTCATGAGGAAGTGTTATATGCTTTATTATTTCTTCATGTTTGGTGGCTTCACACTCGACTAGCATGAATAATGTGCTAGTCCCTAATATTGCAAACAGAGCAGGCATCTAGGTGCCCATCCCACAAAAGATAAGCTAAATCAATAATATTAAAATACCCTCACACTATGGAATTGAGAAATCATGAACTTAGCTTGTGCAAACAAAGGAGAAAGGTGAATGTTATGATTCTCCTATGGGAGCCGCTCTTGAAGCCATTAAACATGAAAATATGATAAGTCATTTTGATGAGGACATCCCACATGTTGATACAACCGTTGCACCTACAGTACAAGGACCTCTTACACGAGCTCGTGCACGTCAACTTAATTATCAGGTACTTTCGTTTCTTGGAATGAATCCTCACATACATGAACATATGATGCTGCCTAATTCGGATATGTTTGGCACACTTAGGAATGATGGTCCTAGCATGGATAAGAAGAATAAACAATGGAGCATGATCACACATAGAGAGGACGGCAGCAAGCATGGGGAAATTGAATATGACACCACTACGGGAGATTCTGATGATTGAAGCCACCATAATAAGAGGAGAAGACTTGGACGAAATATAGAGTTTCCCGCTTCATAATTTCGTCCATATAATTTTTATGATGCTGCGTCACCTTTTACTTATGGGCCAGGCCCATGTAATTTTGTCCAAAATAAGTCTAGAGACATTTAGAGTCCGTATAATTGGAAGGAAACCAACTTAGGGTGGAATTTGACCTTCTTTTCCAAGTCTGGCCGCACCCCGTCTGTCCCTCCATATATACCTCCTTTAGGTCATCGTTTAGGGGCGGATTTTATTTTAGTTTAAGAATTAGCCATCGCTATTCTCCGCCATAGACAACAGTGTCGGTTCAGACCTCTTGTACTACGCACTTGCAGAATCCCACAATAAAGTTTTCATCTTTATCCGCAATATCTTGATTGCAACTATAATTCTTGCTAGTTCTTCGATTGCTTGCAGGGATTGATCTTCGGATCAGGTTGATCTAGCTCCGGCGATATCAATAGCCTCGGAAGTTGGTGTAGTGATTTTTAAGGCGCAACGTCTCGCACGTTCGTAGTCAGATCGTCAACGTCGACCTTCCCCCTAAATCGAGAGTATCCATCTCATCAAAATGTCGGGCAACTTTACCCTATCAAGTGGTATCAGATTTCTGGTTTCTCGGTGAGATCTTACAGTTTTACTAGTGTAGATTGCATCTGTTGTTCCTAACGTCCATGAAAAAGCCCAAACAAAAAAAAAATTAGGGTTAGATCTTGTTCCAGAAACAATTCGAGCCTTTGCATCTTTTGTTTTCAGTCTTTGCATTGTTGATTTCGTGTCTGCATCGTCGTGTCGAGTGCTGGTCCTTGTGTCTTGATCTTTAGAGTTTTGAGTTCTGGTCATATTCGTCTTGCCGCTGCCACTACACCGCCACCACTAAAACCCTAGCTACTCCACCATCTTTTCCGCATCGCCCAACCATATCCAGTCCACCGCCGAACATCTAGCCGCTGCCACCACCACCATCTTACCACCATCTATAGCGCCGCCACACCCAGCCATACACCTTTCCTCGCCTCAGGTTAGGTTTCCCCTCCTTTCGGTTTCGTTCAAAAAAAAGTGAAAAAAAAGGTCCAATCCGCATCCAAGTCGGCTTCGACCCGATTTCTACTAGTCAGCTCCGGAGTAGTCCGAATTTGGTGAGTTTTGGTCAACAAACTTTGATCGGCCATAACTTTTGCATACGAACTCCGTTTTCAACGACCAACCACTAAAAAAATCAGCAGAACAAAGCGCATCCAGCCACAACAACGACGTCGTTGTACGCCGTCCGGAACTCTCAGAATCGCCAAAAGAGTCCGGGAAGGGTGAGTTTTTGGGCCTTTTTCGTCCCGGACCGTGAAATTTTCGTTCATATCTTGCGTTTGAGCTATCTTTTTCGCTTGTGTGTCTGCGCCTTGACTCGTTGGTGCTCTAGGCTCGCGTCTCTAGTTCGGTCTAGCCTAGGACCAGCACGGTACCATCTTTGAGCACTTATTCAACTTGTTGCATTGCTGTTTTGAATTGTTGCTACAGATATTGCAACCACCTACAACTTCACATATTCCTACACCGTGCGTTGACGCCACCTGGTAATCGCTATTCTCAATCTTCTTGACGTTTGAGCCCCTCGGATGCTAGTCACCACATGCTGCAGGGTAAGAAAGGGTAAGAATATTGGTTTGCTTGATTGATTGCGCGTTGATTCCACCACTTTCCTGTCACCTATACACCCATATTTTTCTGCTTGTTGCGTCCTAACCATGACAGGTTCTGTGACGGCTGTCGACGCGGATAAGATGACCGTCGTGGAGCTCCATGCCCACGTCACGAGCCTTATCGGTGACCATATCCAAGACGTGGATAAACGTTTTGGTAAATCCATGGAGAAGATCGACGGCCTTGAAACGTCCTTCACCACCAAACTCGACGAAAAATTTCAGGAGATGATGTGCCGCCTTCCACCTTCTCCGACCTTCGGCCGCGCCCGACGCGTGCCTCTCCACCCGCATACATCTACTGCGGCCGTCGGAGGCGCTACGGCTACCGATGCGCGCCAAGAGGCGTATGATGAAGGGGAGGACGAATACAACGGCGAGAACGAGTTCGAGGGGGAGGTCCGCCAACAGGCACAGGGACGTCCACACCTACATCCCCGCAATGCGTGTTCGCCTCTACGGCCGCTGGTACGTGACGATGACCATGTTGCCAAACTAAAATTGAATGTTCCGCCTTTTGACAGTCGTTATAATACTGATGCGTACCTTTCTTGGGAATTAGAACTAGAACAACGTTTTTCATACTTAGATTATCCTGAGGAACGACGTGTTAGTGCGGCTATTTGTGAGTTCACTAGTTTTGCTTCCATCTGGTGGTCTGAATATGTTCGTCTGCATCATGATAATCCACCTACTACTTGTACTGATCTGAAACGTGCTATGCGTACCCGCTTTGTTCCTCCATACTATCAACGTGATTTGCTCAAGAAATTAACTAAACTAGAACAAGGGAAAAATTTGGTAGAAGACTACTATCAGGAATTACAAACTGGCATGATTCGTTGTGGTATTGTGGAGGATACTGAAGCTTTACTTGCTAGATTTTTTGGTGGGTTAAATAAAGAGATTCAAACAATTCTGGAATATAAGGAATATACAACTATCACTCGTTTGTTTCACCTTGCTTGCAAAGCTGAATGTGAAGTGCAGGATCGGAGAGCGGCGACACGACCTAATTTTTTCTGCAGGGCGTTCTACATGGACACCACGAACGCCGTCTACGTCGCCACGGACCGCTGTTCCGGCTCCTTACACGGCCACCCCCACAAGGTCTACATCGTCTACATTTCCACCATTTGCAGCCAAGACAAATACACCCGCTGGTTCCGCGCCGAGCTCTTCATCGTCCATAGCTTCCACGGGCAAGACCAGCACCATTAAGTGCCGCTAATGCAGCGGGCTTGGTCACTTTGCACGTGAATGCCCCTCCGCTCGTGTGATGATTTCCCTTGACGATGGTGGATACGATTCCGCCAGTGATTATGATGAACCGACATTGGCTCTCATCACACAGGACGAACAATGCGCGACAGCCACCGCGGAGGAAGATCCACAATACAAGGCGGCAAAACATGCGGAGCGTTACCCGTCGATGATTGCACATCGCGCTTTGAGTGCACAAGTGACAAAAGCTTAATCAAGTCAGCGCAATAACCTGTTCCATACAAAGGGTGTTGTAAAAAATCGTTGTATCCGCATTATTATTGATGGAGGGAGCTGCAACAATTTGGCGAGTGTGGAGATGGTTGAGAAGCTTTCTCTCTCAACACGTCCCCATCCTCGTCCGTATCACATTAAATGGTTTAACGACAGCGGCAAAGTTAAGGTAACATGTACCGTGCGTGTGTATTTTACTATTGATGCATATTCTGATTATGTTGAATGTGATGTTGTTCCTATGCAAGCATGTGCGCTCTTACTTGGTAGACCATGGCAATATGATATAAATTCTGTCCATCATGGTAGCACAAATCAATATTCTCTTATTCATAATGATAAGCCAATTGTGTTACTTCCCATGTCTCCTGAAAATATTTTAAAAGATGATCTTGCTAGAGCTAGTAAAGCACACAATGAGGAGAAAAATCTGAGTGAAAATCAGATTGTTGCTAAAGAATTGATGCCATCTAACAGTACTTCCAAATCTGATCCAAAAACATGCTACTGAAATTCGTTTGAAAAGTACTTGCATGCTTGTTAGCAAATCTGATATTTCTGAAATTGATACGAATACTACTGCGTGTTATGCTATTGTTTGCAAAGAGGTGTTGTTTTCTTTTGAGGATATGCCTTCTTCTTTGCCACCCGCGGTTGCTAACATTTTGCAGGAGTTCGTGCATGTTTTTTCACAAGATGTACCTCCAGGCCTGCCACCTATTCGCGGAATCGATCATCAAATTGACTTAATTCCTGGAGCATCATTACCCAACCGTGCGCCATATCGTACCAACCCGGAGGAGACCAAAGAGATTCAGCGACAAATGCAAGCACTACTCGACAAAGGTCATATTCGTGAGTCTCTCAGCCCATGTGCTGTACCTATTATTTTGGTCCCTAAGAAAGATGGTTCCTCGCGTATGTGTATAGATTGTCGAGCTATCAATAATATTACTATTCGCTACCGTCATCCTATACCACGTTTAGATGATATGCTTGATGAATTGAGTGGCTCTACCATGTTCTATAAAGTCAATTTGCGTAGTGGTTATCACCAAATTCGTATGAAATTAGGGGATGAAAGGAAAACAACGTTTAAAACTAAGTTCGGTTTATATGAGTGGTTAGTAATGCCTTTTGGTCTAACTAATGCTCCCAGCACATTCATGCGCTTAATGAACAAGGTTTTGCGTAGTTTTATTGGAAGTTTTGTGGTGGTTTACTTTGATGATATCCTCATATATAGCACATCTTTAGAGAAACATTTGGATCATTTGCGTGCTGTTTTTACAGCTTTGCGCGATGCACGCTTGTTTGGAAATATTGAGAAGTGCACCTTTTGCACGAATCGAGTTGCTTTTCTTGGCTTTGTTGTTACAACACAAGGTATTGAAGTTGATCCAGCCAAGATTGCGGCAATTTCGAGTTGGCCGCAACCTCTCACGGTCACACAAGTGTGGAGTTTTCTTGGACTCGCAGGATTTTACAGGCGCTTTGTAAAAGATTTCGGATCCATTGCAGCACCACTAAATGAGCTCACAAAAAAAGATGTTCCGTTTGTTCGGGGAGATGCCCAACAAGAGGCTTTCATGTTACTAAAGGATAGGTTAACTCATGCTCCTTTATTGCAACTCCCTGATTTCAATAAAACTTTTGAACTTTAATGTGATGCTAGTGGTATTGGGTTGGAAGGTGTGTTATTACAAGAGGGTAAACCTGTTGCATATTTTAGTGAAAAGTTGAGTGGGCCAAGTCTGAATTATTCTACTTATAATAAGGAATTATATGCGCTGGTTTGGACATTAGAAACATGGCAACATTATTTATGGCCCAAAGAGTTTGTTATACATTCTGATCATGAATATTTTAAGCACATTCGTAGTCAAGCTAAGTTGAATAAGCGTCATGCAAAGTGGGTTGAATTTATTGAATCTTTTCCTTATGTTATCAAACACAAAAAGAGTAAAGATAATGTTATTGCTGATGCTTTGTCACGCCGTTATACCATGCTATCTCAGCTTGATTTCAATTTTTTTGGATTGGAAACCATTAAGCAACAATATGTGCATGATGCTGAATTTAAAGATGTGTTGGCTAATTGTAAAGAAGGCAAAACTTGGAACAAATTCATCCTTAGTGATGGATTTGTGTTTCGTGTTAACAAACTATGTATTCCGGATAGCTCTGTTCATATGTTGTTGTTGCAGGAGGCGCATGGCAGAGGTTTAATGCGTCACTTTGGAGTAAAGAAGACAAATGACGTCCTTGCTACACACTTCTTTTGGCCACAGATGCGTAGGGATGTTGAGAGATTCGTTGCTCGCTGCACTATATGTCAGAAAGCTAAGTCACGTCTTAATCCACATGGTTTATATATGCCTCTTCCTGTTCCTAGTGTTCTTTGGGAGAATATTCCGATGGACTTTGTTTTGGGCTTACCTCGTACACAGAAGGGGCGGGATAGTATTTTTTGTTGTTGTCGATCGATTTTCTAAGATGGCACATTTTATTCCTTGTCACAAGAATGATGATGCTACCCATGTTGCTGATTTATTCTTTCGTGAAATTGTTCGTTTGCATGGTGTGCCAAATACTATTGTTTCCGATCGTGATACTAAATTTCTTAGCCATTTTTGGAGATGTTTATGGGCTAAGTTGGGGACTAAATTGCTGCTTAGTACTACCTGTCATCCCCTACCTGATGGACAAACTGAAGTTGTGAATAGAACATTGTCTACTATGTTCCGGGCTGTATTAAAGAAGAACTTAAAATTGTGGGAAGAATGTTTACCTATTGTTGAATTTGCTTATAATCGTTCGCTGTATTCTACCACAAAGATGTGTCCTTTTGAGATTGTTTATGGATTTGTTCCTCGGGCACCCATTGATTTATTGCCTTTACCATCTTCGGTGCAAAATAATTTAGATGCTTCACAACGTGCTGAATTAATTTTGAACTTGCATTCTACTACTAAAGCAAATATAGAACATATGAATACTAAATTTAAAGTTGCCGGTGATAAGGGAAGAAAGCATGGTGTTTTTTATGTTGGAGATCTTGTTTGGTTACATTTGCGCAAATATCGTTTTCCTGATTTGCGCAAGTCAAAATTGATGCCACGGGCTGCTGGTCCTTTTAAAGTATTAACAAGGATTAACGATAATGCATACAAACTTGAGCTTCCTGCATAATTTGGTACGGTAAGTCCATCATTTAAAAATGCAGATTTGAAGCCATACTTAGGAGAGGATGATGATACTCGTCGCGGACGACTTCATTTCAAGAATGGGAGGATGCTGAGGAAATCTCACATGTTGATACAACCGTTGCACCTACAGTACAAGGACCTCTTATACGAGCTCGTACACGTCAACTTAATTATCAAGTACTTTCGTTTCTTGGAATGAATCCTCACATACATGAACATATGATGCTGCCTAATTCGTATATGTTTGTCACACTTAGGAATGATGGTCCTAGAATGGATAAGAAGAACAAACAATGGAGAATGATCACCCATAGAGAGGACGGCAGCAAGCATGGGGAAATTGAAGATGACACCACTACGGGAGATTCTGATGATTGAAGCCACCATAATAAGAGGAGAAGACTTGGACGAAATATAGAGTTTCCCACTTCATAATTTCATCCATATATTTTTTATGGTGCGGCGTCACCTTTTACTTATGGGCCAGGCCCATGTAGTTTCGTCCAAAATAAGTCCAGAGACATTTAGAGTTCGTATAATTGGAAGGAAACCGACTTAGGGTGGAATTCGACCTCCTTTTCCAAGGCTGGCCGCACCCCCTCTGTCCCTCCATATATACCTCCTTTAGGTCGTCGTTTAGGGGTGGATTTTGTTTAGTTTAAGAATTAGCCATCGCTATTCTCCGCCATAGACAACAGTGTCGGTTCAGACCTCTTGTACTACGCACTTGCAGAATCCCACAATAAAGTTTTCATGTTTATCCGCAATATCTTGATTGCAACTATAATTCTTGCTAGTTCTTCGATTGTTCGCAGGGATTGATCTTCGGATTAGGTTGATCTAGCTCCGGCGAGATCAATAGCCTCGGAAGTTGGTGTAGCGATTGCTAAGGCCCAACGTCTCGCACGGTTATAGTCGGATCGTCAACGTCGACCTTCCCCCCAAACCGAGAGTATCCATCTCATCGAAAGATCGGGCAACTTTACCCTATCACATTTGATAGCATTCGTTGACATAGACATACACCTCTCTCAAAATTATATTTTCAATACCTCTTTTTATTAAATAAAAATCTCTAGCACATGAGTAATCCATACTTCCCTCTACGAAGAGCCTTTGTTTTACTTTTATGTCGAGTCTTCATCTTATTACTTTATGCACCAATTAAGAGAGAATAGTTGTCATTCTGAGTATAAGGTGCATAGTACCAAACTTTATTATTGATTGATTCATGATTATGGTATTGCTTGCTCTCAAATTATTTCTATGTAGTCACCGTTGGAACTTTTGAAGGTGTCCTGGCATTTATGTTTTGCTACCACACGAAGGACAGGCTGGATATCAAATTATTATGTATTTCTTTATGATTGAAACAAATGTATCACTTTCAACGCATTATATTTATCGTCATTTATTTGTGTTACTTTTCATGTGCAATATAGTTGCTAAGTTCAAATAACATTTATCATGCCTTTGTTATAATACTTTGATCTCATCTTACAATGCTTTTACATATCGTTGATCAAGATTATGTTGGCTTCATGTCACCTCAAATATTATTTCATTATCACTTACTTACTCGAGGACGAACATGAGTTAAGCTTGTGGATGCTGATACACTGCAAACGTATCGATAATTTTTTGATGCTCCATGCTTATTTTATATCCAATGCCCTTATGCTTTCCACATATTTTCCTTCATTTTCTGGGTGCTTTCATAGACTAACATATTAACGAGATGCCATAAGACAGTTGCTTTTATCTGTTGTTTTTCTATTTCAGAAAAGTTCTTAAAGAAATATTCTCGGAAAGGCTGAAAATCCACGGAGATTGTTTTTAACCCGGAACAAAGACGGAATCCAAAGAAAAGTTGCCTCACATGATCGAGACCATCACTATGTAATTGTGCATGTTGTGTTTGATGGGATCCGATGAACCATGAGATTATGATTATTTTGTTCATGTCAACTGAGATGCTTCACTTATACCTGTAGAGAGTTTTAATGTTGTCTTGCAATGCTCTACGGTGTTTATGATTACCTTGGCCACGTAGTTGTTTTCACCTCCAAGAGAGAGTTCATATGCTAGATAGTGGATTCATGTCTCCCTTACATCTATGCTCGAGTGACAAAAATGTGACGGATGGGGAATGTGTTGTTGCTACCAGGGATAAAGCAGCAGTGCTCTTGTCAACGGACGAGGATCACCGCTTACATTACATACTGTTCTTAATGCATTTGTGCATTACACACAAAGCAGTCACTTCGTTGCTGCAATTTAATGCCAGAGAGATATGTTGGATAGTTTTCTCGAGGTGGACTTTTAGATATGGATGCATGCTGAATAGCGGTCTATATGTATTGATGTAATGCCAACAATGTTAGAACCCGTGAAATATATCTCGTCATAATAATATTGTTATACGTTCATGATTTTTCAATTGCCCAGTTGTAATTTGTTCACCCATCATGTTTGTTTTCTTTACAGAGACAACACTAGTGAAATTATGACCCCCAGTGCTATTTTCCTTATTATTCCAACCTTCTTTCAAGCACCTTCACCTTTATTTTCTTGTTGTAACATTTTTTACTTTTATTACTCTATACATTTAATTCTCTAGTTTTCAGCAAGACGGGAAGACTGACAACATTCTCGAAAGTTGGGGACAAGAGAGAGTTTTTGTGTTGTGTGCAGGTTCCACGCTTGTTGACGCGCCAGAAAATAAGTAACATTTTTCAAAACTTCGAAGTCCAACCGCATTGATAACCCTGGTCATGCCTTCCACTTGGGGCTATCCAACGAGCGTGTGATCACGTCTGGATCATGGATCTGCCTATCCGAGGGCATACGGAAGTCGTCGACATCTTGGCAGTGGCAGACGTGATGGTTCCCATGCCAGAGAGACAACATAAGGCGCACCCAAGGCAAAGGCATGATGTTGTTCGAGATGGAGCGCCGCGTGGTGCGCGGGTTGAAGTCGGCACCGGCAGCGCCGCCACCATGCTCCCGTGTCACGCAATCGTAGGAGGACACCAGGGAGCAGGCGGAGAAGTGGCCGTTGCAGGCAGAGAACCTCCGCGCGCCGACTGCAACTTCCTCCAGATGG